>JAGXJF010004583.1:0-334766 GCA_019208055.1 Stipa capillata | reverse complement strand
AAATAGAATAATAACAACTTTATTATTCCTCTAGGGCATATTTCCAACATGACGCACGTTGATGCTTTGGCTAACCAGCGGGGTTCATGCGTGTTAAGTGATGATGGGATCGCTAAAAGCCAAAAAGGCACTGTCGTGCTGTGATTGCCGCTTGCGTGATGGAAAAGCAAAAGAGTGCATCATGGTTGAGGAAAGTCTCAACTTTTCAGACTAGAAAATCTAACCGGTACAGGAATTAGGCTGAGCACAATTCGTCTTAACTTCCACTTTTCAGTTTGAGGTTTACGAAGGTAATCCCCCTGTTTATAGTATTTAGGTTGTGTAACTTTAGAATTTGATTAATAATGAATCTAATAATATTTATGATATAAAATTAATATTATCAGATTTCTATTTAAAAATATTCTTTTATGATTGTGATTCTATAATTATTAATAAAATATTTTAGAAAAAATTTACGGTCCACATTAAAGTTTGAACAGTTAAAAAATATACGGCGTCGACTACCACGCTCGCTCGGACTCGAACCTTGATCGGTTTATTATATCTTAAACAATTCGCGGAAGCGCCCAGTCAAATGATTTGGTAAAGATCTTAAAAATTTGGAAGTATGAATTCTTGTATTCCCCACAACATTTACTACAGAAATGTGAATTTTTTACTAGCTCCAACATACTGAATATAGTGAAGTCTCCAATCAATAATGGCCAGATGATGGGTACGCCGCTAATAGTGTTTTCTTCTTTTCTTTTGACAAGACGCACACAATATTTTGACTACCTATATACATTTAAATTTGTTTAAGCAATGACGACATCCTTCAAAAATGTAATATAAGATGGTGCCTTGCTTCGATAATACATTGCACGTAGCATCTCATACTCCCAACAACTCGAGATAACAGTTTATAATTAGGCCGGCACATTTCAGGATCAATGTTGAAATGGGCAATATATAATATTGAAGTAAGGCGGCAGAAGACCTGTACATATATCTAGGTTCCAGGTGGAATTTGATCAAAGATGTACAATTGTCTCAAGATCATTGCGCTGAACTTTCAGAAGGTGCAAGTCAAGGAACTATTTGTGCCTCATATCAAGCTAGCTAGAAATCAGCACTTAGTTGCTTCAAACTTCATGCACTTTGTGTAAGAGAGCAGAAAATATATTCTCAAAAACTAAACTTATTCTCTAGAGGGAAAGAGTGAGTAAACCAATTTCGAAGAAGAAACCTGTAACCTGTGCTCCAAGCCCAAAGTCCCCAATCTACATGTTTGGGCTTAATAATGAGGCCCATTTGATAGTTTCTTAGAACATCATGATCTGCATATACTTCCCGTATTTTGAATGCCCGCCTCGAATAGCATGCAATCAGTTAGCTAATCAAAATGAATCGGGAGCTAGCTACGGTGGATAATTTATTCATTAATAGTTGTTTATGTTTTAGCCGAAGTGTTGTAACCACAATTTAAACTTAAGAAAAGTACACTTTACCCTCTGAACTCTGACCTTAATCTAATGTTCTACTCCTAGCTTCAAAATGAGGTGATAGCTCTCCACAACTTTCAAAACCGTGCACTTTACAATTCCCCCTCTCCATACACATATTCACTTAAATCAGGATGATTTTAGTTGACGTGACGTCTACATGTCAGACGATTTTGCTAACATAATGTTTACATGGACAAATATCGCAGAGTCTTATATAACTCAAATCATCTAAAAAATAATCAGATTTTTCAAGAAAAATTAAATCGGGTAAGATTCAAAAAATTAGGTAAAAAATCATAGAATATTAACAAACTTTGAGGGATCGGCAAAAGGACCAGAAAAATAAAAAAGGAAAATTCCAAAAAACTTAAAATTTTGAAACTTAGAAAATTCAAAATAATAATAATAATAAAACCAGAAAATATTAGAAAATTCAAAATAACTAGGTCAAATCCTCACTTGGAAAATGGGTGGTGATGGCAACGGGGTTCCCGATCTTTCGACGAAAGGGTGAATTTTGATTTTGTTGAGGTGACTCTTACGATCCGGTTATTGACCTTGCTAGAAGCACGATGGACCGAGGGTTTTTTCCTGCAAGCAAATCGAAGAACAAACAAGAAAATTATAATAAACAATCTGACTATTGTGAATATGAATTATGGATGAAATTTATTGAAGTGTTGAGGTTCTGAAGACATTATTGCTGCTGAGCTAGCCGAACAGAAGAAACATCGAAAGTTTTCACAAGTGAAAAAACCAATCTAACAAAACCCAAGTTTTGGAGAGGTGTTCGGCTGCTATTTAAAGGAGAGGAGGAGGAGGAGATTTCGACCAACCAAGGAGGGTAGCTGAAGCCAACCCTAAGATAAACTCTTCCGTGGACTCTAGCTCTCTAGTATGTCTACTTTTACTATAATTTTGAAATTACAAGGGCCATGCCCAACTAGAGATGGCATAACACCATATGAATGGGTGATCGAAAATTATCAAGCCTTCATGTAAAGAGATTTCGGCAATCTCTCTATTGTTTTGTCATGGTGACTTCAAAATCTTGTAGTATTTGGACAATAAATTATCATCCTCATTCTTGGTGCTCATCTTGCTGCTCCTAGCTCCATCTCCTCGTCTTGCTATCACCATCTTCATATCCATGGTTCCTAAATAATACTAGAACATCATATACATTAGAACATCAAAGTATTCATAATATTTCAGTGCATGCCAAGAAATGAAGTTACCTGATAAGTAAGTTGGTATGCGTGCGCTCTTGTTATTAGTCCTTATATATCAACTTGAGGAGTGACATCACGTATTATTTGAGGAGTGGTAGCAGGTATTGTGGTTGTATCTATGGTAGATATGTCCTCGTCAGACTATCAATGGTAAAAGAAATATACGTATAGTAAAAAATATATTCCATAGAATATTTAATTATAGTGTTATTCAAAGAAAAAGAATGCAAGACATTGGACGAGAAAAGAAAACAATTTGTTTCGCATTTTATGCATCCTTACGCATAGGACATCGTCCGAACAACACACTTGAATAATATTTCTAAAATATTTTTGACTTTTACCAATTTTCCTTTTAAAAGATGTATTCGTCTCTGATCTTTCTTATTTTCCAACGTTCTTTTAATTCTTCTACCAATTATTTGTTTTTCTGAAATTTCTACTTTTCTGCACGATGCAGACTCAACGTATTTATCCATGTGGACATAGTCTCAAAAAACAAATGGACACGTAAATGCCATATCATCTAAAACCATGATTTAGATTGAGAGAATAAAGTGAATAATTTTGAGAGTCGAAAGAGTCATTTAACCTATTTTGGAGTTACGGCTAGAACATTAAACCGATGCTCAGAGATAAAGCGCACTTTTCTCTTTAAAATCCTTGAGCCGTTTGCATATGTTATAAGATGTTGTACGTTAACGTGTATATCTATAAAGGCTAATTAAACGCTAAACATGAGATAGATAGTACTTTATGCTCTGTTCAAATCGAACGAGCAAAAAAGGAGATGCAGAGTCCAACTCTTTCCCGGGCACGACGTGGGTGCACCAGCGGTCTTATGTGTACTAAACCTTTAATTCACCATTTAGAAGATTATGAACTTCTTTTAAAAAATTGATGACATTCAAATAGCAAGTATCTAACATAGCACAACAATTTAGATTCAAATATAAATCACAGATCGATAAACAGAAAAGATAAATTTAGTAGTAAAGGGTAAATCATGAAATGAATAGTGTCCTAGTACTATTTAGTTCTATTCACAGTCAAATTTATCTTTTTGGTCTGTATGAGTTGAATTTTGATCTAAAAGTTTATAGCATGATAAATGTTTGTTATGTGAATGCTATCAAATTATTCTAAGTTTTTTAAAATTTTAAATAGTAACGTAATGCACAAAATACACCTAAAACCATGAGTGCATATAAGTCACAGCCTTCTCTCTCTCTCTCTCACTTACATTACCAACAAATAATCGAGGGATACATCGTTTCAGGGGTGTAATTGCACATTAGTTAATGGAAAACACGGAACATATGTAATTTCCCTATTGCGTGATGACCGACTTCCATCCTTTCAAACAAATAGTACATTCGATGGTTGTTTCTTATTGATATTCTAGTGGCTGTAATTTTAAAGATGCGTTAGAAGTCAATTTTAATTATCCAGACAATATTGTATGAGGTAACTAATAATATGCTGGTATATCTATGTCTACGTTTATATTTATTAATAAAAAATACGAGTTAACAGAATATAAAATGATCTAAGGCACCCATCCAACTCTAATTTAAGGAAACATAACTAAAATTTGACCCCTATAAACTTAGTTTTAGTTGCACACATACTACCTACACTTATTTATTTCTCTCCTACCCTACAGACCTACACGCTTGTCCTACTCCCCTCCCTTTCGTCAAAATCAAACTCCCCAAGTACTTCTCTGCATTTCTCCTCTCGCCTCCCCGTCAACCCCCATCGCACGTGGCCCTTTCTCAATCCTCCCATCCGGCTCGGCACGGGCCACCTCCTGGAGGTGCTCTTCGTCATCAGTGATGCTCTCCCACACGGCGCCCAGCAACACGTCGGGTTGTCGACAGGACTGTGTGCGCCGTTGCCCAAGAAGATTTCCGGCTAGGTAAGTGCAGCGAGCGGCCAATGAGTGCAGTGGGCAGTCAATGAGTGGGGAGAAGAAATCAACTCACCGCTAGTATGCTCATGCCTTCAGTCAAGCTGTTGTACCAAAGCTGATTCCTAAACCGCAACTCTCCGAATGTAATTCAAAATCTAAAGGTAAAATCACTACTAAAAAACATACCATCATAAACGGGTTAAAAACAATCTCACAAACAGGCATGTTGGCCATCTGTGATTAGTCATCTGTGATGACATCAGCCATTAAAGATGGGCCACGCCTGTATATGATGACAACACAGCATAGACGGGTCCACATCACGCCACCCGTCTGTGATGACCTATAGCCCAGACGGTCATGTCACTTAGGAGCCAGGTCATCATAGACGAACCATATGACAGGTCTGTCTATGATGAATATGCCTCCTAGATAGGGATTGCCCCAACAATCCGTGCCCCTACCTGAAACAAAACACAGATATATATATCCGGACAGCAATAGCAACATAAAAACTCACATTCGCAGACTTCATATAAACAAATTTGATAGTTCACATCTCATACACAAGCATAGTTCACATCATAGTACAAATTACAAGCTCGTTACAGTTTCTAAACTTCCTGTCAATAGAACTCACCATTCAGTTTTTTTTGGACTTGACTGTTCAAGAAGTAGCAGAAAACCCCCGAACGCAGATGACTTCCTTTTTGGTCATCTGGACAGTTGCATTGGTCCACTCCTATTGGTTAGAAGATTAAATTCATGCATGAAATGAAGAATAAATGAGAAAATTTTACATGATATACCTTTTCTTTTTTCATGTATGTGGTGAAATCATCCAAAACCAACTCCACGTGGTGTAGAATCCACATAAATTCGTTTCTGGAAGGTGTTGTTTGCACTAAAGGAAACAAAAGTTGGTTCATTAGTCGAAAATATTAATACAAAGTGTGCTAAAAGAACGTTTCAATTATCAAGTAGTTAGATATATATTGGAAACTCAAAATGGTGATAAAGCTCTGATGTCTGGCTCTTGTGTTTTCCTCCACGGGCTGTGTACTCTAGCACATGCTACATGACAGCTACAGGTTTTCCTCGGCATATTATGGGGGAATTAGAGTTATTGTGAGAGATCCGGACTTAACTTCCAGACCCTCCCTGTGTATCTCCTCATCAGTCCAGGATCAAGCTGATGAACACAGGCGAATTGATATCACTGCACACATCACGAAACATTTTAGAAACATAAACAATTGAGTTATAGCAGCAATATGACTAAATAAAGTAACTAGGACTTATGTCCCTTACCATTTAGAAATACAGCGGAAAATAAAGCGTAGATGTCTCCATCTCAAACTATAGACAGTCGACGGAGGCCACGTGACCTAAACCTCAGCATTGACATAGAAGATACCTCATAGTCTTCATCATCCTCATAGATATCTGAACATGTCCAACAAACAACATGCTCGATGAGTACTTCACGTACTTAGCAAGCCACCTGGCGGTAGATGGTCCTATCATACTATATGCAAGGCTCCAAAGGAAGGCTTTATGGTTTATTTTTGTAAAGCAATCTCTTAATTGAATTACTTATAATAGATTCAAAGGCAACATTTTGATGTAAATCAGTTTTAATATCAGGGGTGTTTTCAATAGGTGTGGTCCATGACCAACACACTTGAGCAAGGACTCCCGCCTTAACTCGACCATAGGATTCATCAGCAAAGGGGTAGAGGGAAATAGCAAGGGGGAGAGGAACAGATCCTTTTCATCAAGAATGAGTCATATGCTGTCCATAACCGTGGACACGGCTAATCGATTAGTTTTAACTCTGCAGAGTTTGTACACTTTACCCACACGACACAATCTCGTCTTGTGCCACCGGCTGTCGCCAGCATAGTATACACCCATCGGTGTACGGCAGGGAGATTGTGACAAGGTCTTTTAGCTAGTCTCATCCCGATGCGACATGCCCACTAGGTTTCGACACGGAGGAGCATACACCTGCTTACCCTACGTGGCTCCCTTTTGTGCCGAGGTCCTCGTAGCTACGTCCACCCTTCTGCGGTATGGCAATGTCGACATCAAGACTCGACTAACCTACTTACCAAGCCAGTGCCCATATAGCATGTGGTTGTACTGTTGACACAATTCTCCAATTACATAACTTCGGCCTTATGCGGTACGGACGACAAATGGTTCCTTTAAACCAGCCTTCTGCGGGTAGGACAACCATATGCTCCTTCAACACTAATTCAGCTGCCGCCCACACCATATTAGATGGTAAGTTTCACCCAGAGTAGAATAGGAAGGACAGAGAGAGAGGGGAACATCGAGCATCTGGCCCTAACTCAGCGAGCTCAACAGGTTCCAACAAGGATCATCGATCTGAAATTCATTCCTCCGTAGAGGCAATTCAAAAAAACCTAAGGATATATTTTAAGCATGGCTAAGCATTCTCTACTCTATTTAGAATAAAACCTACTAATCTACTCAGGGTATCAAGTAAACATGGCGACAGCGAAAAGGTAAAGGTGTGTCAATCGACACGCTAGCTACTGGATTAAAACAGCATGCATGTTTATAAACAATAAAATATAATGACTTTGAAAATATAGGATCAACATGATCAAGAAAAGGGGCATGCCTTCGTTGACGAGTTAGTCTTCTTCTGCAGGATGTTGACCTTACCCAACTTCGCTACTTCCTATTCGTCGCAACAGCAATAAAGTGCAAGACAAATAAATATAAATCTAAATTAAATATCAAATAAAAATACCAGAAGAATAGGGCTAGCAGGGTTGGATAGGTGTCAAAGGACAAAGGTGAAGAGATAGGATTGTCGAAAGACAACTAGGAAGGTGTGAGATATATATCTCAACCAGATAGAGTACATGTACTCGAAAGATGGTCTTCCGGATCAGACCATTCTGGAAAAAGGATAGATTTATGGAGGATAGAATTTGCATATAAAAGGACTAAAGTTAATCCACATGCGAGATAGGGATAGATATGCGACTGGGAACAATATATGGTCGATGACAACAATAGCATAACCATATGATTAAACATAGAAACCCGACATACTAGTAAAACAAATATGACCCATCGTACTAGTAGACAAGCAAGGTCCTGACATGCTAGTCGATAAGAAATGATAACACGCGATATGACAATCTATATGGACTATCATGCAATACATAATTAGACATCATGTAACAAATTAGATAGACGGCATGAAATAGAGACTAGTCATGGCGTAGCATAAGATAACATATGATCATGCAGTTATAATCTAATAACAATCATTGATAATGCACACGGTGATTAAACTATATGGCCAAATAACAACTAGCATCGATATGACATGCACCAAACATACATGCAATCTATGACATAACATTAACTCTACTAATGATATTATGTGTATACAATGCAGCAATCAACCTACACATACTACACATAACAATAATAATATTTTAGTAAAGAATGATTATTAGCAACATATATACATATATTATAATCGACACCTAAATATTAACCATGTATGTGTGAGTTTACACCACCTTATGAAAGTGTAACATAAGATATCAAGCTATGCATACTAGTACATACATATTATACGATATGATTAAATAATAATAACTCCGTAAGGGATTATTATTCCAATATGTAGATTGTCAACAATATTAAGTCTAATTATATATATATCTCTATATGCAACTGCATGATTATACAACATAAAGTCATATTGAACATGTGCAACTTAATCGTGTTTAAACAAACAATTAAATTATACACATGAATAAAATAATGTCTCAACCATTGCATGACGGATTATTATCTAAAACATGGATTAGCCTATGTATATATGCATAAATATATACACATAGCTGCATATGTAAACCACATGAAATGCATCGAACAAATATGAGATATGTGTGTGACCATAACCATATTATACACAGAGGTTAATAACGTGACAAATTATTTTGTAACAATCCTTAAATAAACATGAATTAAACTATAGGTGTGTCTAAGATGTGCACGAACATATGCACATTCCACCATACAATATACATCATGCAACAATCAATATTAAAGATAGACATAGGCTAAGCATGTGCAATCCTAACTATGTTCAACTAATAATTAAAATACAAATAGAGTTTACTTAATGTGCTTACCAAGTCATATCAAACTATATAAACACGGATAATATATACATGTAACATATATACATGACCATATATGCAAACTATATGAAGCGTAATATGTGAATATAAACTATGCGTGTAATCTTAATCATAGTATAAACAAATGTTACCGTTATGGATAAATATTTTACAGCACCATTAGTTAAAACAGGAAGTATCTATATATATAATAACTTTATATTTTGCATAACATCATGTCATACTTCCATTTAAATCTACACATATATATCTTATCATATTATCTACACATGGTGACATGGGAATCATAACATGTTTACTAAACAATCATCATCACGTGTGATTAAAGACACTAACATGCTAGTAAGCAACCTTATGCCATATACAATAATCTATTACTATCTATTATATTTGAGTAGGTGGTGATGGTCACATTATACAAAGATCAACTACCATATGATATGCTATATTAATATTCGCTTAGTGAGATTATGCTTCTACTATTATAGGTTATATGCAATATTAGGTTCGGTTATATATTGTATAACACAATATATGTGAACATACATAAGATCATGCAATATGAATCTTATTAAATTTGAACAAATTTATCCGCAATAAAAACAAGATTGAACTAACATGTTGAACTACCTCATGTCTGCTAACTATTAAAACCGAATTATATTGTATATAGGCGTATGTTATATTCAACTATACAAACATGCAACATGTAGCTATATGGATGAATAAACCTAGTATTGAACTAAACATGATTGATCACATGATGAATTCTAAGCATGAACATTACATAAATAGAAGCAATGACTATATAAGAACTAAGCATATAAATATATGAAACTATAGTCTAACATAACATTCAATTTAATTTGGTGATCAAGCAATAATGAAGAACATTATAGATGAACATAGGGTGATGCGGGTGATTTTGGATAGAGATTAATGGTGGAAAAGAATGGCATAATATGCCACAAGATGATAGGAGATTAACTATATGGGTGGGGGCGACGTTCGCAACACGAAACGGTTGGAACTGGACATAGATCGGTTCTGGACAGGCCGGAGGATTTTGAATGCTGCACGATGCTCGCTCAACGAAATTGCAATCCACCAATTGGGTTAGAAACTAGACACACAGAGGTACAATCTTACCAAAGGGTTTTGGAGAATTATTACCGAGTCAATGGGAAACGATCTGACAACATAGACGTTCTACAGATTGAATCTGGACATCCGCGGAAAGCATGTCGGAGACGGATCAATTCCCGCCAAACAGCTATATGGATCAAGGTAAAAATTTACAGAGGTGTTTATAGATACCTAAGGCACAACTTGACCGAAGGGATTGGTGATAGACTCACCGGATAAACTGCAAAGAAGGTGATAATGCCGAGCTACTGTTTCTGTAATCAAATCTGGACATGAACAGCAACACAAAGAAACTTGATTTCCTGGAGATTGGACCATTGGATTGTCTTAACATTTTATGGAGATGATCTTCACAACATCATCCATGATCCCACCGAATGGATCTTGAAACGGAGGTCCGAGCCGACGAGGGCATCATTCCAATCAAGATGCACGTGCATAAAATCTGGATGCAAACAGCACGTTAGTATTTGGAGATTTCCCGATGATTGCACCGTTTGATCTTCACGAAATTTTGCATAGAGGTAGAGGCAAAAGTTAAGAACAATCTCACTGAAGGGATTTGCCAAAAGATGTTCGAGGCGACAGGAATTGGGAAAACACTGAGGCAATATGTGCTGTTCAGAAACTGCACGGGAAGCAAAGAGGGGGTGGCGGCTGTTTGGGAGGTTTGGGGGCTAGGGTTTCGTGGGAAAAGGGTTTGGGGGAGTGGGGAAAAGGTGGGAGGGGTGTGGGGTATTTATATGAGGGTTAGAGGAAAGAGATTTAGGTCAAACCCTATTGGAAAAGAGGTGGCGACGCATGCTGCGCTACGCAGCACTCGCTGGGGTGGTTGCTCAAGGGAGGAATGAGACGGCGGGGCGCCGGGTGGAGATGAGCCGGGATGGGGGCCATAAATGAAAGGAGGAAAGAAAATAAGAAAACCAAAATAAAAACAAGAACAGTAGAGCGAGATTAAATATCAAATGAACTCTGAAAATTCTGAGAAAAACTCTGGAGACATATTCCAAATTGAAAAGCCAACCCAATTCAATAAGGCCTGGTAGGGATCTACCGATCGGGACGAGCTCTAGGCTTCATACGCTTTCATAAGTTCTCATACACACATAGCCCTAGCAACCTTGAGATCTACTCTCGAAGGCTTGCGGCACTCGGGATCCAAGCAATATCATACACCAAGCACATGACGTAGGGTATTACCTCTTATTGAGGGCCTGAACCTGTTTAAACTTTGTCTCCCGTGTGCACCCATTTAGATCTGCTGTGCGTACGCTGCCCCGCATTCATTATTGCCGGACTACAACACCGATAATATTTTTCTTCCATTGAAGCATGTTACATTATAAATAACACAAGTGATATGCATAACACTTAACCAACAGTGTAAAATGGCACATTGTAACACAATGCAAATTTCACAATATTAATAAATAATAATATATGTTAAATGGTAACATTGTAACATAATGAGCATAAAGGAAAACTCCAGTTGGATTACATGTTCAAACATTATACTGCCCAAGAAAAATATTAAGCAAAACTAATCACAAGACTAAGGGCTTAATTAATCCACTAGAAAGTCCTTATATGAATCTGCCCCATGTCCTAATATTATAATTTGTAACCCTAACCCTAACCGCAACGGGTTATCAACTAATATAAAAATGATTAGCAAACAACTACAAACTAATATACAAACAATTAGCAACTCACCGTAACATTGTAATTAGAAAAGCCTAGCAACTAATATACAAATGATTAGCAAGTAATGAACAACTAACCCTAACCGCAGCGAGTAGCGGGGCAGGGATGGCTTCTGGTGGTAGCGGTGCTTGGCCTCCTCTGATGATGGCACGGGCGAGGTGCTCAAGCCGTCGAGGCGGGCTTGGGGCAGTGGCGGCGCTCGGCTTCCTCCAGCGATGGCACGGGCAGGGTGCTCGGGGTCGGTGTAGCCCCTCCTTAGGCAGTGATGAGAGTGGCACCTGCTCCTTGCAGCGTCCTTGGCAATCAACGGCGGTCGGGATGGCAGCGGTCAGGAGCCTCGAGTGCAAGGGCTCGGTGGCTGGTGAGGCGAAGCGAGGCCGACCCCGAACGTCATCACCCCGCCGGATCGATTCGCAGCCGATTCGGACCGAATCGTAATGCACGGGGGACTGTTGTTGCAAGAAACCGTGCTCGACAAGGTGCGGACAAAAATGCTCACCCTGCCGGGTCGGCACGTAACCGACTCGGACCGCACCGCGATGCGTGGAACTCCCTCGATGCCAGACACGACGCTCGTCGAGACGCAGGGTGGGACAACCGCAGTGGTCACAACGGTGACAGTAGTGACTGCAGCACTACAAGCCGGCGTAGCTCTCCAGCTCCTTCCGGCATGGCCTGCGTAGGCCCGAAGGCATTCGGATCTCGCATCCGCGACTTCGTCTTCCCGCCGCGGTTTCGGGTCACCGGAATTGATAAGTACACGGGCGAGACTCGGCCAGACATCTGGCTGGCCGATTACCACACGGCGTGCAGGACCAATGGTGGTAACGACTATGTCGTAATCCACTACCTGCCTCTATTTCTAGCTGACTCAGCTCGAGCCTGGCTTACCAGCCTGCCTCAGGGTTGCATCCAGTTGTGGACCGACCTTGAGACCCTCTTCGTGAACAACTTCCAAGGCACCTATAATAGGCCCGGGAACGCGTGGGATCTCCACAGTTGTACCCAACAGGAGGGCAAAACTCTCAGAGAGTACATCCAACGCTTCTCCAAGAAGAAAAACTCTCTACTAGAGGTTCGAGAAGGTGAAGTCATCACCACCTTCTCCAAAAGTGTTCGTAGCACCGACCTCATCCATAAGATCGCGCGTAAGGATCCTCAGACTACGTGCAAACTCTTCGACATTGCCAACAACTTTGCCACTGGCGAAGAAGCTGTCCGTAGCGCAACCAAGGATGATAAGGGAAAGGGCAAGGCTCCCGAGTCCCCCAGAAGGGACGCTCATCTCGGGTCGTCCAGGAAAAAACATCGGAACCGCAAGGGCGGAGACCTCGTTGCCGCAGCTGAGCACACCCCGCAGTGTCGTCCTTAGCGTGGCAACACAACTTTTGAGGAGATGATGAGTCAGCCGTGTCACTTTCATGAACCAAAATCCAATCACGTCACGCGTGACTGCAATCTCTTGAAAAGCCTGAACAAACCTTTCGTCCCCAACCGGAACAAAAAAGATCCCCCTCCGAAGGAGGACGATGAGTTCCCAAAGGAGACCGCGTGTCTCATGATCTTCGGTGGTCCCAACAACTACGAGTCCAAATGACACCAGAAGATCACGGACCACGAAGTCAACGCAGCGGAGCTGGCTGTACGTCAGTACCTCCGGTGGTCTGAGGCTATAATTTCCTTTGGCCGCTCGGACTACCCCGACTACATACCTCACCCTGGCATGTTCCCCTTGGTGGTAGACCCAATCGTCAGTGGCATTCACCTCACCAAGGTCCTCATGATGGAGGGAGTGGTCTGAACATCCTCTACGTCAAGACTTTGGACGACATGAAGATCTTTCGATCACAAATCAAGCCTACTGGTGCCCCCTTCCACGGGGTCGTCCCTGGCAAGATGGCAAGTCCACTTGGGCAAATCAGCTTGCCCGTCACTTTCGGTACTCCTGACAACTTCTGGACCGAGACCCTCACCTTCGAAGTTGTCGACTTCTCAAGCTCGTATCACGCCATCCTGGGACGTCCCTGCTATGCCAAATTCATGGCTGTTCTGAGCTACGTCTACTTGAAGCTCAAAATGCCGGGTCCCCACGGGATAATAACGGTGCAAAGCAGCTTCCAGCACGCTTACGCGTGTGACCTGGAAAACTGTAACCTTGCCGTGGCCCAAATCGCTACAGCCGAGCTTGATAACCTCAAGTCGGCCGTGGTCGAGGAAGCACCCCTGACTAAAAAAGCTTCAGCATCGACATCGTTCCAATCGGCGCGGGATACAAAGTCAATCCAGCTAGATCCGGAAGACTCTTCCAAGACGACGCAGATCGGGACTGTGCTCAGCGACAAATAGGAAGGTCCGCTCGTCAGCTTTCTTCGTGACAACCAGGATATCTTTGCTTGGACATCTTCTGACATGCCCGGAGTTCCAAGGGAGGCTGCCGAGCACTCTCTCAATGTCTGACCGGACACCAAACCGGTCAAGCAACGCCTGCACTGTTTCACTGAGGATAGGCGTAGATCAATAGGAGAGGAGATAGCCATGCTTCTAGCAGTTGGCTTTATAAAAGAAGTGTATCATCCCGACTAGTTAGCGAACCCAGTTCTTATTCGCAAAAAGAATGAAAATGGAGGATGTGCGTTCATTACACGAGTCTCAACAAAGCATGTCCCAAAGATCCTTTCACACTACCTCGCATCGACCAGGTGATCGATTCCACGGCCAGTTGTGAAACATTATGTTTTTTCGACGCCTAACTCGGGCTACCATCAGATCAAGATGAAGGAAGATGATGAAATCAAAACTTCGTTCATCACTCCATTCGGGGCCTTTTGCTACGTCTCCATGCCTTTCGGCCTCAAGAATGCCGGCACCACGTACCAACGGTGCATGTAGTGCTGCCTCCAGGAACAGATCAACAGGAACGTGCAAGCCTACGTCAACGATGTGGTGGTCAAGTTTGAGAAAAAGAAGATCTCATAACCGACTTAGGGGAAACCTTCTCCAACCTCAGGCGGTTCAACATGAAGCTCAACCCAGAAAAGTGCGTGTTCGGAGTGCCTTCGGGAAAGTTACTCGGTTTCATCATTTTCGAACGAGGAATTGAGGTTAACCCGGAGAAGATCGACGTCATTGTCAAATGGGGCCACCAAAGAGCCTCAAGGATGTCCAACGGCTAACCGGGTGCATGGCGGCCCTCAGCCGATTCATCTCCTTACTCGGTGAAAAGGCCTTGCCCCTCTACAAGCTCCTGAAGAAGTCGGACAACTTCGCATGGACATCTGAAGCTCAAGACACCCTTGATGGGCTAAAGAAGCTCCTGACCACGTCCCCGATACTGGTCTCCCCGATGCCCAACGAGCCGCCGCTCCTCTACATCGCAGCGACCACTCAGGTGGTCAGTACCGTCTTGGTTTTCGAACGCTCCGAGCTAGGCCACATCCAGAAGGTTCAACGCCCGGTCTACTTCATCAGTGAAGTACTTGCCGAGTCCAAGGCGCGGTACCCTCAGATACAGAAGATCATCTATGCGATGTTCATTACATCTCAGAAGCTAGTCCACTACTTCTAAGGACACCCGATCACCATGATTAGCTCCTTCCCCATCGCCGATGTTATCAACAATCACGACGCCACAGGAAGAATTGCTAAATGGGCATTGGAACTAATGGTATTCAACATAGTCTACGCCCCCTGCACGGCTATCAAGTCTCAGGCTCTTGCCGACTTCATGGCCGAGTGGACAAAAGTCCAGTCTTCACCCTCCGTTGTAGACCTCGAGCATTGGACGCTCTACTTCAACGGCTCTCTGATGCTCTAGGGCGCGGGGGCTGGTGTCATGCTTATTTCTCTAAAAGGAGAACGTTTCAAGTATGTGCTACAGATCCACTTTCCGGCGTCCAATAACGTCGCCGAATACGAAGCCTTACTACAAAGTCTATGCATTGCAACCTCACTCGGGATCCGACGGCTTCTTGGCCGCGGCGACTCCGAACTGGTGGTCAAGCAGGTGATGAAGGATTGGTCACGCAGAGACCCAACTATGAAAGCCTACTGCCAAGAGGTGCGCAAGCTGGAAGCCAAGTTCGATGGCCTTGAAATAACGCACGTTCTCCGCCAAGACAACGAAGCTGCAGACGCACTCGCCAAGCTGGGGTCCAGTCGGGATGTCGTCTCGACTGGAGTTTTCCTCCAAGAGTCAGTGCCCGAGACCACCGAACCACATCCTGAAGAACCTGATAATATTCAGCAAGCATCCCACGAGGTTCTGGTTATCGTTCCCGACTGGACAACGCCCTTCCTCGACTACCTCTTACGGGACACTCTCCCGCTGGATCCAACCGAGGCACGGCGCCTTACCAGGCGAGCCAAGGCATATGTCGCAGTCGAAGACGAACTTTACAAGAAGAGCATCTCCGGAATCCTCCAGCGATGCATACCTCAGGACAAAGGGAAGCAACTACTGCACGATATTCACTCGGGAGTTTGTGGGCATCACGCGGCACCAAAATCGTTAGTCGGTAAAGCCTTCCGACAGGGTGTTTCTACTGGCCGACTGCCATCTCCGATGCCGAGCACATTGTGCACACTTGCGAGGGATGCCAATACTTCGCTCGGCAGACACACTTGCCAGCTCAGGCGCTCCAACCCATCCCGATCACCTGGCCCTTTGCTGTTTGGGGTCTGGATATGGTCGGTCCCCTCAGAAGACTCCTGGGGGCTACACGCATCTCTTTGTCACCGTCAACAAATTTACCAAGTGGATTGAAGCCAAGCCGGTCGCCACGACCATTGCAGAACAGGCCGTCGAGTTCTTTCGGGATATCGTCTACCCGTTAGGCTTCCCCAACAGCATCATCACTGACAACGGCACTCAGTTCACCGGCGGCGCTTTCATCCAATTCTGCGATGACTACAAACATTGGCCTCAATTTCGCCGTGGTCGGACACCCACGCACCAACGGGCAGGTTGAGCGGTCCAATGGCCTGATTATGCAAGGCATCAAACCTCGGATCTTCCAGCGTTTAAAGAAGTTCGCGGGTAAATAGGCAGCCGAGTTACCCTCGGTGCTTTGGAGTCTGTGGACCACGCCCAACCGATCAATCGGATACACACTTTCTTCATGGTCTATGGAGCCGAGGCCGTCCTCCCGACTGACTTGGACCACGGGTCTCCGCGCATCCGCGCTTACACCGAGGCTGAGTCGGAGGAAGCAAGACAAGATGCTGTTGATCAACTTGAAGAAGCACGCGAGGTCGCGTTCTTTCGGTTGGCTAAGTACCAGCAGGGCCTACGATGCTACCACAGTCGGCACGTACGCGGCCACTCGTTCAACGTTGGCGACTTGGTTCTACATCGAGTCCAGTCCAACAAAGAGAAGCACAAGCTCTCACCACCATGGGAGGGTCCGTATGTGGTCGCTGAAGTGTTACGCCCGGGGGCTTACCGACTGAAGGACAGCGACGGCAACGTCATCACCAACGCATGGAACATCGAACAGCTACGTCGTTTCTATGCTTAACATTTTATACTTCGATTTTTTCGGACATATGAATAAATATTTTTTCGCTCCACTTGAAACAATTCCTAGAGTTCCCGACTGGCCTGCTATGCACGCTCACGGCCACACATAGCGGACACTCGGCGGTTACACCCTCTGGGTGCGCATCCACGCACTTGGGCCTCTTTTTTTTTCCACAAACTATTTAGTACTATGTAAACAAGCTTGGCATCAACCCTCTGTCTTCGACCGCCAGTCTACGCCACAACCTTGCACTACATGGGACATAGCCCACGGTTACTCCTACACAAAAGGGGCTACGACGGGTCGACAAGGGCACACACAAAAAGCTAACTTTACATAGGAATGAATTATTAAAGAAAATGAGACACACAAGCTTTAACACAAGCTCACCTAAAGAAGCGTAAATAAAATTGCACTCGGGTTTCCCGAGCATCTGATATTCAGTTCAAGCAAAGTTATTTACATGCTCCTACTTCTATTCATTGGCTCGGTTGGCTAGGTTCTCCGCGGCGGGAAGGATTTCCTCGATCAACGCCAGGACTTCGTCGTCGGGACGTCGGCGGCAAGCCCATCCTGGATCTCCTTCATATCAATCGTCGGGTAGTGGGACTTCGCCACGAGGAGCACAAACTCTACCCCGGCTCGGTAGTGCTCACGCGTTAGCTCCCTGACTTGGTTCGGCGCCCGTCGAAGGCATTCCACAACCGCATGCGCATGGTCCGGCACCGGGTCGTCCTCCCACGTTGCAGGTCAGTCGACCGGCCACCTGCAGGGATTCCATCGTCTCGGTAATCTTCCTGATGCGTGCTTGGAACCCTGCGAAGTTGGAATAGAAGCATTAGCAAAGTACTCGATAGGTCCCGAATGAGCAGATCCGAGTTGGACACTCACCAGTGGTGGAATCTGCAGCTCTCTTGTTCGCCGCTTCAACGGCCTCTAGGGCTCGCCTCATGTTGCCGTCGAGGACGACCGTCTCCTTCTCGAGCTCCCCGACACGTGCCTTTTCCGCACCGGTTTCCTCCTCAAGTTTGGAGGCCTTCTCCTCAACAAGGGCAAGCCGCCCCAGGCGAGCCTTCACTGCTTCAAGCTCCTCCCTAAGCTTGACAGACTCGTCTTCAGCGGCTACAGAGGACATCAGAAAATCAGCAGTAGCAAAGACATGGCAAGCTAAGGAAGCACGGGGTTGTTACCTTGAGCCCGGGCAGCTTCCTGGGAGACGCTTCTCTTCAGGGACTCCACTTCGGCTTCTCGCGCACGCACTTGCTCCTACGCCGAGTGGAGGCTCCCCTTCAAATTGTCCAACTCGGCCTTTCATTGGCTGAGTCGCTCGAAGGCGGGGAGACGCTCTTGGAGAAATTTGGTCTTCTCCACATATCGCCTGGTCAAGCTCTGCAAAAGGCAACAACAAAGATTAGCTACCCGAAAAAGTTATCAAAACCCTCTACTCGGTTCCCCGAACCAAGCAGAGGCTCGGGGGCTACACCCTCTGGGTGCACTGATCATGCCCCCAGAGTGGAAACCTGCAAAATCATCTAGATCCTCCACTCAGTTCCTTGAATCGAGAGGAGGCTCGGGGGCTACACCCTCTGGGTGCACTGTTCATGCCCCAGAGAGGAACCTAAAGAAAAGAAGGAAGCTCCCGCCCGACCAAAATAGCCGGGCGAAGACAAAAAAGAAATATAATGACAAAGTCACATACCTGCGCCAGCGGATTGATCCTGCCGTTGCCCAGGTTGGTGCTCTCCCGGATGCCCTTTAGCAGTGCTGGAAGCCTTTCTCCGAGCTCGGTGGTAGCATCCAGGAGCTTCTCCCACTCCTCCACTTTCTGGACGTCATCGACCTCCCGCAGGACGACGCCCGGTCTGGAGGGGTCTGTCTCCTGAACCCGGAGCGGCTGGAGGGCTAGCTAGAGCCAGGTTCCCTCGGTGGTCTCGTGGGGGCACTCCAGCCTGACTCGGACCCCCTGGCTCCGTTGCGGCAGGGGTCCGCGCTTCAGCGCTGGACTCGGCCGTCCCAGAAGCGGGTAGTGGAGGCGGCGGATTCGGCATCGCATCCTCCAGCAGTAGAACCGGCGTAGCATCTTCCAGCGGTGGAGCTGGCGGCGTACCCTCTGGCTTAGAGGAAGATGGCAGCGCAGGAGCCTCTGCGGCTTTTGGAGGAGATGAGGGTCGGGCCCCAGGAGCCGACCCACTCCCGCCTTGATCAGGTCCTTGGACACCCAGCTTACTCTTCGAGAGACCCACCTGCTTCCGTGGACTACGAAGCATCCGAGCTGTTAATACCTCCTACAATCAAAAGCAGGAAGGAGACATTCAGTTAGTAACTTACTTAGCGGACCGGGGGAGGTGAGCGCGCCTTTTCGGCTTTGGCGCGCCGGTCGTCGGGGCCGGCTGCGCCGCGGGGCTGCTCTGCCTCCCGAAGGCAGCGTCAGCTGTCCTCTTCTCCCCCCAACTGGGGGGACTTCATCCCCGGCCACCGGAGGAACCCCTTCAAGGACGGTGGCCGGCGCCCCCCAAGTCAGGATGGGCGGGTGAGCCGCCCTGTCCCCCCGCGGTGGCCTCAGTGGACGGCCTCCGTCTCCTGTGCATAATGAGCGGGGCATCGTCCTCCTCCTCCTCCTCTTCATCCGGAGCTAGCGCACTCGGCAGAGGAGCGCTCGGCGCCGCCACGATGGGCGTTTTCCCTTTCACGGCCCGGCTCCGGAGGAGGATGCGCAGCCATTCCCTGCGGCGGTGGCCCACTACTGGGGATGTCGGCATACTGGGGCTGGTTCCATATCTCCTTCTCTGGAAGGGGAGCTGGGGAACTGAACCCGAATAGATCTTGCAAGGTTGGGGAGTACGAACGCAATCCAAAAAAGGATTCGGCCAAAACTCAAATCGCAAAATAACAAAGTCGGGAGAGTGGTCGCTCACCCGGCTCAGCGGGTTGGCGCGACTGAAGGGCGGCGGCCGCCTGAAGATGTCCAGGTCGGTCCCCTGGGCCATCAGCTTTTTGACCCGGTGTCGCACTTCGTCCTCTGAGAGCCCATCGGCTGACTCCTGAGTCACGTCTTGGCCATCGATGTATTCGTACATCGGGTGTGCCCTTAGTTTAGCCGGCTAGATTTGGTGACGGATGAAGGTGGAGACAACGATGATTCCAGAGACGTCGGCCTTGAGCGCCTCGGAGAGAGCCCCCATGACTACCATGACCCCGGGCTGCTCCCGATCCAACGGCAGATCGGTCCAGCTCGGCCGGACCTCGGGAGGCTGACCCCTGAACCCCAGAAGAGATGGTGCCAGATTGGAGATGTAGAACCAATCTGAGTGCCAACCCTCGTTGGAGGTTTGGAAGGGGAGCTCCAGGTAGAGCTTGACGGCCCCGGGCCTTAGCTGGAACCCGGCACCCCCCACGACGGCCGGACTGCTCTTGCTTGGCTACGGCTTCACGATGAACAGTTGCTTCCACAGTGCGAAGTGCGGTTCGATTCTGAGGAAGCACTCGCACAAGGTGATGAAGGTGGAGACGTGAAGCATGCCGTTGGGGTTGAGGTTGTGGAGCTCCAGTCCGTAGTAGTAGAGTAGCCCCCGGAGGAAGGGATGGACCGGCACCGAGAGCCCCTCGTGGAAGAAGGCGGAGTGGACCACGATCTCGCCAGCATTAGGGGTGGGGAATTCTTCCCTGTCGGTGGTGCGCCATTCCACCAGCTCCTTCGCCGGCAGCACACCCGCGGTCACCAGAGCATCCAGCCGGGCCTCGGTCGATGTAGACTTCGCCCAAGGAGCCATTGGGTTAATGGGGGAGCCTTCTTCTCCAAGGATTGCCCACACCAGCGCGTCCTCCTCTTCTTCGACTGGATTTTTTGCCCAGATAGGAGAGTGCATCCAGTCCGGCGAATCGGATCTAGGGTTTTTGGTTCGCAACAGCGTTCTCAAGGACGGTGGAGCGTGAGGAAGGCGAAGAGGCAAGTAGGACGCAAGAAGGCTAAATGTGAATGCGAATGGGGTGAAGTGGTCTGCGGTTTCCCCTCCCCCATCTCATAAAGTGGGACAGCAGAGGGGCGCGACTCTTCCGCTCCCACGACTGTGGTTTTCCCACGCACACAAGGCGTCCCTTCGACTTCTGCGGGCATTTTTTGCACCCATGTCGCAGTTTTTCGGCTTCCGTTACACGGCGTGATGGGTCGTGGAACGAATTAACCGCTCCATGACTTGGCGTTACCGTTTTCAGCACGGTTTTGGCTAGGGGTTTCCAACGGTCAGCCTTCCAGGGTTAAATAGCCATTTGAAGTACACCCCATATAAAGAGCAACTGTAACGTACCTTTAACGGGTCACTAATCGGATGCCGAGCAACTCGGAACCGAACGTTACGGTTTTTGAAGGGTTTTGAGGATTGGCCTTCAAGGAACGTAATCACTTGAATACACCCGAGTGAAGGGCAGTTGTGGCGCGCCTTCAGTGGGCCGCTAGTTGGATACCGAGCAACTCGGAGCTACCGGTTTATCCAACCGGATGTTCCGGGAAGTTTACCCTGGAATCTTTGGAATCCAGAACTTCCGGACTCAGTGGAACGTCCGGGCATTAGGCTCCACCATTCGGGACCGAAGCGCCACAGCTTGTGTTCTGGTTCTGACGTGAATTCTGAGGGCATTCCCCCAGAGGGACACTAGCTGGACCCGAACCACTCGGGAAACCAGATGCCACTCAGGAATTCGGTCAGAATTCATGGTATGTCCCGCGCTGGGCAATCAGCCGGTCTCCATCCACTGGAAATGACCGGATACCACCAGAACTTACCCATTATTAACTCACCCGCCATGATATTCCTACCCTACAGGTGAATATTACTTGGCTTATTATCTCTACTCTACAGGAGTTCGATGAGTCCCCCACAATCTTCCTGCAGGCAACCAAGGGTGCGCTCAGGCGAATACCACTCGGGTAACTGGTCCGAGTGGAGAGATCAGCAGCAGCCAGATCGTGAAGGACTCGGGGGCTATTGATGATGATGTGGCACCTGGGTATCGTCAAGGAGGACAAAACCAGCCCTCTGAGCACAGGATGGATCGGGCCGACTACTCGGAGTCTGACTTCTCCACGGGGGCGCCTCATCGTCTTCGAGTACAAGATAGAGATAAACACTTACCCGGCAATCCCAGATTCTGTTGTAACTAATTAGGAAACCAATCTGTAAACCGATCCAGACTCTTGTAACCCTACCCCGGTCGCCTATATAAGGCCTGGTAGGGATCTACCGATCGGGACGAGCTCTAGGCTTCATACGCTTTCATAAGTTCTCATATACACATAGCCCTAGCAACCTTGAGATCTACTCTCGAAGGCTTGCAGCACTCGGGATCCAAGCAATATCATACACCAAACACATGACGTAGGGTATTACCTCTTATTGAGGGCCTGAACCTGTCTAAACTTTGTCTCCCGTGTGCACCCATTTAGATCTGCTGTGCGTACGCTGCCCCGCATTCATTATTGCCGGATTACAACACCGACAATATTTTTCTTCCATTGAAGCATGTTACATTATAAATAACACAAGTGATATGCATAACACTTAACCAACAGTGTAAGATGGCACATTGTAACACAATGCAAATTTCACAATATTAATAAATAATAATATATGTTAAATGGTAACATTGTAACATAATGAGCATAAAGGAAAACTCAAGTTGGATTACATGTTCAAACATTATACTGCCCAAGAAAAATATTAAGCAAAACTAATCACAAGACTAAGGGCTTAATTAATCCACTAGAAAGTCCTTATATGAATCTGCCCCATGTCCTAATATTATAATTTGTAACCCTAACCCTAACCGCAACGGGTTATCAACTAATATAAAAATGATTAGCAAACAACTACAAACTAATATACAAACAATTAGCAACTCACCGTAACATTGTAATTAGAAAAGACTAGCAACTAATATACAAATGATTAGCAAGTAATGAACAACTAACCCTAACTGCAGCGAGTAGCGGGGCGGGGATGGCTTCTGGTGGCAGCGGTGCTTGGCCTCCTCTGGTGATGGCACGGGCGAGGTGCTCAAGCCGTTGAGGCGGGCTTGGGGCAGTGGCGGCGCTCGGCTTCCTCCAGCGATGGCACGGGCAGGGTGCTCGGGGTCGGTGTAGCCCCTCCTTAGGCGGTGATGAGAGCGGCACCTGCTCCTTGCAGCGTCCTTGGCAATCAACGGCGGTCGGGATGGCAGCGGTCAGGAGCCTCGAGTGCAAGGGCTCAGTGGCCGGTGAGGCGAAGCGAGGCTTAGCGACGTGCGCGCTCGGAGGAGAAGGCGGGCACACCTATATCTAACAGATCTGAACAGAGTCATCCAAGATGGGCCTTCACTTACGCCATCTACGATAACTCATCTCAGACGGGCCGATACCTGACCATCTATGTTGACAAACATCACAGATGTGCCAAACTTGGGCCCTTCTGAGATGACTCATCATAGACACGCTGTCTCGATACCTGTCTGTGATGACTCTTCAGAACAGACCACATGACTTTGGGGTAAGTTGTCATAGATGGTTGGGTTTTTAGTGTGTGATGATATTATCACAGCTGCGTGCCCTCTATCCGTCTATGATGAGGTATCTACCGTTAGAGTTTCTATAATAGTGAATCCCTATTCTAAACTGTGAATTTGGTACTCAATTGGAAATTGCACTAATCGATAACTTTATCTATTTGCATCTGTATGTGTATTTTGAATTGCTCTCTTGGTTGTCTGAGAACGGGTGAAAAGCAACACTGCCGTTGGAGTTGAGCACCACCGCAGGACCTCACAAATCGTCGCCAAGCAAGCCGGTAAACACCGGAATCTGGGAGGTAAGGAGTGAATCATGGTTCAAAATCAGCGTTGCTTCTTAGTTTAAACTTTTTTTTAATAAGAAACGTTTCACCTCTAATCTCTACTTCGATTCATACACATAGCCTAACTTTATTAAAGAAAGTAGTTACGTAGGTCATTATCACTCCAAGGGGTAGAGATAGCAATACACACTCAATCATTACAAACCCTATTGCTACACTGCCATCTATGTTGGACAAATAGATCATGTGTTACTATCTCCAAACGATTGCATGCAGTAGTCAAAGAAACCTACTCCTCCTGTCACTGCAGTAAATAATACATATAGAGCCAGTTGGTAACCATATGAATGACATAGAAGAAATTGGAAACTTTGCGATTATGAAAAGCCAAATCATTACGACAATACAAATAGACTAACAAATAGTGCAAACCCCTACAAGAATTAGCGTCCTCAAGAATTTGCCCATACCCAATAATCAATTTTAAAACATATTAGAAATGCTCATGGGAAGTGGAAGGTTAAATGTCACATGCACTGTTTGCCATATTAGCCGAGCAAAAAGGCAATTAGAAGAAGTATTGAATTGTCATCTTGAACAACATTTCTTGCTCCCCTTCCTTTCGTGTTTGGCTAAGTTGTTTTTATCGAGGATAACCACCAACAGAGGTACCACGTAATTTCTTATTTATTTTAAGCAGGATCTTTAAGTTTCCAAATAGATTTACGCCAAAAGTGACAGTTCGAGTCACAAGGAGCGGCATAGTCTCTTAATCTGAACTGGGACGCAATCAGTGTACATTGGTTCCTCAGTTCCAACTCAGATTCATTTAAATGATTGATAGTTTTTGGTTACTTCTACTTCCTGTATATGGTTTTTGGTTACTTCTACTTCCTGTATATGGTGCTTATCATCATCAATTATTAGTGATGGAACTTCTGAATTCAATTCATTGCTGGATAAAATTTAGTGTGAAGATACATAAGAAATGGGATGATGATACGTTCGTTAGACTTTGACTCAGTTTTGTATCAAACAAAAAAAAACCTGCAGAGTGGGTGAAGCATGCATGTGGAAAGTAGGCTATCACAAGGCAAGATGCAATAAAACTAGATCAATAACACAAGACATCAATCTTTACGTGAAAAACACTTGCAGGAAAAGACTATGGGCACAACGCCGATCTTCACTAGATTGGAAGAGTATTTACAGAAAGTAGGGATTTACAATGAGTCGTCAACTCATTCATATAACTTATAAGATGCATATATGGTGGTGTAAAACTGACTCGAGTCGAAGATGCAAAACCAATCTATAAAAATACAAGAATCCTTATAGATGGTCCATAAAAATATGAAAGAATCCTTGTGTGTTGGTTCAGGTATTTTCCTTGTTACGTAGGTGCTCGAGAAATAACAAATATGTCTTAGCTCCATCCTTATGTGTTGGTTCATGTATTTTCCTTGTTACGTAGGTGCTCAAAAAATTACAAATATGTCTTAGCTCCATCCTGAGGTAGCTAATTCCTTCACATTTAGGTGACTGTTCGAGTAACTCTGGTATGGTATGTGAGGAGGGCAATTTCTATCCGTAATCTATTATTTGTGGGTGAAATCGGAAGGACTGGCCCATATTTGCTTTTCGAGTGATAATTTATTTCTTGCAGAACAGAAGTCTGTTAGGCAGCATGGCAGAGCGACTACCGTGGTACTTGCATGTCTGGTTTGTTAAACCGCAGTTTATTCTCTCATGTGCCATCTAGCCCTGTTTGCAATTTGACCCGTACTGTAAGTGCTAAATTTCTTACATGCTATTTTATGCTTCAGGTTTTATGTGCGGTTCTTCTCTACACAATCTGGATAGTCTCTCATGTATTTGCTTAGTTCGGTGTAATTGTCAAGATGTTGCTAAGGGACACAAGAAAGACCAGATAATAATAAGGTCAATCCCTAGTGCGTGTGCTTATCGACACAAGGTATACTACATCATGGAGATTAATTTTATCTCTACTGCAAGCGCTAACTCTCAAAATGTGGAAAATGGATTTCATGCTATGTGATAATGGGTTTAAAGAATAGTTAACAGTGTTAGAATACCTTTCCTTCGGTTATTATTGTCTTGTTCGTCTCCTTACTATTGTTTTGACTCAGATTTCATGCTTGTTTTGTTTCATCTGTTTACTTTAACATTTCAGTTGGGATAAATTCTACAATTGGATCAAAGGAACCTTTTTGGATTTTTTTTAATTTTTTAAGGTTGACTTAACCTGATATTTTCCGAGGTTTGAATTGTTTCCATTTTGCAGTGTAACTACCAACTGCTCGGCTATGGTCCATGATTGACTCGATTTTTAAGAACGGAACGTACATGTATAATTTAATTTTCTATACGATTGTTGAATTACCTAATTGTGTGTTATTATCACTTGAACAGTCGATATGCTGTCCCAATTCTAAGAGTACGTAATTCAATTTCCGCTTCACTGTAAGTGATATGATACATATAGAAGGGGCAATATTTATTACAAATATCCCTATTTAATTGTAGAAACAGTTCCATCTAAATATATCATAACTATTTCAACTTTTTTTTTGCCTTGCCTGCGACATTGTACCTATTGCTTACTAAATGTACTAGAAAAGTATTTCCAGTTGGTCAGAAGAAGATAATGGTAGTAATTTTAAATCTACGGCAAAATGGTAGATTAGTAATAAGAAAAATCAAGTACTTAGTATGCCTGGTTCTGCAGGTGCGTAGAGCATTTCGAAGATAAGGAATGAGATCTATTTTCAGTTTAAACCATGGTCTAATATGCAGATGGTGGGCGGAGAATTAAGTCAACTACGAGAAGATGGAGGCTATTGTGTCTGAATACTCAATTGCTTAAGATGGATCACTTAACTGGATTTCTGGAGAACAAGTTATTAGAACGGAACTAGAGCTTGAGGCATTGATAGTCAAGGAAATGTTGATTCAAGAAGGTTGACAGACTGCACTTCACAAAATGGAGTGAAAACATATGTTGTTATGTGAGATAAATTTTGCATTTTAGTCCCTGTAAGGATGAAAATGTCTGTAGGCTGTGAGCTAGTTTCAGAAAGCCACATATTCCCTTTGTTAAGACCACCTTCATAATGTTTATTTATTTATTTTTTGTGGTCAAGAACATTCCTTCTTATATAAAGTGAGTCTGGAAAAGGGTATAAGTTCATAGTTGGAAGGGCTCCTGTTTTTAGCATGGTTAGCCAAGTACTAGCCTGCCTTATAGCATAATAGTTTACTGATCATTATGAATCCTTTAGTGAAGGCTTAGTGATTATGAATTTTGTTAAACAGATTCTCCAAAATTTCCAAGCAATTTTACAGAGCAATATAGCTTCCAAACTTTTTGTGCTTACAATACGTTTGATTCATTTTGTATTTTGTGAGACTGTGATTTGCACGTGTGCAATTACTAATAGTTGCAAAGTAGTAAGAGTAAAGAAGCCTGTATGCAGGAAAGCTTATGTTAATATGAACATATATGTGTTAACATACCTAATTTAAAAGAAAACTAGGTGAAAGATTCAATCATATAGTAATAGAAAATAGAAGTTCATAAGATAAAATGTATAATCAGTATTTGTTTTTTGTAACAGTTTTCCGATAAGAATATTTCTCCCTATAGTTTAATTTCTATGCTTACTAGGTTCTGTATGTGTGTTAGTGTTTATATTAGTACCCCTAAATATCTTAATAGCGAGCAGTAGAGTGTACGAATATCTGTTAAGTGCAACTTAATAGAGGGTTATGGAATGTTCTATTGTGTGGCATAGGCGCAATCGTGCCAACTGGATCCAAAATTTAGTTGTGGAGAAAAAATTGTTGATGTGTCGCTTTCTTGTGCTTCATTATGCACCGACTGTTGCAATTTCCTCTTAAATATATCAATAAAAATATTTTAGAGTGCATGTGTGTTGGCTTAATCAGGCGCAACTCAATAGATGTTCCCACATTGTAGTCAATAAAAGACAATCTGTTTGAGCTACCTTGGCAGGAACCACGATATAACCATGCCGCTTTCCCCTTGATATACTCTAGGGGCATACCTCTGGGGGGAACAACACAGAACATTTGTCTTAGACAACGTCTTATTTTTTCAAGCCAACATATTTGCCATTTTTTGTCAGGCCAACATACTTGCCATTCTTTTACATCATTACCACTTTTTGAAGCAAACATCCTTGCCATTTTTCTTCAGGCCAATATACTCTAGGGCATATTGTAGGAATACAGGTAGGCTACGCTAGCGCAAAACAAAATTTTCTACCGCATAAACTAGGAATTGTTGTAGCAGTAGATCACGAGATTACCCCTTGTCGTGCAGAACCGTAGAGGAAGTAGAGTTGATGCAGCGGAAGCAGTTATAGTCGTACTACCTTCTCCTCCTCGCGGTTCCCTCGAACAGATCGTCTCCTCCTCACGGTTCACTCGGACGGATCGTCCAAGCGTTACAGTTGCAACGCCTCCAAGGTATCCACACGTTCGGGGAGGAACGTCGCTAGTCCGGATTGCTAGATCCGAGCGGGCAACTTTAGGCGTAGGAGGGGTGACGGCTAGGGTTTCGGGAACTCTGAGTTGGCTTAATCCTAACACGTCCGTCCTCCTCCTTATATAGACGTCCCCATAATGGGCTTCTACGTTAGAGGCCCATTAGGACTCAATGCCTAGTTTAATTCGGATTCTAATCCGAATTAGGCTCCTGCCCCTTAAGTGTGCGACCCTATAGGTTCACGCACGTTTAGACATGAACCAAGTATTCCTACTCGGTCACTAATTGGTAGCGGCCCCTAGCAGGACGTGCCAACTCCCAAACGTGCGTAAAGATCGTATTAGACAAACCATCACAATGTTATGTATGCAACTCCCTTTGTCCCATGATATTTGTCAAGCTCAAACTCGAGCTTGACAGCTCTTTCTGGATCATGTGTCTCGGAATATTTTACTAGGTTAACTCTTTAACCTTAAGTAGCATGGCCATGCATTTTTGGATCCGATCACTCGAGAGGCCCTGAGATATCTCTCTCATCACAGAGAGGGGCAAATCTCATCTCGATTGACCATGACACGCATCATACTTCATGACAAACAAGAAGGCAACCTTTATGACTACCTAGTTACGGAGTAGCGTTCGGCAACCCCTAAGTAAGTCATTTACACATATCAAGCACATACGATAATCTCAGATCAAAGGACATAGCACACACATTGTGTCTTAAGTTGGGTCTGTCCAACCTCATATTCCCTAACATGTGCTCATACAATTGGTTCGACATCTCTATGTCCATGACCCGTGAAACATGATCATCAACCAATACATATGCTAGTCTATTATTCATATGTGTCCTCACATGAGTACCGACTAGGGACCAATCTAGAATAATCATTCAAAGTTAGTATAAGTTTCACAAACAAGTCACATACTTGCCAATCAATACAAATGATATTATTCAAGGAATATTTAATAAATCATGGATACAATGAAATATGATCATCCTTATGATTGCCATTAGGACATATTTCTAACACATACCCCCTCTGGAAACATTGAACAATGCAGAACATTGGTCAGCAGCAAAATAGCTATTTCAACTGCAGCAGCAGGACCGTGAATGTAGTGTCTAGCGTAAGTGTAATGTAATCTGATATCAGACGAGAAAACGTGGTGACAAGACGCATCTTATGTTTTACTTTGCTCTCTTTTTTTTTGAAAGCAAATGCCATTAGATTGCATTACATAGTGGACGAAGCCATATCGCTCGTCACAGTTTCCAGTACAAGGGGAACAACATTGTCTGCCTGCATATCTTCATACAAGTCTAAGGAGCAGCCATACTTGGCTAGAGAGTGCGCTACCTTGTTACATTTCCTACTGGCAAAAACAAAACTACATTGATCAAAGTTCTGTTTAAGAAAGTTCCTAAGATCCGCCATGGCATTACAGACAATAGATCGATCAAGATCATTTTCCTCCACCCCTTGTTTCAGCAGAAGAGAATCGGTCTCAAAACAGATGGTTCTGATTCCTCTTGAGGCTGCTAATTGAGCACCTCGGATAGCAGCTAAGATTTCAGCATGTAGAGGGTTTATGATATTCTCCAGTTTGCCAGCTCCATAGGCTTTCACTATCCCATTTTGGTCACGTATTACAGCTCCCCGTCCTCCAGAATTTGTTTCAGAAAAGAAAGCGCCATCAACATTGATCTTCAGTTCATTTAGTTTGGGAGGACGCCAATGGTTTTGTCCTGTCTGCTTCATTTCCTTTCCCTTCAAAAAAAACTTGGCAGTAATCATTAGTTTGTTTCAAAATAGTATGATATAAAACATCATTGTTTCTAGATTTACCTTCCTCCCTAATGTTATTTCTTTTAGTCCACCATTGCCAGAGAAGAACTACCACCAAAAGTTTCTTTTCATCTTCCAAGCTCAGGATTTCATTCACAAACTCAGTGGCTGATTGTTTTTTTAATGAGCTTTATCCTTATCTCCTCCATATTCAACATCTGCCAAATGTCAGCTACTCTCTTGCATTTGAGAAAAAGATGACCTCCATCCTCAAAATGCCTCTTGCAAACTGGGCAGATCTTCTCAACTTCTACTCCCCTTCTCCTGAGATTCATGCAGATTGCCAAGGAGTTGTGGGCTATTCTCCAAATAAAATGTTTCATGCGGTTCGGGCACCCTAGTCTCCAGATCTTACTCCAGTTAACCTCCTGTCCTACAAGCATTGATGAGGAGCTTACCAATCCCCTCTGGCTTCTTCTCATTTCATCTTCAACATACACCCAATAGGCAGTTTTGACAGAAAATAGACCTTTCGAATCAGCATGCCAAGCCGGCCTGTCCTCAGAATCAATATTTATTGGGATGTTCAAAATTATTCTCGCATCTTCTGCCCAAAAGGTTTGCTCCACCAATTGCCTATTCCATTCACCCGTACTTGAATTTATCAGATCAGCTACAGTGATCAGGTTGTTATCTCCTTTTGGAGTTCAGGGTTTTCTTGTGAAATTCCTTGGTATACAGGGGTCTTCCCAAATGTTTACCTTTTCACCATCCTCTATTCTCCAAATAAGTCCTTTTTTCAGTAAGTCTATACCTTTTAGAATGCTTCTCCAAGTGTAGGACATCCCATGCATTGCCTTTGCTTCTAGCACTGAACCATTTGGATAGTATTTTGCTTTTAGCACTTGAGCACATAGTGAATCTGGGTTGTTTAGAAGTCTCCAGCCTTGCCTAGCTAGCATAGCTATGTTGAAGGCGTAGAAATCCCTAAACCCTAGTCTTCCTTCTCCTTTTGATCTGGTCATTTTTCCCCAGCTAATCCAGTGAATTTTATTGTCCTTCTCTTGGTTGCTCCACCAGTACCTGGCTATCAAAGAGGATAATTGTTCACTTACCGTTCTAGTGATTTCAAAGCAGCTCATAGTGTAAGTTGGTATCGCTTGGGCTATAGCTTTGATAAGGATTTCTTTGCCTGCCCGAGACAACATCCTCTCTTTCCATCCTTGTATATTCTTCCAAACTCTTTCCTTAAGAAAATTAAACGTTTTGACTTTTGATTTTCCCACGTGTACTGGAAGTCCTAAGTATTGCTCATTTGTTGTTTCACCACTTGTTCCCAAAACTTCCAAGACGTCCTTTCTGCATTGGTTCGTGGTGTTTTCACTGAAAATGACTGTGGTCTTATCTCTATTGATGGTTTGTCCTGACAGTGATTCATACAGTAGCAGAATCTCTTTCAGCTTCAAAGCATCACTTCTTCTCGCTCTGCATAGGATCAAGGAGTCGTCAGCGAAAAACAGGTGTGATATACTGGGAGCATATTGACAAATTCGAACTCCTTTCAAAGTGCCTTCTGCTTCAGCTTTGTACAGTAGGGTTGAGAAAGCTTCAACACAAATGATAAATAGATAAGGGGATAGGGGGGTCCCCTTGTCTTAGCCCTTTTTGTGGCATAATTTCTTCTGAAAGCTCACCATTCACCTTAAATCGATATTTGACTGACTCCACACATTTCATTATTAGCTCTACAAAGTTGTTGCAGAAACCCAACTTGATCATCATTGTTCTTAGGAAGTTCCATCCCATTCTGTCATATGCTTTGCTCATATCTAGCTTGATTGCTGCATACCCATCCTTCCCTTTCTTTTTATTCTTTAAGAAATGCACAGCTTCATAAGCTAGCAACACATTATCAGTAATAAGCCTTCCTAGAACAAAGGCACTTTGTGAAGGGGAAATAATATCTGATAATATGATTTTCAACCTTCTGGCAAGGACTTTTGCAATGATTTTATACACTACATTACACAAGCTTATTGGCCTTAGATCTCTCACCTTGTCAGGTTGTTTAACCTTGGGGATAAGAACCACCGTTGTCTTGTTCCACTCTTGAGGTATATTACTTTCATTCAGGACAGTCATAACCTCATGGGTAACTTTTTCCCCAATTAGATGCCAGAACCGTTTGTAGAAAATAGCAGGTAAACCATCAGGTCCAGGCACTTTTAGATCACCTATTGAGTCGATGCCTTCTTTCACTTCGGCCTCCGAGAATGGCTTCATAAGGAATTCATTCATCTCTGGTGTGACCCTCTGTTGCACTTCATCTAGGAAATCTGGAGGGATAGAAGGATGATTGGATTTGAACAGGTCAGAGAAATATCTTACAACGACCTTCCGTTTCCCTTCTTCAGTTTCAGCCCAGCCACCTTCTTCATTCCTGAGTTTCTTTATATAGTTCCTCCTCCTTCTTTCTTTTACCGCAGCATGGAAATAGGTTGTATTCCTGTCTCCAAATTGGAGCCAATTTTTGTGCGCTCTTTGCCTCCAGTGCATTTCTCGTTGGTCTTCCAGCCTCTCTAACTTTTCTTTCAAGAAGCCTTCTTTTGTAACTGACTGTGGTGTGATTTGAACTCTCCTACAGGCTTCAAGTTCACATTTTATCTTCTTTATTCTTCTTTCCATATCACCCAACACATTCTGGTCCCACTCCTTTAATTTTATAGGAACCCTTTTGAGGTCCTCCATAATACCTGCACGCCCTAGAGGTTCTGTTTCTTTCAGGGCTTCTGCCACCACCTTCTCACAGTCCGGTTCAGATAACCATTTGGCTTCAAATGTGAAAAATTCCCTCCTACTCAATTCTTTGGTATTTGTATGGTTTTTCCATGCTAATTATCACCGGACGGTGGTCAGAGTGATGGGGGTCACCATTAATCACTTTGTATTCCATAAATTTATTCCTCCAACTTGTATTGGCCACTGCTCTATCCAATCTTTCACGAATATACCCTTCACTCGTGTGGCTGTTGTTCCTCCAGGTAAACTTGTCTCCTTCAAAGCCCAAGTCTGCAAGTTCACAATGCTCCAAAGCTTGTCTGAATCTATCCATGAGGCCCTGGTCTCTTCTCCTGCCACCCTCCTTTTCATGTTCAAAGAGAATTTCGTTGAAATCCCTGGCTACCAACCAAGGGAGATTCATCTGATTGTACAAGATTTTTAAGAGTTTCCATGTCAGATGCTTTCTTTCAGTTCTAGCTTCTCCATAGATACCCATGAATCTCCATTTTCCTACATCCTCTCTTTTAATCTCCACGTCAATGTGATACTTTGAAAAATTCTGAAGAGTTTCATTTATTTCAGATTTCCAAAATATGGCTATTCCCCCACTTCCTCTTCCATCACAGCTTCTTGCCCACATATTGGTTAAGCCAAGCCTCCACCTTAACCTTTGCATTTTCTCCTTGCATGCCTTCGTCTCTGCCAGAAATAGAATGTCTGGGTCTTCTGACTTCTAGAGGTCCAGAAGGCCCCTAACTGCCGGGGAGTTGCCTAATCCCCGGCAGTTCCACACTATTAGCTTCATTTGGTCTCGCAGGGCTGTCCCAGCAGCCCCGTGCTCACTTCAGTTGAAATGTTTGCAGCAGATTCCTCCTTATCCACTGTCTCCTCACCTTTTTGTTTCTTTTGGTGAATATCCTCCAGCATCTCAATCTCCATCAGTTCAGGCCCTCTCTTCCCTCCAATCCGGACTCCCACACTTCCTTCAACACATTTTATGCTTCTACTCTGTCTCCTGTACTTTCTCATCACTGTTTCTTTCGCTTCAGCATGTACCTTTTCCTGACTTCCCTCTTTTCCTTTTCCCCCTGCCTTCTGTTTGTTTTGTTTGATTGCTGTTTGAAGTTGTGATACCTTAACCTCCTTCTCTATCTCCCTTGTTCTTGTATCAGATTCGTTGTCTTTCGAGCCTTCTTCCCCCCTGAGTTAAACTTCAGAGATTTCTTACTCCTAGAGGCTATTGTTTCATCCATCCCCTGTTTTCTGATAGGGCTTGATACTTCGCCCTCTTCTTTTCCAGCAATTCTAGTATCCATTTTCCTCCGATTTGGGCCATCACTGCCTGATTTGCTTTGGCTTTCTCTACTCCCAGTACTGCTAGACTTCCAAAAGGAACCATACCTGTTTCCCAGGTATTTGCCTTTCTCCTCCTCCTGTCTTCTAGGCCCTGGCCTCGACATATTTGCCCTCAGACTCTTCCCAAACTGTTCTTTTTCTCCTTTCTTCAGTTGAACTGAACAATCTCTATCGCAATGACCAATGACCCCACATGTATAACAAAAATCCAGTAAATATTCATACTGAAATCTTACCCATCTCCTTTTCTTATTCTCCTCCTCTTCCTTATCTTGCATAGTTCTTTCCCCTCCTCTGTTACTTCTCAGCTCCTCATCCTCTACATCTTTCTCATCCTCCTCCTCTTCCAGATCCAAAAATATTCCTCTCATTAGAGGCTTATGAATGTCAATTCTGACTTTAACTCTAATATAAGCCCCAACAGCCCAATCATCCTCATCTGTCTCCACTTTCAACAGTTTACCTATGGATTCCCCTATCAGCTCTCCTGTTTCTCTGTTCATGGTTTCAAAGGGTAAACCCATTATTCTCACCTAAGTTGGAATGTAGTTAAACTGCATTTCCTGCAATGATTTCTTCTCATCAAACTCCTCCACAACCAGTAACTCCTTATCTAAGTTCCATGGCCCATCCTCTACTGCCTTTCTTTTCCCCGCTGCATCTCTAAAGGTGAACAAGAATCTATTTCCCCTAAGTTCCTTGCATTCCACTCCATACATTGGGCTCCAAATTTCCCCCAAAGTGTGCTCCAAAGCTGAAGCCCTAGCTGGCCTTTCCGAGAAAAGTTTAGCAAGTACCTGTAGAGCGTGCGGTTTCCCTCTACTCCCTTCTTTCTTCGTGATTTTCACTCCTTTATGTTCCGCCTCCGAGAGATGAAGCTCCTTCAGCATTCCTTCCACTCGATCCATAGGACCGAGTAGGAGGAGTCCCACACCTCTCCGCTAGGGCTTTGAGGTACAAGGATTTCAGCTAGGGAAAGATATTTACGACCGCGTGTCCTAGCACCACGCGGAATGCTAAAGGGAGAAGCAGATCTAGGGATTTTAAAGCCTCTCAAACCTGGAGAACCTCACAGGATCTTGGATTTGGGCGAATTTTGGCGATTGGATGGGGAAAGGGGAAAGGGGAAATGGGAGACGGGAATGGGGAAGACTTAGAAACTAAGTTGCGGGTAGGGGATGCCCTGGACGATGGAGGGTGGCACCGTGGGGACGCAAGATCCCCACAGCAGTGGGCGATTTTGTGTTGGAGAGGATCGAAAATCCGATGAAGATCGGAGGATCCCGCTGAGGAAACACTAGGGAAAGGTTCACCTACGCGTCGCCACAGCGGGGACTTACCGTCACACTCAAGACGGACTGCGCACGTACCTTTTTGGTAGTGTGTGCGTTTTACTTTGCTCTCTGATTTAATATAAGATTAAGATTTGATTGACTCAAACTGAGCTGGCACTGGTCCATAGTTATCATAGAATTTTTAAAGTATTATCAAGCAGAAAAAGGAGAAATAAGTTAAAAACCCGCTGAACAATAAAACATTCGGTCACTAATCAGGTAAACCCTCTTATAATTAATCTGTCATAATCAATAGATTTTTATAACTACAACTAAATATTATCTAGTATTTGATCTGGTGAACCTTTATTATATTAAATCATAACTTACAGATCTCTATAACTATATCTAAACGTTTTTCCTCTAGTGATCTAGCGGACTCTAATTATTAGTGACTCTTAGCCATCTTTTCTTCGAATGTGACTTTAGCCAGACCTTCTACTGATCCCTCAACATGGAAGGGAACCCGGACTTTCCTTATGGAGATGATTACGGAGGGCAGACAGCGAGTCTCACGTCCATTCTGCATGGAGACCCTAATCACAGCATGACGGAGCTTATGGATACATCGCAATGGCATCATCTTTGACAGCCAAGACAGAGAGCCCCACATCTGCTTAGGGGCTTTCAAAAACTCTATCTTAAACTGTATGCATAGAGCTAAGCCCAGTCTTAAAGAGGGCATGCAAAAATGGCTAAATAAAGAACTGTATCATATTCATTGTACGTACACCCATCCCCCACCGCCCCATTAAATTCGTGAAGTTAGGGTCTTGTTTCATTTTCAAACAAAAAACACAACAGATATTCATAACTATACAGTTCACACAAAAGCTATTTCAGATGTACTTACAGGCTATCTAAACTTTACCTGTATGTACTGATATAATATAACATTCGGACAACAGGCAAGCTCGTGATTCAAACTTTAATTCTACATAACAGATTTGATATCACGTACAAATAACCTATTGGCTCAGTAAAATGACCGGCAGCCCCCCCTCCCCACTACCCCAGAAAACACTTTCTCTGCACCATCATCACTGACGGGCACAAAGAGACCCGTCGCTGATTAAATAAATCCCTGACGGGCGCACACGGCCCCGTCAGAGATGGTCGCGCTCTGGAGGAGGCGACGAACTTCTACTGACGGGCACAAACATGCCCCGTCAGTAAAAGTGGGCACGGAATGCCAACCTGGACTCTCCACTGACGCGACGCTTCACTGACGGGCACTTTACAAAGTACCCGTGCGTAATGGTACCAATATCGCTGACGGGCAACCTTACGCCCATCAGTAGAAGTAAGAAGGGTGGTCCACCCTGTCTTTTCCCCTGACACGTAATGTTACTGACGAGTCTTATTACTTCGCCCGTCAGTGAATATCTTGACATCGGAAAAAAATTTTAGCGCACGAGCCTCTCCCGAGCACAGCGCCCACGCCCACGGGCCCGGGCCGCGCAGAGGACCGGCCAGAGGCCTATCCCGAGCACAGCACCCAGGCCCACGAGCCCAGGCCGCGCAAGGGACCGACCGAGGCTCCATGTATCAGTGACAGTAGTGAGGACTTCGAAAGGACCACGCGCAGCTGCCCTTTTAAACAAGTCCGCGCGCAGCTCGCTCGGCGAGGTGGGACAAAACATTGCAGTACCTCTGGGGTTGCGTTAGCACTGACGGGCGTCCCATAGATGCCCGTCAGCAGAAGTACTTCGGCTGACGGGTTTTATTAATAATGCCCGTCAGTGGTGGTAGCTAGGGCTATGGAGCAATGTACTTCTGCTGACGGGTGTTATTAATAATGCCCGTCAGTGGTGGTAGCTAGGGTTATGGAGCAATGTACTTCTGCTGACGGGTTCTGTTACTTCGCCCGTCAGTGAATGTCTTGACATCGGAAAAAAAATTTGGCGCACGAGCCTATCCCGAGCACAGCGCCCAGGCCCATGGGCCAGGGCCGCGCAGGGGACCGGCCAGAGGCCTATCCCGAGCACAGCGCCCAGGCCCACGAGCCCAAGCCGCGCAAGGGACCGGCCGAGGCTCGATGTATCAGTGACAGTAGTGAGGATTTCGAACAAGCCACGCGCAGCTGCCCTTATAAACAAGTCCGCGCGCAGGTCGCTCGGCGAGGTGGGACAAAACATTGCGGTACCTCTGGTTGTTGCATTACCACTGACGGGCTTTCCATAGATGCCCGTCAGCAGAAGTACTTCTGCTGACGGGCTGCCCGTCAGTGGTGGTGTCGTGATCACTGACAGGCCTCCCATGGTTGCCCGTCAGGGATTGTTTGGGATGCTTATCACTGACGGGTGTAGTATAGTCTGCCCGTCAGTGATAACACTGGAACTCCTTAAAGCTGTTCGCCGCCGGCAGCTGGCCGGTGAGCTCGCGCGCCTCAACACGGCCAGCTGCGCAGCTTCGGCGATTTTTGCTTCCGGACGGCCAGCTGCTGCTCCTCCTCCTCCCTCTCCTCCCTCCCTCTCCTCCCTAGCTCCCTCCTCATCTAGGTCTAGATCTAGATCTAGATCCTCCCTCCCTCTCCCCTCCCTCCCTCCCTCCCTCCCTTTCCTCCTCCCTTCCTCTCCTCCTCCCTCCATTAATTAATCCTCTCCTTCCTCCCTCCCTCCCTCTCCTCCTCCCTCCTTCCCTCCCTTCTCCTCCCTAAATACACAATCTATATCTTGATAGATCTAGCTCTTTTAACTCTCCTCCCTCCCTCCTCTCTTCCCTCCCCTCTCTTAATTTCCTCCCTTCTCCTCCTCCCTCTCCGTACCCTATTTCGAAGGCTAGCGAGCGACTTCTATTTGGTACGATATAATACATGAAAGAAAATAATAAATTTTGTGATTACTTTATTAATTTGGATTATACTCAATCAGTTTGTTGTTGTAGGGATCGATGGATCGAAGTTGGATGTACGGTGAAAGGGCAACACGGAGTTTCGTCAATACTCTGAATGGGTTTCTAGATGTGGCCGAGGAAGATAGGGAGAAAAAGGGTGCGAACAAGATGCGTTGTCCGTGTTCCGTATGCAAGAACATGATAATGTTCAGGGAGAGAGGCATGCTGCAGCTACACTTGTTGACTAAAGGTTTCATGGAAGGTTATACACGTTGGACAAGTCACGGTGAGGAGGAGACAGAAATTTTAGCTACTCGTGAATGTTTAGAAGAAGAGGCCAGACATGGAGACGCAGAAGTAGATGAAGACCATATTTCGGAATGTAGGGACCACTTGACGGGGGAGGCGGGGAACAATTTGGCTGAAATGTTGAGGGACAGTCACATGGCGGACCAGGTGGTCGAAGACCCCGAGGATGAAAGAGAGGTTGCAAAGTTTGCGAAACTGATGGAAGACTCGACAAAACCGCTGTATCCCACTTGCGATCCTGAGCACACGCGTCTGTCAGTCACGCTAGAACTTCTAAGGATCAAGGCGGCCCACAACTGTCCGGACGCAAGCTTCGATGAGATACTGGCTTACCTCGCGACGGTTTTTTCCAAAGGAGAACGTGTTGCCTACGAGCACCGAGGAAGCCAAGAAGGTGGTCTGCCCACTTGGATTGGATGTAGAGAGACTCCACGCTTGCCGAAACGACTGCATTATTTATCGCAGGGAGTATAGAGAGCTGGACAAATGTCCGGTGTGCAACACATCTCGATATAAGCGGGGCAGAAACCAAGACGATGACGAGGAAGAAGTGACGAGTGGTGCCCCCGCAAAGGTTGTATGGTACCTTCCAGTCCTCCCCCGTCTGAAGCGTTTATTCGGTAACAAGAAGGAGGCAAAGCTGATGCGTTGGCACGAAGAGGGGAGAAGAAAGGACGGGGTGTTGAGACACCCAGCCGATGCTTGTCAGTGGAGGGCAATCGACGCCGAATACCCAGATTTCGGTAGTGATCCGAGGAATATCAGGTTCGGTATGAGTACGGACGGAATAAATCCATTCGGCAACATGAGCAGTAGACACAGCACATGGCCCGTTGTTCTTTGGATCTCTAACCTCCCTCCGTGGTTGTGCATGAAGCGGAAGTACATGCACCTGTCTACTCTCATTCAAGGGCCAAAACAACCTGGAATGGATCTCAACGTGTATCTACAGCTACTGAAGGACGAGCTAACTACGCTGTGGGAAGAAGGGGCTCAGGTCTGGGACGCGGACAGAGAAGAGTTCTTCACTCTGAAAGGCCTGCTGTTCACAACGGTGCAAGATTACCCCGCGTACGGGAACAACGCGTGTCAGTGCACCAAAGGATACGAGGCATGTGTTAGGTGCATGGAAGAAACGACGAGTGTTTTCTTAGAGGGCTCTAGAAAAATCGTGTTCATGGGACACCGAAGGTGGCTCACCATGAACGACCCATGGAGAGAGGACACGGAAAGGTTCGACGGAACAAAAGAAATCCGTCCGAAGCCTCGCGAGAAGACCGGACAAGAAATCTACGATCTCTTGAATGAAATGGATGAAGTTGAGCCAGGGAAAGGAAAGAAACAACCGCCGGTAAAGGGCGTCTGGAAAAGAAAATCTGTTTTCTGGGAACTGCCTTACTGGCCTCACCTAGACACACGTCATAGCATTGATGTAATGCATGTTGAGAAAAATGTCTGCGACAGCTTGCTAGGTCTCTTGCTCAATATTCCGGACAAGACAAAGGATGGGCCGAAGGCACGAGCAGACATGCAACATATGAATATAAGACCTGAGCTGTGGGCAACCAGAGAAACGACCAAGACGGGGAAGAATGGTATCAGAGTCAAGACCAGCTGTCCTGCTGCCTGCTACACTCTGAGTAGAGACGAGCTCCATAGCCTCTGCGAATGCCTCTATGGTGTCAAAGTTTCTTCGGGTTACTCTGCAAACATCCGGAAACTTGTTGACATGAAGACTCATCGACTGATTGGCATGAAGTCTCATGACTGCCACGTGATGATCACACAGATACTGCCTGTCGCAATTAGGGGTATCATGGAGCCAGGTGTCCGCAAGACGATCACGGATCTTTGTAACTTCTTCAACACTATCTGTCAGAAGTCAATCACGGTGCAACGCTGCCTGAAACTGAAGGCCGAGATCACTGTCATACTATGCGAACTTGAGATGTATTTCCCTCCAGCATTCTTCGATGTCATGGTACATTTTATGATCCATATCGTCCCGGAGATACTGGACCTCGGTCCCGTGTTTTTGCACAACATGTACCCGTTTGAAAGGTACAACGGGGTTATCAAGCGCTACGTTCGTAACAGATCGCATCCGGAAGGTAGCATCATCCAAGGCTATGTTACCGAAGAGGGCGTCGAGTTCTGCACGGATTACATGCGTGATCAGAAACCTATAGGTGTTCTAGTTTCGCGGCACACAGGCAGGCTCGACGGTAAAGGTGCGATCGGGCATAAAAATTTACATGTGTATCGATCGGAAAGATCAGATGACTACAACAGGGCACATTTCGTGGTGCTGCAACACTTGGCTGTGGTACGGCCTTATATTCAGATCCACATGAAACAGTTGCGCGAAGCTAATCCGAAAAAGGGCACAGTTGCGCTCACGAAAGAACATAACGCCAAATTCTCCCGGTGGCTAAAGGACTACTGGTACGAAAGGGAGCCGACAAATAGAGAAGAAGAAACCGTCCGAATGTTGTCACAAGAACCCGATAGCAAAGTCGTCACGTGGCAATCGTATGATATCAACGGATACACATTCTATACCGAGGCTCAAGACCGGCGCAGTACATACCAGAACTCCGGTGTAACGCAGGAGTCCAGAACTGGTCATCATGGCAAGAAGTGTAGGTACTACGGCGTGATCGAAGAGATCTGGGAACTTGACTACACGGTGACCAAGATCCCCATGTTTCGTGTCAGATGGGCGAAAGACGTCAGAATCGAAGATATGAACACCAGTACCATGGTGATACCTCCACCGATCCCTATGGAGTCACGACAAGTCAAATCAATCAGTCCCAAAGATGAGCCATGGGTATTAGCCAAACAGCTCGCCCAAGTGTTCTACATAACAGACCCAAAGAATAAGAAGCGCGTTGTCGTGAGGAAAGGGAAACGGAGTATTGTCGGAGTCGATGGCGTAGTTGACGAAGAGGACTACGACCAGTTCGACGATCCGGACACAGAAGAAGAAGATGTTGATGATCGAACGAGCAAGAGGCGCAAAAGTTCTCAGGATGCGTGCCCGTACATAAGACGCAGTCACGACGAAGGCCTGACGTATACCACCAAGAAGATCAGAAGTACTATTGAGAAGCGTGTCAAAGACGACGAAACCTAGCTTTTCGATCAATTCAGATTATGTATCTCAATGTGTAATACTATTATTTTGATGAATTAAATATTTACTTGAGGATATGTTTTGGACCTGGTGAAATAGTCATGTTATATTTAATTCCCATTCACTTAGTCAACTTATTGGAACGACAAAGCAACGAATGAATTAAATACTTAATTGAGGATATGTTTCGGACTTAGAAACAAACCCGTGAGCGAATACACTGACGGGGTAAGAAGGAGGTAGGGCCGAAGGCGGCTTACTAAGCGAGAAGGCTCCAAGCAGCCTCATAACGCATTAGAAGGGAGCTTGAAGAAAAAACTCAAGACCACTGACGGGCAACAAACCACGCCCGTCAGTGAAAGGCTACTCCGGAAACCTTAATTTAACAACACTGACGGGCGAGAAACTAAAGCCCGTCAGTGGAGATGGACTTACACTGACGGGTGCGCTAATTAGTGCCCGTCAGTGGAGACACCTACACTTCCTCTGACGGGCAGTTATCTAGAGCCCGTCAGTGATTCTCTGGTACTATATATCTGGCACTTAGCGAAATTTGCAACCACTCCGCCCGCGCGTTCAGTTTGAACCAGCCGCGAGCGCACCCGAGCCCCCGCCGCCAGGTTGCCGCGCCGCCGACGCCAGCCCCGTCCGCGCCGCCGCTCCGTCGTCCGTTCGCCCCGTCCGCTCCGTCCTCCTCCCCTCCTCCGGTCCTCCGCCGCCGACGCCGCCCCTGCACCGAGGCCGACGCAGCCGGCGCCGCCCGAGGCCCCCGGCCACGCCACCGCCCGAGCTTCCCTCCTCCACCGTGGAAGCTTCTCCGCCGCCGGCCCCCTCCTCCATCCCCCCAACCGCCGGCCCCCTCCTCCATCCCCCCAACCGCCGGCCCCCCTCCTCCATCCCTCCGGTGAATACACTTCTAAAGCAGCCCTTTGAATTTTTTTTAAGTTAACACGGGCTCAATGAATATGTGGATCTTTGTTTAGAAGACAATATTGGAGATCTTGCAATGTTTTGTGGGATGATTTGAAGCTTGATTGATTAGGGTTTGCATGTATATGAGAATATTGGAGATCTTGCAATGTTTTGTATTGGGGTGGTTTTCTTGCATGATGAGCTCCGTTAGGTTAAAGGCAAGTGCATGATGAGCTCCGTTTTTTATATGGTTAGTTATTGTGGGATGATTTGAAGCTTGATTAGGGTTTGCATGTATATGAAGCTTTCAAATGTATATATGTATATGAAGCTTTCAAATGCATGTATATATGTATATGAAGCTTTCTATATTGGAAATGGTTATTTCAGTTTCTGAATATATGCTTGTTAATATATACATTGGAAATGGTTGTTTCCGTTTCTATATTGGAAATGGTTATTTCAGTTTCTAAATATATGCTTGTTAATATATACATTGGAAATGGTTGTTTCCGTTTCTATATTGGAAATGGTTATTTCAGTTTCTGAATATATGCTTGTTAATATATACATTGGAAATGGTTGTTTCAGTTTCTTAATATATGCTTCTATATTGGAAATGGTTATTTCAGTTTCTTAATATATCGGAAATGGAATCGTCACCAACCCGGGAAGTAGCCCGCGTAGATGAAGACATCGCGGCGCCCCTAAACGTGGCCGCCCCTATTGACGCCCCGCTCCTAACCGATCGAACAGCCCCCGAGTCGGCCATTGAACCTGCCGTCCAGACGGAGAATGTACCTCCGGCCATTGAGTCGGCGCGAGATGAAGAGAGCGCGTCTAGCTCATCAGACGCTTCTCGATCAAGCGAGTCAGGGTCAGAGGAACATGAGCCGGAGCCGTCGTCAGCACCAGAGAAGCCGAAGAGACGGTACAACCCTAGAGGAGGGAACCAGCTGACGAACGAGACGTTCGTCGTCACCCGGGTAGGCGTGACAGGTGTTCCTGCAAGTCCTGAGAAGGCAGCGAAGTCGTTCAGCAACACGTGCGGGTGCATCGTCCGCGAGCATGTCAGGATCACCTGCCAGGACTTCAAGAAAATGACGGACGGCCAGAAAAGGGTCCTCTTCGACAAGCTCTGGGATAAGTATGCTGTCCCAGAGGCTGACAAGGAAAGAGTCCGAAGAAAAGCGGACAGCATCATGTGTGCCGCGCTAAGGACATGGCGATATGAAGCAAGGAAACTGCTAGACGCCGATTTCGATACTGTAATCAAACAGAAATGGCCAAAGGTAGAACTCGAGCACTGGGAGGAGTTCGTTGCGGACATGAAGAGTGAAGCATTCAAGGAGAAGAGTCGCCGGGTGAAGGAGCTGCGCGCGAAGAACAAATTCCCCCACCACCTTGGCAGCCGAGGTGTTCCCGGGAAGAGACCGATTTGGGAGAAACAGGACGCCGCGCTGATAGCGGCTGGGAAAACCGGTTCCCTTCGCCGATATCGAGCAGGAACGCGCCCAGATCTGGATGAGGGCGCACACAGTTTCGGACCCAGCCACTGGGAATCCTATCATCACGGACCCTGAGCTCCAGGCGGTCTCTGAGAGATTGGTAAGTTCGATTAATCCGATGTCTTCTTCGAATATGCTGTTGTGCTTCCAGTTCGCTAACGGTCCGTACGTTGTGCCGTTTATGTTGCAGAGGCAGCTGTCCCAGCAGCCCGCCAGCTCCCAGGAATCCGTCCAGAGCCAGAGGTGGGAAGACCATCTCTCGCAGGCTCTAGGGACGAAGGAGAAGACAGGGCGTGTCCGGGGGGTCGGGAGCGGCGCTATCTGGGACGCAGTGTTTCCCCTGGACCGCGAGGCTGCCCGCCAGAGGAGGAGAGAAAGGCAAACATCTCTAATGCAGGAGATGATAAGGGCAGCCGAGGAGGCTGGCAAGAAGGCGGCCCAAGAATTCTTAGCGTCTAGAGGCTACGATGCGTCTTGGCCACCTGTCCATCCTCATGGACATCAGGGCGCCTATCCGGCTGGATGGAGCAGCTGCGCCTCAGCCTCCGACAATGCCCCCGAGTCGCCAAGTGCCGTCGAAGACATCGCTGTAAGCTTCGTCGCCACCATGAATCAATTAATTAATAGAATTGTGCAGATAACAATGCTCTAATTCGACACAATGTTTGTTACGCAGGACCCCCACGAAATGCCACCTCACAATCCCTTTGCCTGGCGTGAAGAAGACGGTTGCACATGGCCTTGTCTTCCCAACGGCGGAGGGCGCGACATGCCACAACGTTGCAGTACCTCCCCACATGGCGAGGGTGCAGGTGGACCGCGTCGTCGCTGAGTTCAGTGACGTCACAGTCCCTGTCGCCCCTGAAGAGGATGTCACGAAGCTGGGAGACTGCAAAGGGCACTACATCCTGTGGCCGAAGAGCCAGATAACTATCCTCGGGGTGTCATCTCCTGGTACGTCAACGATCCCCTCTCCATCAGCCGTAGCCGGCCCGTCTCCGCTCGGCGTGTGCAGGACGCCGCCTGAGTTCGATGAAGCACATGACGTCGATCTTGGCGGGCAGCAGCACACGACGATCCTTCCGTCCGAGGAGGAGGAGCCGCCCCGTGAGAAGCGCACCAAGCATCGCCATGACCCGAGCGCAGCGGAAAAGAAGATCTTATCTCCAAGCACGCTCAATGCAGCGGTGGGCGAAGCGTTGACGGGAGGCAAGAGGGCCTCCTCTCCGGATCCGGAGAGGAAAAGAAAAAGACCACACAAGCGGGGCGGCACCGCTGCGAAGGAGGCAAGCAAGGACAGCAAGAAGAAGGCCTTATCCTTCCAGACATCTGCCGAAGCCAAGAAAATGCCTCGACGAATAGTGTACGAGGCAGGTGAGCCCTTGCTCCCAGATGATGAGGTGCAGAGGTTGCCCACGCAGATGAAAATGCTCCATGACACGATCGTGATGAGGGCACGGAATCGGGATGATTATGTGCAACACTTTAAGGTCGAGGTGCCTAAAGATTATGGTTTCTTCCTCGACAGACACCACGACACCTTCGACATCAATTTTGAAGATATCTTTATGTTGTTCAACCTCTTCCGGCTCGACACCATGCTCGTCAGGCTATGGGCGCTTTACCAAGCTCAAGAGTCGAGGCGTCTGCGCAGCTGCGCTTTTGGAATAATCGATCCGGTACTCATGAACGAGTACTATATAGCAGAAGCGAAGCAGGTCCTAACAGATTATATCACCGCCTCATTGATATACCATAAGGATAAGGACTACTTGCTCATGCCATACAACCCCCCGTAAGTTACTTACTAGCATTCCTAGTTTGCTATTCTTAATCACGTATCCCGTCTGTTTATATTCCTTTGTTACCTTTTACGCAGCGACCACTGGATCCTCATCATCATCGACAAGTCTTCCAGATTCATATACTATTTTGATTCCCAAAGAAGTGCCAACCGGGACTTCTCAGGAATTAAGCAAGTTCTGGAAGACGCCTTTTGGGAATACAACTTGCGGGGGGGGAGGAGCAGAGAGCAAGAGCAAGAAGCTGACCCACAAATTCAACTTCCCTTGCAGGCAACAGCCGGAAAATAGTGTTACATGTGGGTATTACGTCTGCGCTCACATGGACTCCTTCGTCATGTCCCAGAACCCTCAGTGGAGCCGGGACCAGTTCAATAACTTCATACACGACCTGGTGGAGGAAAAGTACGACTGGAGGAAGGACTTTGCCCGCATCCAGAAGACTTTCGCGTACGTCATCAACAACGACGTCATCCGGCCAAGCGGAGATTTCTACGCGGGAGTCCAATTACCCCCTTCCCGCCGCCCTGCAAGTACTAGCGAAGCGTCGTAGACGTAGATTAGTAGGGCTACTGAGAATAAACATTGTTAAATGCAATTGTTTGTCGTTTTAATTCGTTGTAAACTTGTTTTTATATGTGTATTTACTATTTGTGATATTAATTTGGTATATGTGATTCGTATTTCTGATATTAAATGTTACATATGCTTAATATTTGACATATTAATTGCTGTATAATATTCATATTGCGTTTCCAGAAAATAATTTAAAAAAAGTGTGATCATACTTTCACTGACGGGCACATAAACGTGCACGTCAGTGCAAATATATCATCGCTGACGGGCGAGGTATCACTGCCCGTCAGTGAAAGGTGTTGTCAGGATGTTTCCACGCGCCCTGAACTACCTCTCTGCTGACGGGCAAGTCGGGCCCGTCAGTAAAAGTTCACAACTACTGACGGGCACATAAACGTGCACGTCAGTGAAATTGTGTCATCGCTGACGGGCCTAGTAAAATTGCCCGTCAGTGAAAGTAACAGTCAGGACGCCCTGAACCACATCTCTGCTGACGGGCCAGTTGGGCCCGTCAGTAATTGTTGACATCTACTGACGGGCTTCGTGCCCGTCAGTGAAAGTTGGACTTCCACTGACGCGACGTTAGTGACGGGCCGAAAACCCGTCAGTGAAGGGGTTTTAGTGCCCGTCAGTGAAGGCGTTTCCTGAGGTAGTGCCCCCGGGAATTTATTTCATGTATTAATCTAATATCACGTACAAATGATCGACTGATTCATGATATGAACTTTAGTTGTGTATGCTGCTATGATATCATGCATAACCAACCCACTAGGTTAGTATAATCAACCGAGTGCTGCTCATGATCGGAATTTTAATTCCACATACCGGTTTATTAGTACGTACGAACGACTGGCCGTCTCACGTTTAGATATACTGGGCTTGAGTAATTTCACGTACTGATCTAATATTACATATAGATGATAAATCGATAAGGGATCCGAACTTTAGTTTTACATATTAATTTAATATCACGTAGAAGCTATTGACCATCCCGTTTGTGATGTAAACTTTAACTAATAGCACATATAAACGACACATCCGGCTATTAATCTGGTATTATTGCATACAGAATAATAATGTATACCAACATGAGTTTGAAATTTGAAGATATTAAAGATTTGTGAGTTTAAAATTTGAAGATATTAAAGATGTTTCTCACATAATTATGCGAGATACCGTGCTAGTTTTTTCAATAGGAGAAGACCAAAAATTGGACCGCGTGTCATGCAACATCCTGGTGAGAATTGTGATAGCTTTGTTGTAACTAAGATCACCACGGTAAGACTTGAACAAAGGGCCTTTTGGGCTTTTGGTGATGAGCGGGAGGAGTTTTTGGTTCACGACCTGACAATCTCTGAGCTAGTCCGGCCTGAATCATCCAGCAGCTTTCATTAGTAGATCTAAGGCCCTATTTGGTTGGGCTTTTCAGCAGCTTTCTACTAGAAAAAGCTGCAGCCCAACCAAACGGCCAGCTTTTCAGCAGTTTTTGCCAATGGTAGCTGTGGGCTTTACAGTGTAAATTCAACTGTTTGGAAAAACTGTCTTTTGCCTACTTTTGGTAATGTGCTAAAGTTTCATTGCTCATTTTCTAAAATGTTGTACATGAGCAACTTTCCACTGGAAAATGCTGCAACCCAACCAAGCAACCAACTTTAGAGAAGCTTTTGTCAATAGTGGTAGTGGGCTTTGTAGTACAAATCTAGCTGTTTAGAAAAGCTGCCTTCCCCTAACTTTTTGCAATGTGCTAAGGGGGTGTTTGGTTGGGCTTTTGGGTAGCTTTCCACTGAGAAAAGCCACAGCCCAACCAAACACCCGGCTTTGGGCCGGCTTCCCACAACAGCCGCTTCAGTTGTTTAGTGCAAAATCAGGCCACGGAGAGAAGCCAGTCCAACCCAGCTTCCTGCAATCACCACTTAACGTCCACTGAAATTACCCTCCGATTTGGCATAATTTACAGGAGATTGCCATTTCCTACCCGTGAGCTATCTTCTCCACGGGGACTCCCCGATCCCCTTATGCTCGTGAGCAGCACCGAGCGGATCTAGCCCGTCCCCACTGTCCCCGCTGTGCACGCTGACCGGATCGACGCCGTGCACGCCATCTCCGCCATCCCCGCCGTGCACCGCCGTGCCCACCGCCCCATCCACTGCCGCGTCCACCATGCCCTCCATCGCCACCGCCACCGCCTAGCACCAACGTTTCACCGCCGCCACATTCTCCACCCATGCTGATCAGATCGACGCCATGAAAGACATCCCCGCCATCCTTGCCATCCGCGCCGTGCACGGCCGTGGCCACCACGCCCTCCCCAGCCGCTCGCCTCCACCGCCGTGCACATCCCGGCCGCCTCATCGTCCTCCTCCCACATCCCGACCACCTCCTCCTCCTCCCGCATCTGGCAGCCTCCTCCTCCTCCTCCTCCCGCATCCCAGTCGCATCCTCCTCCTCCTCCCGCATCCCGACTGCCTCTTTTTCCTCCTCCCACATCCCGGCCACCTCCTCCTCCTACTCCAGGATCTTGGCCGCCTCCTCCACCCACATCCTGGCCACCTCCTCCTCCCGCACGGGCACGTCCAGCACTGAGGCATCCCAGCCGCCTCCTCCTTCGGCAGATTATGTGAAGCACCAACACGTCCGGCCGGATTCTCCTCTAACATAGCGGCGCCCAGCAACAACACATCCCGGCCGCCTCCTCCTCCCGCACGGCCTGGGCCAGCACCGACACATCTTCACAGACTCCTCGTCCTGCATAGCCACGCGGCACGGTAACTCCTTCCCCTCTTCTCAAATCTGTGCTTGGAACCTTGGTTTGGAGCTTGATATGCCAATTTGTAAATGATTCAACACACTGACCGTGTAGTATGTGAGAAGATTTGTATAAAATTACTCCATTTTGGTTCACCATTTCACTCATTTTGAAGTCCCAGGTAGATTTCATTTTCGTTCGGCTTTATACTTTACCTATGGAAACCACTGCTTGAAGTATGCATGCCATGTAGTTTGTACAGAGCTGAGCATTAACCCTAGGGCTGTTGCATCTTCGGTTTGTATAGAGCCATGCCACCGACACTTGAGATGTTGCATGCATCTCTTATCACCAATAGCTTTAGGCATGCCACCTATACACATATTATCAGGTTCTTGGTAGATAAATGCCAAAGAATTATGAATCCAACATAGAGTTAGCCGACTAAGAATTTGTTCAGGATGACAAAGAAATAGAGCCAAATTGCATCAATGTCCTGTTGGAAGTACTATAGTAGATCATCTCCAATTAGAGAAAGACAGTTACGGATCTATTCCTGATAGTGCATAAATGTTATGATAGTTGCTTTCTAAATGATTGCATTGCTTGCATACTTGTCTGGTTAAGGGGTACAGAAATGAGGTAAAATGAACCATGATATTTTAAGACCAGGACGCAAGCATGCGCATGACCTTTGTATTCAGATTAGTAGTAGCTGTACTCCAATACATATATTCAGATTTGAAGAAAAAAACCCATGAGACCATCCTCAGGTTATGCACAAGAGAAGTTTTCTATTTAGCTATTCTTGATTCTTATAGGTGATGCAAGGGTTAAGTTACTGGTATATCATATACTGGATGAACTTATATCTTCTATCTACTTTGCATATGATATGCTCATAAGTGATATGTACAGTTGTCTATCATATTATTTTGTAAACTATCCGGCTTTATTATAATTCATATGTCATGTTAGCTGGGTGGCAAGGGGAAAAATTCATATGTCTTTGAATTGTCCAAGCTGAGTTGGCTTTGTGTACGTGTTAGATGGCTACCCCCAAGGCAGTTTGGGATGCTTTTGCAACAAGGACGTTTGTTGAGATTTGCAAGGATGAAACCATAGCTAGGAATAGGCCTAGTGATTGGTTGAGTACCGTTGGGTATAATAATCTAGAGGCCAAATTTTTTGAGCGGATAGGGAAATTTTTTACGAGAAAGCAATTCAAAAATAGGTGGGATTTCATGAAGAAAGATTATGTGCTATGGCTTGAGTTAAACAATCATGCAACTGGTCTTGGTAGATGCCTGGTAAGGAACACTGTCGACGCACCAGATGAGTGGTGGAGAACGCAGATTGGGGTAAGTGCATTTCCAAGTTAAATTTAGAAGTTTAATTTATTTTGAAGTATCGGTAATATCATTAACATCAAGTATTTGTTGGATTTCAGCTAAACAAGGAGTTTGATAAGGTATTTGTGACCGTGATACTGCCATCATCCCAGAATGGTGATCGGTGGGGAGGCTAGTCCAGTTCTTCTCGAGGGTTCAGGGTCTAATACAGATCCACCTAAGGAAGAGTTGACTGGATTAGGGTCAAAGAGAAAGAAGAAAGCAAAGGGCAAGGGGAAAGCAAAGTGCAACAAATACTTTCAGGAGTACAAGAAGGCAGCACGTGCTATCTCCTCTCAGTGCACACTCTCCGTCCAATCTGGAGCTAGCCCCATCCCTACAATCAAGGAGGTCATACAGTTGATGATTGAGTGTGGTGCTATACAAGGGACTCTATTTTTCACAGCATACAACCTTGCTCTAAAGCCAGAAACTAGAGAGCTGTATGTGGCAATACATAGCAATGAAGGGAGGTTTGATTACCTTGAGAGGTCACATGCGAATGGGATGTAGTATGTGTATGTCGTAGAATTTGTAGTAACTCCTCCATTTCCTATATTTTATTAGTATTCTGTAAATGTTGAACAATTTGTAGTACTATTTAGATGTTGTACTATCTGTAGTAACTATTTGAGTTGTATGTTGACATGTTTATTATTTGGATTATTATGTGATATTTATGTAAATTTCTGTACGTATATTTGAGCAGATGAGTGATGACAAAGATTATAATGTTCAGGATGATGATGACAACACTGAGGAAGAACCTACACATGCACCTAACAATAGTGCGGAATGGACATCTCTTAATCGGTTGCAAAATTTAGAGCAATTGAGACAACTAGCTATGTTGGGTGAACAATATGAAGAAATGTACTTGAAAAAATAACCTTATCGGTGTCCTATACAAACTAGTTATTCTTGGACAATTGAGAAGCTCAATCATAAAAGATCTTGCAATAGAATGTTTAGAATGTCTAGGAGAATATTTGATGCATTGCATCGATCTCTAGTGCAGAATTATAACTTAACATCAACTAGGGACATGACATCTGTAGAGAGTTTGGCAATGTTTTTGTGGATGGTTGGAGGACCTAATTCCTTTGGCGATGCTGAAGTAATCTTCTGCACATCAACGTGGATAGTGCATACAAAGTTTTATGGAGTGTTGAATTGTCTATATAATATGTCCTATAATATCGTTAGACCAAATGATCCAACATTTAGCCAAGTCCATTCAAAGTTACTAGAACCCCATTTCCATCCACACTTCAATGGTTGCATTGGTGCAATAGATGGCACACATGTAAAAACCATTATCCCGGCAGAGAAGTCAATTGATCACTCATCGCTCTGAAATGTGATTGAGCGCTCGTTTGGAGTCCTAAAGATGAAATGGAGGATTCTCCTACATGTTCCAAGTTACCCAGAGGAGACACAAACCCGTATTGTTCATGCTTGCATGGCTGTTCACAATTTTATACGAGGAAGCACACTAGCTGATAAGGAGTTCGATAAATGCAATGCTGATGAGGACTACATTCTAGATGTGGGACAGGCAACCTCCGCAGGAAATGAAGATATAAATGGTGTTGTGATGGATGGAAATAACATGAACATTATTTAGGAATGAATTGCCGATTCCCTGTATGCTTCGAGAAACCGTTAGCTTGTGTTTTAATTTTTCAGTATGGTATGTATAACTTGTTTTCTCTATTTTACCTACATCTAAACATGTAATTTGAATTTTAGTTAACTCAAAAAATGATTGTTTCGTACTAATTCAGCTTGAAAACACATCAAATATGTTATGTACGTACAAAAACTCATTTTAGGGTAATTATTAGCTTCCATTAGGGTAACAACGCTCAAATCAGCTTACATACATATTCTCAGCACTCTATGGGCACTTCAGACAATTCCTTCATACTCAGCCAACAGCCACAGCCTAACCAAACACCCTTAACCACAGGCTCGGGTGCCAACAGCCACAACAGCTTTCCCAAACAGCCAGCCAACAGCAGCTTTTACAACAGCCACAGCTCAACCAAACACCCCTTAAAGCTTCAGCGCTCATTCCCAAAATGTTTAGATGGTACAGTCAGCTAACAATAGTTTTGTCAATAGCCACAACCCAATCAAATAGCCCAACCAAACATATGGCTTTGGATTCATCCAAACCATCTACAGTGTTCTAGGAAATTAGCCCCGAAGCTTCAGCACATTGCAAAAAGCCGAGGAAGGCAGTTTTTTCCAAACAGTTGAATTTGTACAACAAAACCCACAGTCACTGTTGGCAAAAGTTGCTCCGAAGCTAGCCATTTGGTTGGATTGTAAATTTTTTTCAATGGAAAGCTACTGAAAAGCCCAACCAAACAAGACCTAAAACATGTTGCATTTTCCAACGCAGAGTGAAGTAGTGCATGAGGTAAGTCTTGCGAGCGAGTGCTCCCTCACCCACCCGCACCGGCCGCTACCAGCGATGGCCATTCCGACACCGCCGTCCAACCCTACCTAGCTCTCACTCCACCTCTTACAGGTCCCACCCCCTCCCTCACATCTGCCGCTAGGATTTCAGCCCCACCTCCTCACCGCCACCCCTGATACGCTGCCAGATCTGGATCTAGCTGTCGCCTTCACATCGCCGCAATGAGTCACCATCACAAGCTTGTGCTTGGAGTTTGTCGCTGAGACCCCCTGCCCCCGGAATTGCTACTCCCGAAGACGCGCGCCCCATGTAGCCGTGCCGATGTGGTTGTTGGGGGAGAACCAGATTTGTCTCCATCACTATCAATGAAGCCTCAATGCTCTACCATGCTACTACCTCTCGCATTGATGCTGCACCCACCAGGCCATGCCTCAAGACTAGGCAATCCGGAGACAAGCATGTCGCCCCCCTGACAACCAAACAACTGGATTCCTCAGATGTTGTCACATGTCATTCACTGGCCTCTGACCAAATCTCAAACATTCACTGGCCTTTGACCAAATCTCCAAGGGGCTCGAGGAGGATCCAGAGCATGACTGGCAGTGGGACGCGTGCAAGAACTCCTTTCTTCCCCTTCCGCATTCATTACTGCAACACCCGCCTTCAAGTCCCAGCGTCCACCCAACCCGGTGCTCCATCAAAAGCTCAGAGAAAGGTGCTTCCATTGCTACTCCAAGGGACACCTCGCTGCTGCCTTCCGTGACCCAACAATGTGCTCCTGCTTCCGTCACCAGATAATGGCCTAACCATCGCGCCCTCATGTTTCTCCACCGCCGGACATATCCAACTCCGTTGTTTTCCCATCGCTTCATGCACGGGTAGTGTGAGCCATGCCGAACCTAGGCGACTTCAAGACCAGTCCGATGAAGGGGACATCATTGTTGTTGCCACTCCGAGATGCATGCCAAGGCGGCGCACCTCATCATGCACGGTATGCTCACATGGCTGGGAATGTAGCACTCAGAGGTCTCCATGGCGATGATTGCCGAGGCCATCTCCAGCACCTTCGCGTGCGCCAGGAGGACATGATTATGGTGGGCCACTTCCCTGAGGATTGTTCCTCAACTTTGTGCACCAGCACCATCGCGACGCCATTGTAGCCTAGCATAACTTCTGGCACAGGCAGCTTGATATCCACATCCGTCAGTGGATCTTGGAGACCCACATTGACCTAAAGCACTACATGCAGTTCAACCTTGAAGGTGTCCCGCTCCATGTCTAGAATGAGGACATCACGATGAAGTTCATCGGGCACTCCTACTTGCTCCACTACATCGACAGCCACATAATGTACAAGGAGGACGCCTCTTCGTTGGGGCTGTGGGCCTAAACAACCAAACCCAATGCCATCCTAAAGGTACAATGGCTAACCTTGCCTGGCAGATCCACTACCGCTGCAGTGCCAGAGATGGGCCGGCAAGGCCTCACGCACAGGGTACTCATCCGTTTGGGCATCCATGAGGACAAATCTGACACATCGGGGAGCAACAGCATGCCTCTGCCCCCCAAGGTCACTGAGTTTTGCTGGTCTCTAGGTCATGGACGGTGAGGGATAGGCCAGCGACCGGCACAATTCGTGTCACGATCAAGCCAATGAGGACGAGGACGATTGCCGGTGCCAACACAATAGAGGACAAACATGCCACAGCCGCTCCCGCGCGCCAAGGGACCAATCTGGTAGGCCTGATGACCATTGTGATAGCCACTATAGGGACTGCGACCGCCGTGATTTCTACCATGGATGGCATCGCGACCACCGAGATGGAAGACGCCACGCCGAGACGGCCATCAAGAAATTTGTCTATCTCTTCCATAGCCGCCTGCCCGCAATCGTTCTCTGCCCTGCAGGCTCCATTCCAACTCGACTATGACTTCACCACGGTTGTTGAGGAGGCCCTGATCGAACACAGGGGTGCGGATGGCATTGAACTGAAGGTACTGACACTGTGGTGTCAGCTGATAGGGCTGCTAGATAAACGCCATCCCTACAGAGACCTTCATTCCTCTTGTTAGAGTATATTCGTTTCATGTTGCAGCTGCCTCTACCTGTGCTATGTCCAGGATAGTTTGCTTTTGCCACCTGGAAAGATGATGTGGCCACTAGGGCTTGGAGTTTCCAAGTTGCGATGTATGTGTATCTATGTTGTTTGTGCAATGAACGTGTATGTGTGTTGTGTGTGTAGTGTTTGCGTTGGGTGGAATGCCTGTTGTTTGTGCAATCTAGATATTTACCCCCGTTGTAATAACAACACGAACATCAATATTCTCTGCTTGGAAGTGAGGGGGCTTAACTGCCTTGATTGCAAAAAGACGGTGCACCAAACAATTGCTTCCACTGCCTGCCACCTTGTGTGCCTCTAGGAAACCAAACTTGACAACATTGACCCTTTCACGGTGTGCTACCTTTGGCAGGGCCGTCTCAAAAGTTTTACTTAGATCCCAGCCTACCAGGGGTGGAATCCTTTTGCTTTGGGATGATGATTAGCCAGTATTTTTTTGCCTTTCGGCCACGATGGTGCTCACTAAATGCAATGACATATCCTTCAGAATTGCAAACATCTACGGCCCACGGCTTACAGCCTCAAGGAAGCCTTCTTTCTGGAATTGCTTAGCTAGAAGCCGTCAATTGGTGCCAAGTGGTTGGCACTCAGCGATTTCAACCAAATCTATAGGGCTAGAAACAAAAACAACGACAATGTTAATAGAAGCAGACAAAACTGTTTCGGAACCTCCCTTCACAATTGTGAGCTCAAATAAATCCATCTCCAAAACAGGCGCTTCATGTGGAGTAATGAGAGGTAGAATCCGACACTATGCAAGCTCGATATCTTCTTCTGTGATGAGGATTGGGACCTGACCTTCAAGCACCATGTTCTACATTCCCTCTCCTCATCGCTATCTGATCACCGTCCACTTTTGCTTGCAAATGATTGAGGTCCGGAAAAGCCCAAAACCTTTAGATTTGGAAACTTCTGGATTGCCATGCCCGGTTTCCATCAGGTGGTGCAGGACACTTGGAATAAGCCAGTTTCTCATTTGGAGCCATGCCATATCCTATTGCATAAACTTAAAAACACGGGAAATTGGTTAAAGGCTTGAGCAAGGAGTCTCTCAAAGGCTAGGCTGCAGCTTCACATGGCACTGAAGATCATTCTACGCCTTGACATCACAGGACAATATGCCTTTATCCTCGGATGAGCATAACATTCACTGTAGACTTAAATGGAGAGCGATTAGCTTGGTTGTACTCAAGTGCTCTAGGAAGAACCAATCCTCGTGGATCTCCAACTTGAAGGAAGGGGACACCAAAACCACGTATTTCCTCCATAAAGTGAACTCAAGAAGGAGGAAAATTTCTGTGTGATGCTTGAAGTGGAACAACATGTGGGTGACAAGCCATGAGGACAAAGAGGCTGTGGTGCACCAACACTTCTCCTCCATCGTTCGGAAAGGGCCACCCAGGAGGTGTGACTTCAACTAGTTGAGCTTGAACATCGAACACGCTGACCTCTAGGAGTTGGGAGCTCTTTTGCAAGAGAACGAGTTGTCTATCAGCCATATCGCAAATACTGGGGAGAAAGGCTCTGGGCCCTGATGGATTTACCAGGGCATTCTTTAAAATTTGCTAGGAAACAACCAAGTTCAAAGTCATGGATGTCATCAACAATTTTTCTGACCTTCATGTGACAAGCTTCTGATGGCTTAACTCTGTGGACATAGTGCTCATTTCCAAGAAAGAGGGCACGAAGGACATCTCGGATTCTCGCTCGATCAACCTCATCCACACTACCGCAATTGCCAAGGTGACAGCCGTGTGCCTAGCACCTCACATGTACATGCTAGTTTCTCGGATCCAAAATGCCTTCATAAAGACTAGAAGCATCCATGACAACTATGCGTACGTCTAGGATTTTGCTCGTCGATTGCACCGAACCAGAACGCTGACTCTACTCTTCAAGCTGGACATCAAAAAGGTATTTGACTCGATTTGATGGGAGTACATTCTCGACCTCCTTCAGAGGAGGACCTTCCTCAGTAGATTTAGGAATTGGATTGCGGCATTCCTTTCAATTTCCTCCTCTAGATTCCTCCTCAACAGTGTCCCAAGGATGCTGATCAAGCATGGTAGGTGACAACAACAAGGTGACCCTCTCTCGCTGTTACTCTTTGTTCTCTCAACTGACACCCTGTAGCAAATCCTGGACATGGTCACCATGCAAGGAAGCCTATACAGATTACGTGGTCAGGACCCTAATATCAAAACATCCATGTATCCTGATGATGCCGTGATTTTTCTGGCATCGATTAAGGAAGATATTGAGCACTCACGCTTCTCCTGGAGCAGTTCGACCAGGCAACAAAACAAACTTGGTGGCTCCAATCAAATGCGGCAGTCCTGACCTCCCAGACATTCTCTAGAGTTTCCCAACTATCCAAGCTTCCTTACTCATGACTTAACTTGGGTTGCCCCTGTTAGTTAAGCGCCTCAAGTGCATCCACTTTCAGCATCTGGAGGACAAGGTGGGGCTAAGCTCACACTTTGGTAGAGGAAACACCTCACTCAAGTAGGGAGGGCTACTTTGGTCAAGTCAGTTCTCACCGTGCAAGCAGTCTACCACTTTACTTCGCTCGTGGTGCTACCAGGGGTGACAAAAATACCGACAGATTCAGGAGAGGGTTCTTATGGGCTGGTGCGGAAAAGTCTTACAATGGCAAATACAAGGTGAACTAGGAAACCGTTTGCCACCTCACAGCCCTGCAAGGCCTGGGTATCGTCCACAATGACAAATTCGCATGTGCCCGCTGTCTCCATGGCCTTGGTTGGAATGGACTGCCCCGGAGCGGACTTGGATTTGGTTGGGAACCCCTTGTGACGACTTGGACATGGACCTCTTCCATGCGGCTGCGGTGGGAACCATCGGCAATGGGGTGCGTGCGAGCTTCTGGGACTCGACATAGGTGGATGGAAAAAGGCCGAGGACTATGGCTCCAAACCTCGACACGATTTCGGCAAAGAAGAAATGGAGCATGCAAAAGGCTCTTCATGGCAATGCATGGATCAAATAACATTGATATTTAGGACAGGCTCACGGTTCAACACATATCGGAGTTTGCTGCCCTTTGTAGTCGCCTCAGCCATGTTTAGCTGTCCAATGAGGTGGTGGATGTAATTCATTCACCACCGATGTTAACTACTCCGTGGCATTGGCGTATGAGGTTCAGTTGCGGGTGCCACTGCGACTCCGATGCGTTACACCATCTGGAAGAATTGGCCTCTCCCTCTCTCAAAATGCAAATTCTTCGCTTGGCCTCTCCCTCTCTCAAAATGCTTTTCTATTGTCGGCGCCCTCGGGCATGCCATTGCTATGTTCATCTTAACTGCAAAAGTCTCTCTTAATCAAGGCAAATCTTTTGCCATCATTTGAAAAAAATTTGGTGGTTCTTCCTTCTCATCAAACACAACATGATTAGCATAGGAGAGCCTCATGTGTGCAGAATGGAATGTCTGCTCACTGCATGCAACTATGCTTTGCAATCTTTCTTTAGAGGACCAGAGCCCAGTGAACATGCATGGCTGGAAGGAATGGCACAGTTTGGTTCATTGCTAAACTTTTTATAAAGGAAGTTTTCATTGACTCTCATCATAACACCGAGATGATACAATAATAAGAGTTCACTCCCGGCCTCTGCATAACTAAGATGCACATAGCCAAAGATCCACAAGGGCAAAAACAACAAAGATAAAAGAGTCCACAAACAAGGAACAAAAACTAAGGAAATAGAAACTATGATGATGGAGCTTCGAACCGACGCTTGGACCGCCATCCATGCTGGGTAAAACAGTCCTTAGTGACTCGCTCCAATCGCTTGCACACCACCGCTACCATATCCCCAGAGTCCGACTCCTGAAGCATAGCCCAAGTACGGAGCCAGTGTGTACATAAGTATAAAACATGCAAGGGAGAAGATATTATTCTCTTATCGAACACCATATCATTACTGCATAGCCACAACGACTAACAGAGGGCGGCCGCCTCAACCAGGATTTGAGGTTTCAAATCTTTTCTAAAGCCTCGGAGCCAATTGCCGAACAAGTTGGAAACGCTGCGAGGTGGCAAGAGACCAGAAGCCACCTGAATGATAGACCATACAGACCATGCAAAATGACACTGAAAAAAAAGATGTTGAACTGTCTCACAGTGACAAAAACAGCACTTCTGGCTGTCGTGCCATTGTCGTCTAGCTAAGTTATCCTTAGTTAAGACCACTCCCCGGGGAAAGTACCAAAGAAAGATTTTCACTTTTAGTGAAAATTTAATTTCCATATCAACCGATTCATATTTGGGACATCCGTATGCAACAGAGCAAGGTATAGTGATTTGACCGAGAATTGCCTGTTTGGGTTTCGAATTGCCCGTTTGGGTTTAGATTCCAACGAAAATCATCATGCCCTTGAGATAAACATATGGTAGCAAGACGTGGGAGTAACGCATTCCGCTCTACTAACTTAACCCCAATGAGATCCCACCAAAAAGGCATGTTTAGAGCTGGGAGCTATGAACCCAAGATGCGCACCCACACCACAACACAACAGTGACTCGGCGAGTGAGCGGCAGTGTAGCGACTGGAGGCCTGTGCAGGCTAAGCGCCTGATTACATCCCCCATCTTTTTTTTTGCAGCAACTTGTAGCTGTCTGGCCATGCCATCTGCCCGCGCAGTCATGCACATTGGAGGAACTAGCTCCGCTCATCACTACAACATCTTGATCTTGCCGACATCTTGTGTTGACGATCGAACGTCTATGTACCCTCTCACGGTTGTCCAATCATCGGCTATGACGTCGGCTCTGACAGATTCGACGAATGAAGACCGTAGATCAGATCATCAGTTCATCACTGCTCGCCACTGAATTTCTGATATTTTTTCTGCAGCATAGAGCCAGTGCAAGTCCCCATCCAACGTTTCTTTTCATTATTCAGGCAAAAGCAGCACAACCATGGAGATCCGGCGCTTTCTTTCGTGGCATGCGGATGACTGAGAAAGCGAGGTAAGGCTGATCGAAAGGGAGCAGCTGTGGGTTTGTTTTCGGATGCGTTCGCGATGCTTTGATGATTGAGCTGGAGACTGCATCTGCAATATTCTTCTTTTTTGCTGTTCTGATTCTAATATAAGAGTTCAGCTGCCTCTCAAGAAAGAGCAGCAGTTCTTGTGTTCACTGTTCAGTACGATCTCAGATCTTCAGAAGGCTACCTGTACAAGTGTACATATAGATGGGCTCTAACATGTTTAGTATTTCCAAATATGTGCGTTCTCACTGTGGCCTCGAAAATTCAACGTTTCCCTCCACGACTAAGCTTGGCTGTATAATGTAAAAAAAAAGAGCTTAATTGGCTGTATTAATACTACAAAAGTAACTTGGTCCAGTTCTAACTAGTCAGACTCGACGTACTAGAAGGGGCAGTAATTAGTTCTGACAAATGAGCTAAACTATACATGCTTTTGGGGAGGAAACTGGAGAACACTTTTCCTCTAGGTCCTACAACAGTTAGGCGTTATCAGGAAACAAGGAGAATTTCCCCAACTTATCCAGCTTCAAGTATCGATTAGGTATCATGTTAATTGGAGAAAGAAGAAGAAAAAGATCCACTTTTGACTTTTAACTCTCAAACTGGATTTCAGTCTTGAACTGTTGAAACCATCCCCTTTACTCCCTCGACCCATCCGTTGTGGTATTGATCCAACGTGTCCGCCACTTGAGCGCCAGCTTGGACTACATTTGCCACATCATGTCCTGAGTTTATGTCATTGTCCTGTATAAACTCATAAAGAAGGGATATAGACAATGAAACCCAAGCTTCCACATCAACCCCTTATCAGTCATTTTATGCCGAGGGATAACATGGATTTGGTTTGACATGGAAAGAGATGCAAGCGGGTCTCTACATGGCAGACATGTTTGCTCAATAACACCCAACCTGAGGTCGAGCTAGGTTGAGAGTTCAGAGTTGAAAACTAGACTTTTGCTAGGGTCCAAGGTTGAAAAGAGGAGTTTTAAATAGATATAGGTGTAGAATATAAATTTGTAGAGATTAATCAACTACATGTATGGCATAGTTGTTTAAGTTATGAATTATTTGAAGATCTTATTATGCTTTTTTGAGCAATTTTATGGACTAAAATAAAATTTCATAAATCAGGATTTTTGTGTTGGAGCTACTAAGGAATGCGAAGATCAATATACCTAGCTATTAGGCCATGATGTGGGGACTTTCCCTTTTTGCTACCTTGGCATCCCAATCTATCACAGAAAATCAATAAACAGTGAGCAGAAGGGGCTAGAAGAAAGATTTGAGAAGAAATTGAGTAGCTGAAAGGCAGAAATTTATCCACCACCGGTGGTAGATTGGTAAACTTAGACACAATGATGAGTAGCCTATCTATTTTTATGTTTTTCTTTTTCAAATTTCCAAAGGGGGCTTTGAAAATTTTGGATTAGTACCGGTCCATATTGTGCTAGCAAAGTGACAATCACAAGAGCAAATACATACTTGCAAAGTGAAATATTTATGTCACCTAAAAGATCACAGTGGCCTAGGCATTCAAAATCTAGACATAAAAAATATATGCTTGCATAACAAATGGTTGTTTAAGCTTTTAAATGAGGATGGCATGTTTGATAACCTCATAGGAAGAACCATTAAGGCCCCGTTTGGAAGTTTAGTAAAATTTTACACTTGTAATCAATATACCAGGGTATCTTACTAAGCACCAATAAAACCAGTGAATACAAGCGGGTTTTTTTCAGGTTGTAAACTAATGTTTGGATGAGAAGGAAATCTTACACTGGATCACCCGCGTGAGCGCGCCTCGCCCACCCGCGTCAAGCTCGCCTCCATGGCCACCGCCTAAAAACCCCATCAATTCCCCCCGCCAACAGCTGCGCACCCTCCCATTTCGATTTTCTTCCATCCACCATTTCCTCTCCCCAACCCTCACACGCACCAAAGCGACGCACCGCTGATTCGAATCCATCCAAAAGGCGACAAGCCGGAGAGAGATCTCTGTCGCCGACGATGATGAGGACGAATACCCCCCGGCCGCGGGCCGGAGCCGGTCCCGCCGCCTCTCGGCCCCCGCCGCGGCGGCGGCGGCGGCGGGGAGCTCGCCATCTGGGAGCTCTCGCTGCAGCTCGAGCACGTCTCCCTCTTCTCCTTCTTCTCCGATCGCCCCCGCGCCGCGGTCAAGCCCTTCGGGGAGCTCCTGGAGGAGGAGTCCCGCGATGGCCCTGCTGTCGCTCCACCTCTCCTGCAGCCGCGGCAGCAGGCCGCGCCCGTGGACGCGGACGAGCCCATGGAGGAGAAGGACTGATGCATCCTTAGCCAGGGTTTTTAGGGGAGGCAGCGCCGGATGGGGGAGGGCGGAGCGGGGAGGGGCGGCGCCGGAGCGGGGAGAGGCGGGAGGGGCGGCGCCGGGCAGAGGCATCGTCGGATTAGAAAAAGAGGTGTGGAGCAGTGTGTTTTTTTACCCGTGTAAATGGAAAAACGACGAAAACGGGCCGGCCCAATACCGGGCATCCAAACAGTATTTTTTGGCCCGGTCGTTTTTTCTTCGTGGGCTGTAAATTACAGGGGTATTTGGCCCAATACCGGGCTTCCAAACAGGGCCTAAGGGAATAAGACACACTCAGGTTGACTGGAAGCCATGTGACTCTCACTTTTGGGTCGGCCTAATGAAGGCTAAGCAACATTTCTTTAGATACAGCTTGTTTCATTTATGGGACAGTTGAGAGAATACTTAGCTTGATCGGTAATCACCCCTTTGTGAACAATACCTTCTAATTTTGGAAAAAGAAGTTATGCTTGCTGATGTAATGAGCGCGGCTCTCTTAATTTGTATTTTCGGAGAGCTGTTGTTGGGCTCAAATTGGTGGCCTGGCATGAGCTCGTCTCTAGAATTGCAAACGTGTGTTGATACTCCAAGAAGGGATACATTTAAGTGGAATCTTCACCACCATAGTGGGCAATTATGATCAGTGCACTCGATGTATGTGACATTAGGAAATTTTAATCTTTCGCCAATAAATCGTGCTTTGTGGAAACTTAAGTGCCATTAAATTTAAAGTCTTCTTATTGTACGTACGTAGAGGGAGGCTTTGACTAAGCATTAACTTTGCAAAATGAATTGGAATTGTAGCAAAAACTGTTGCTTTTGTAATAGTGAGGAGACAATTCAATAATTCTTGTGATTGCTGATTTGCTTGTTTGATTTGGCGCATGATACATGTCGTTTTTAATTTATATCCACTTGGTAGCGTTTTTAATATGTTTAGGAACTGGTTGCTTGGGTTTGGAGTTAGATTATGAGCAAATATTTTTGTTGGGGCCGACGCCCGTATGTTGATCTCTTTGGCTCTGTCATAGTGATATTGTCTTTACGTCTACCAATTGGCTTCGATGATGATACATGCTTCAGCATCAGGAGTGACAGGATATGGTGGTAGTAGTGGCCAATACTTTGAAGATTATGGTCAGGGAGCTCGTTACTCGACATAGCTGACGGCTTAGGTAGCGATAGGCTCTGTGCGACCTAGTTTCTTGTTTGAACCTTTTTCCTTTTAGCCTTGGGCTGCAACTTTGTAATAATTTAGCTGTGACGTAGAGGCTAGGGTCTACTTTTATTATTTCAAAAAAGAAATACAACTACCTAAGTCATATAAGCTAGTACATTCAAAATATGAAAAATTGTGCTTGGCTGGCTAGTTCAATAGATTTAACATGATAACAATTCACTTTACTGATCGATGTGACATTGCACTTCCCTTTCATAAATCTTACACGACTAGATGAATCTTTTGGAACCCTAATAAGGTCCCCAGTTAGAAATATTTCAGGTTGAGAGTTGAAAAATTAAGGAGTTTTTTTTTATGAACAAAATTAAGGAGTTGGTCACGCACCACGAAGAGTAAAAGTGTAAAACGCATGCCTTCCCTGTTCTTCGGTCCTACATGTTACCGCACCGGCCACTTCAAAGCTTAAGGCCTCTTTGATTCGCAGGAATTTCGAAACGCAGGAACAGGAAAAATACAGGATTGGAATGGCATGTCCACTTTAATCTTATAGGATTGACAAAACATAGGAATTTAAACCAGAGAGTGTTTGATGCCACAGGAAAAACAAAGGAATTGTAAAAAGAGGTTGGAGTGGATGCTAGATTTCCTATGGAATATAGTACAAATGATTCCTTAGGAAAAATTCCTATAGGATCCAATCCTACAAATCAAATGACCAACGTAGAAAAAATTCCTAAGGATTCTAATCCTCCAAAAATCCTATGAAATTCCTTTGAATCAAAGGAGCCCTTAAAAAAGTTCAGGTCGCTCGTGTGAAGATCAAGCTGCCAGCCACATGCTGTAGTGTGTAGGCCGGCGCTATTGCAGCGTTGGTGGTGGTGGCCGTGTAGGACCCCGGCCAGCCGGCCAGCCGGCGACGGGTCAAAAGTTGACATGATGGGCGCAGACTGTTTGGAGCGGGGCGGTGTTCTCTTTTGCACGCGTGGGCCCATTTTCTGCAGCCTTGTGCAAGTAATATTCACATGATTTGAAGAGTTTTGATTTTTCAGGTACTTAATTTGCCACTGCTGTGTTGTGCGGTGCTGCGACATATGCATCTTAAATGTTAAGTTGCGAGATCGTAATAATGTATCTATACTGTGCAAAGATAATGATCACCCTATTCATTTAGTTAATTAACTGTACATAATGTGTTAAGGGTACAAATCGTCGTGTAAACACCTGTGCAAGATCACGGGAACAAAAAAGTTCTTGCTCTTCACTATACGGCAAGTGTTAATGCAGCTGTCTAAAAAGGTAGCAAATCTGAATCACCTTGCGTCCATTTAGGGCAACATGCAAATGCAGGTCATGCATTCCCTGCACTGCGATAACATGCCAGGCTAATACTGTGATCTTATGACGGGAATCCCTGCTTGCATCCCTGGGGTCATGTCATGTCACCCAGCTGTTCGTAGTTGGTTGGTGCTTCCTTCATGGTTGCAAGCACACTGACAGCTGAAAAGATGGCACAAGAGATGTGACACACCAGCCATGTTTCTTGCTTGAGGTTACTCGCTCTAATGATTACTGGAACTCTGGAAGAGTGGAAGGGTTTTCCAACAACACAGGTCAGGTGGCTGAATTTTATTTTATTTTGCGAGAAAGGTGGCTGAAATTTGTGTTCAGGATAAGTTACATTCTTCCATCAATTCAACACTAACAAAGTATTCTTATGCATTTCAAGGAAATTTGTGCTGTAGAACGTTGATGATAATAATTCAGAAAGGAAGTATTCTGATGAAAATTCATTGACATGTCACATGCACCATTCTTTTTTTATGAAGGGAATTAATACAAGTGGGAACAAATGGCAAGGCCCCAAAGGCCTGATCATGCTTGGACACGATGAGCCTGGAGATGGACAAATATTTCACACCCAGAGCTCACAATGACTAGGGCATGTGCCGCCGAGTGGCATCATGCTCCCTTGGATTCGCTTGATAATATAGCAACAAGAAAAATACACAAACATAACTCACGAATATGAACAGATCTTGGCAGGGGCGTAGCCTTGGCGACTGACCAGCTCATTTTTAGCTCACTCCAGTGGCCTTTCCAAAGACCTCATGCACCCAACGAAAAATGTATCCCGTGAATGAGAGTAGGCCCTACTCCATATATTGCCACAAGCCAAAATGATAAGCACATATCTCTCTCTCTCTCAATTTTTTTAGACAACCTCTCTCATATTTCTCCTCACAGACTGGCAGTGCAGAATCTGCAGCCATTGCCATGGTGGCACTATCAGTAGGGGTATCTCACCTCAAGGTATTAACATGGAATACGCAGAAAATGTGGGTGGAATATGTTAACAGAACAACCACACACGAGATTAACCCACAGTTAATTAAGCCAGGACTCCTATATATAATCTGAAGAACCTGAAAACCGCATGCGAATAACTCTATCCACTGAGAATTAACCATGGCCGGCCTCAACTTGTGTCATGTGTCTGGTGACCTCTTCCTCTTCTTTGACAGGGGAGGGAGTTACAGGAATTTGAGGACACAACCTCCTCTGAGCTCACAGTCGTCGTCGTCGTCGTGATTGTCGTAATGGATTCTCTATGTACATTGCTAACTACCAGTTGCTGCAGTAGCTGATAGCACCTCCTGATAGCTCCCTACAGGAACAAGAGACATCATTATCAGTGCACTACATCCCCAACTAGTCATGGCTCATGACGACTACTCATGACCATGAGTCTACTGGCTGAAACATCTCCAAGCATAGATACCCCATCCAGGCCAGTGCACCAATTGACCACAGCTCTAGGATCAGCGGCTGCTAGTGACCTGATCTCATTGGAGGCGCGCAGCACCGCTGCAGCTGCGATCGATGACGGGCAGTGATCCAAGGAGTTGATATCTGATTCATATATATATATGTACTTCTGTAGCTTAATTTACAGTGAAACAACATGTAGCACATGCTTGAGATAGATGTATAAAGGGTGTGCATGTATATATGTATAGTGCAATACCATGTATTGCAGCTAATGTTACTTGAGTGGCTCGATCAATCAGGTCCCTCACGTGTTTCCCTGTCGAATCGACTTTGTATGCGAAGAAGTGCATGAATGTGAGGGGCGTGATCGACTGGAGCCTCCAGTCAAGTGCGTTCAGGACCAGAAGCTCCATCCGACAAATCGTTCGCGGCTCGAATATGTATCTTGTGCCCTCTACCTGTCAATTTACAATTCACATGCACCACTCACTGTTAGAGCTTGTTTTTTTTTCAGGGTTAACAGATTGATATATATCTGCAATTGTGCATGCATGTGATTGGTTGAAATTGCCTGTAGGTCCAGGATGGACGGCACTAGTGTTTCCTCCATCTTGGCAGCCAGGGAGAGGCAGGTGACAGCAAGCAGCTGCATCGCCCATCCGTTCCCCTGCACGCAGCTCACATAAAACCACAAAGTAGGGCCGCATTAAATTGTGGCTGGAGATCCACAAATCAAGGACATGGAGTGTACTATGATCTTGCACGCAGTTCTTGATAACCCTAGCTAGCTAGAAATCTCCAGTAGTGTGTGTCACGGGTCTCCACACTACTAACTTGAGAGAGTGCACGGTCTAGGAAATTAAGAGGAACATTTGTTGCAGAAGAGCAGTTAATATTAGGCTCTGAAGAAAGATACTATGGCATTTATGATCAATATAGTACGTACAGGCATTTCATTGGCTAGGTTTTATCGGCCAATTGATTGTATGTCTCGTACGATTAGCGACCTTTGCATATAGTAGCTTTTATTTCCACGTACTTTGTAATTACTAGATCGCAAGTAATGAACGGGCGTCGTGACTTCCACGCAACGAGTGCCATGCACAAGTTTGCTCAAAAGGTTAAGCCCGCGAGAAAGGTGGTCAATATCGGGAAATACAAAGATGACCACGGGTGCATATGCCGTGTTGCAAAACTAATATTTGCATACTCTGAATTCTTTTGAAAAAAATTCACAACTGTGTACTGTATGAAAGTATGAGCATTAATAAAAATTGTGACGAAATTTACACATTTATGAGCTGTCAAAAACGAATAAATTTGTGCACACATTGTTGTTATATTTTAGCCAAAATTTTGTCTTTTTGTACATATCACAAATATACGTATTTTGGCACAAATCCTCATATTTTAATAATAACATCCAACTGTGAATTTTTTTAAATGAAATGTACAAGTGCAAATAGTTACTAATAGGTGCATGTACCTGCGTGTGCTAAAAATCCACACCTGGTCAATATCCTCATACTTCAACAGAATTGTTATATACTACTTCGGTTCGGACATATGTGACGTTTTAAAAAATGTGCAATTAAACTTTTCTAATTTTGATTTGACACAGTCTTCTAGACAACACTTTGATTAATAATTTCTTCCTTCTAGACAACACTGAATTTCTTTCTCATGCTCTCTCACAAATTCGCAAGGGTGTGCTATTGCGGCTTCGATATATCAGTGTTATTTAGAAAGAAAAGATGCACAATTCCTCACGTGTTATGCTTTAGTCATAATTAAGCGTTCCACCGGATCCACCACCACACATTAAGCGTGCTCTAACGCCAAGTTGCAAAGCTAAAAAGGCTATACATGTTCATGACTCGACTGGAAATGTCTGGAATAAATAAGAAACATCCGATCCTCGAGTGCCCAAAGCATTCAAGTGCCCACACAAAGAATCTAATTAATATGTTCTCCAAAACAATATCCCCCATCCACAAATAAAGGTAATCGTGGGCTCGTGGGATTTGCGTGTGGTAGGTCGACGTTTTTAAACTCTAATCATTAATGTATGTAAAAGAGTAAATTACACTAGGATCCATAAATTTGGTAGGTGGTGAATCAGTTTGGGATCAACAACATAAAAAACGTGAATTCCATACATTAAACTGCACTAAACATGGTGTATGTTTGGGCCAAATCCAGTAATGAGCAAGCCACGTACGATAAAACGCACACGTTGCAGCTAAGCACGTTGCAGCTAAGCTGACTTAGAGACATTCGATGAACTTTTTTTTTGAAAAAAGAGTACTCTCTTGCTCATCTTCTCACCCCTTCTCTCTCCCTTACTTACCAGATTTTGATCTCCCTCTCACTCTCTCAGCTAAGTGTCATGGCTTGAGCCGAGCGCCGTAACCTCACCATGGCATGATCTGGGCACTTCCAACCTTATGTCGGCTGTCTCGGACACTGGCAACCTCGTCGGAGAAGAGGAAGCCGGAATCAGGTGGTTCTTGGTGCATGCTAGCGGCACGTCAACGCTGACAGAGGCTGCACTTGCAAACGTAGGCCATGGCAACAGGAGTCACGATACTATGTGTACGACTTGGTCTTCCACTCCTTGTCCAAACCATCTATGTAGCTGGTACAGGCGTTCACATCTACTCGTGTAGAGGCAAATAGAGGAGGAAAAATAAGATAGGGGTGTATTTATAAAATATAGGCCAACTAAGCATTCGGACTAGTCTCATTTGGACTACCAGTTAACTACTTAGCCAAGTTCAAGGTTCCAAACTCATGTTTTCTAATTCGGAATAGACACTCCGTTTCTAATTTGTTGGACTAAACTGATCCCACCTGCCAAGTTTATAGATCACCGATGTAATTTACCCTATGTAAAAACATATTACTCAATTACATGCGTGAAACAGGTGTTTGGATTTGCAATGTACTTTGCACAATACACATTAATTCTTATTATTTTTTGCTAGGATATATAGTACGATAGAACAGCATAGTCGAACTGGACATGAGGAGAAACTATGGTATAGATTTAGACAGGGAGTAGATTATATATGTGATCCTGTGCACGTGGATATACTACACGAGTATATCAGTAATTCAGTATATATATCACTACCAGTACCAGGTACTAGATGTTTGTTCTGTGCTGGTAGTATACGGTGCTGGACGCTGATGCAGTGAACATGCAGGCGTACGGCCGTGCCGCACTGAATGGAGGCTAGCTACGTACGTACCGGGAGACGGCGGAGGGAGATGAACCGGTCCATGTAGCTCACGGCGAGGTAGGCTGTCAGCGGGAGGAAACCGTAGTACTCTCGCACCTGCAAGACATAGCAAACTTTGTACCCACACGGAAACGGCGAGGTAGGCCACCGTCTGCAGCGATGATTCTATCTGCAGTATTTGAGGTTCAGAGATCGGTAGTTGACCTTTAGGATCCACGCGACAGACTCGGCGCGGGCCGACGGGTCGACGGACCGGGACCTGAGGCGGCCAGGGTCCTCGACGGCGATGAACTCGGCGACGGACTCCTCCTCGCCGGAGCAGGCCACCTCGTCGCCGGCCGGCACCGAGGTGTCGTCGGCATCAACGCTACTGCCCTCCGGCGCCGTCGACGTCGTTGAGGCCACGGTCTCTAGCTGGAAGGCTCCGGAGGCGTCCTCGGCGCAGAGGAGGTACGCGACGTCGTCAGCCGGCGTCCTCATGGGGGCACACCACCATCGACGTACGTCACTGCGCCGGCGTTGCTGATCCCTCTAGGTAATATATGCAAATGCAGCTCAGCTGAGGCGGTGTACTGGTAGCTAGTGGAGAAGCCGGCGGACTTGCAGCAGTGGTGCGTAGTGGGTGTGTTTGGTGGTGCAGCAGTACTGTAGCAGTAGTGATGGTAGTCGGGTAGTGGTAGCGTTGGTGTGAGTGCAGATCGAAAGGGGTACAGATATAGCAAGCTAGAGAAGCAGAGATACAAAATAGAATTTGCTATTTCCTAGTTATCTAAAAGTTGTAATTTATAAATCGACCAATTTATATATTATCAAGTTTAAAATTGTAAAAAGAGGATTACGTGTAAATTTAGTTAACACATTAGTTGTTAACCAAATTTGCAGAAAATTTCTAAAATGTATAACTACCCGATTTCTATTAGATAAAGAATTAACAGTCACAATCATCAATTTAGTAATAAAAAAATTTCAGCCAATTGAGAAATATAGGATCCCGTAAAATTGTAGCATCAACTAGAGCTTGGTCAAGTATGGGCTAATATTTGTGGGTCATTTCTCTCCTCTTTATTGTATTCTGTGTTTCGCTGTTTTGAACAGAAATACGACTTGAAATAGTGACAGATTCAGGTCTGCTGCGTAACCGTGTTACGTCCTATGTTCTGTAGTGCGTACTAGTACTTCACGTGTAGTTATGTGAGCCGTTAGATCAACAGTCGACGAACCAAACGATAAGAGTGGCAGCAAGAACACACATGGTCAGTTTTGTTGCTTTTCTAGTTAGAGGCCAGCCGTAATACAGAGATGGATCACAGGTCTGAGCTCGCTGTCAAATCGATCGAGTGGCCGGCCGGTTCCTTCCCAGGGTGATTCATGCGCAGAGAGCAGCCAATGATTGTTAGTTGCTGCGGAAGGTCAAGATCTAATCGAGCCTCCAGGCGAAGTGAACTGATCAAACCGAAGCTTTTTACATGGTCGGGAGTTGTGCTTGCAGGGCTGCGGGTCTAGCTAGCTCCATCGGTCTTCAGGTCAGGTTCAGCAGACACATGATATGGGGTAAGTGGGACAAGAAACAATGGATCTGCACGCTCATCAGGAGGCTTGGATCTTTGGCGGGCAGGCAGCTGGTGTGCGTGAATCTCATGCACGAGTACCTCCTTATGAATCTCCTGTGAGATGTACGTACTTGTGTGCGCGCGTATGTACGTATGTACTGTGAAGTAATGTACGTACGTATAGTGTATTTGAGATCGAAATGATTGCACAGTACGTCGGGCGGAACATGTAAATTAACACTACCTTAGGAGACAGCAGCACTGGCGGGCGCAAAACGGCAATCGCTCATGGGTTTGGAGCCTGAGGGGGGGGACCCATCCGGGTAGACCTAGCACAGCGAGTCGGCCCAACAGGCTCGGAGAGTTCCACGGAGGCCCACTCGGATGAAGGCCCAAGTAAGGCCCACACGGACGCAACGTCCGAGTGCCATCAAGAAAGGCGTTACAACCTCATCAGGGCATACGTTTCGCTAACATGAAGACTGGCGTTACTCGGACGGTTACGCGGAATAAATGTATCAATTAAATTATGCAGTTACTGTAACTCGGTCGACTGGCCGAGTCGGCACACGTACAGCCTATATAAGGCAAGAGCTCCATGCAAAGGGGAATGGGTTTTTTTTCGGAGGCTAGAGGCTAGGCATTATCTTCAAGCTCTAGACAAGAATCCACCATTGTTCCTGTAATCTTTCTCACGCAAGACTCGTAATACAATCAGCAGGAGTAGAGTGTTACCTCCGCCATTGGAGGGCCTAAACCTGGGTAAAAACCTCTTGCGTGAACCCGCTTAGATCTTCCACGTGCGCTCCTCAAAATCCTACTAGAAATGTATATTGCCGCGAAATCCCGCGACAGTTGGCGCGCCAGGTAGGGGAAGCGCGTGTTGGAGCTATGATCCAGGCGGGATCCTCTCCAGCAACCGGCGGCAAACTGGTGGCCGGCGACGCGTCGTTTGCCGCGCACGCCCCGAAGGCATGGAGTTCCTCTTCGGAAGCCTTCGTTTTTGTGGCCGAAACTTTTGGCCAACTAAACCTCCAGGACCCGCTTCCCCGTTCCACGGTGGAATCGGAGCCTGAGTACCAACTGGGATCTCCTTCCGCTCCAGGCAATGGCGTGAAGCGTTCCCAGCTCGTCACCATGGTGGGCGCCGAATCCCTCCTCCCCGTCTTGGATTCCGAATCCGATGGGGACGAGAGTTCGCATAGCCGAACCGCCTCGGCTGAGGTATATGTGGTCGGGCCCGGCACCACGAACGACGCGGGCACGTCGGCCGCGGCGGCCAGGGCGGCGAATGGGCACCTGCTCACGCCCATTGATGGGCAATCGGAAGCTGAGAAGGCCTTAGAAGCATCTCGGCGAGCCACCTTGCTGAGCGAGAGCGTCTCGATCAGGAGAGAGCGGCTCTCGAGGAGCGAGAACGGCAGCATGATGAGCCCCACGGTTCACGCGGACGCGCGAACCGGCGTGCTTCTTCAACCGCCCAGAGGAGCCGGGTCGTTCGCGCCCCTCTCTTCGGGCGAGAGCAGGATGGTGTCCCTGTCTACCAAACACCGGCCCAAAATCTCCTCGCGGCTGCCGCTCTGGCCGACTCGCTGCCGCGCCCCCGGTGGATGGTCCTGCGGCAGAGATCCACCGCCGAGTCGTCACCCTGATGAAGACAGAGGTGGAGCAGCAAAACGAGGCCGGTTCGGTCAGCAACCGACTGGCCTCCGGGGCCACGCGGAGCCGGCCTTCAGCGGCTCCGAGTCGCCCCATCACTGTGGGCTCGTCACAGCTGAGTCGTTCCATGAATCGGCGTCCTGATGCTCGCCAGGAGATCAACCGACTCCAGGCGGAGCAACGTCAAGCCGGCTCCCTCCGAGCCTGGGCAAACAATGTCCGTGACGCTCGTGACGACATCGAGGGACGACGGGCGGCCAGGTTGCGGGCTGAACATCGTGGCAACAAAGTCAACCAACCGGGCGGCTCCGCTTCCACCGGTCCGCTGTGTTTTAGCAGGCGGATTCGATCTGAGCCGTTTCCGGACCGGTTTCCGGATCACCAGCGGCGTCGACAAGTACGATGGCACTGCCAAGCCGGAAACTTGGCTTGCCGACTACTTAGTCGCGTGCAATATTGGAGGAGGCAACGAGCGTGTCGCCCTCCGAAGCCTACTCCAAGAGGCCTTTGTCAAAAACTTTGAGGGCACGTACAAGCGCCGCAGGAATGCGCAAGACCTGTGGCTTTGCGTCCAGGAGAAGGGGGAGTCGGTCCGCGACTACATCCAGCGCTGGACTCGGCTGCGCAACTCCATCGAAGACGTCACCGAGACACAGGCCATTCAGGCCTTTTCCCAAGGAGTCAAATATGAGCTCCTAAAGCACAAGTTGGCCCGGTCTAACATCCAGACCATGGGCCGACTCATGGAGGTCGTCAGCAAGTACGCAACGGGCGAGGAGGCCATGCGGTACGAGGACAAGAGCAAGTCAAAATCCGAGTCCTCAAGCCGTAAAGTTCCCACCTACTCAGGTCAGAAGCATGTGGACAATCGCCCCCCGAAGCGGAAAGCTGGTGGCGGAGATGGGGTCAGCGGAGCTGACCTAGTCGCTGCCGCTGAGCATGGCCCCCAGCATGGCAACGGCGGCCGGAAGAAAGAGCACCCTTGGTAGCAGCGCAAGGCGCCGAAGCTCACATTCGAGGAAATCCTTGATAGGCCTTGCTCCTTCCACAGCACTGCCAACTATCAGGCGGGGCATTCAACCCGGGAGTGCAGCTTCCTGCAGCGTCTTCGGGAAGAAAAGTAGCCCGAGCCTGATGCCGGTGGAGAAGGAGGTTCCGCTGCAGGTGGCGGCGCCGCGCAGTATCCCCCTCAAAGGGGTGTACTCATGATCTTCCAAGGATCCAACTCCAAAAGGGGTCGGAAGCTGCGCTGTCGCGAAGTAAACGCGACAGCGCCGGCGGTTCCTCAGTGGTTGGACTGGTCCGAGGTGCCAGTCGGATTCAGCCGACTCGACCACCCGGATCGAGTCCCGCACCCTGGCAAGCACCCCTTGGTGGTGGATCCGCAAGTCGGCGGGTTCAAACTCCGCAAGGTCCTGATGGATGGTGGCTCCAGCATCAATATAATCTTCATGGACACTCTGAAGAAGATGCAGGTCCCGGAGTCCCAACTCCGTCCCAGTAGCACTTCCTTCCACGGAATAGTGCCTGGGAAGTGCGCCAAGCCTCTAGGTCAGGTCTCCCGAGAAGTTGTGTTCGGCGAACCGAACAACTTCCGGGTCGAGACCTTGACCTTTGAGGTAGTCGGCTTTAAGAGCGCCTATCATGCGATCTTGGGCCGCCCGGCTTATGCCAAATTCATGGCTAGGCCATGCTATACATACCTCAAGCTGAAGATGCCGGGTCCAAAGGGTGTCATCACCATCACTGGTGACTTTGAGCGCTCCAACGAGTGCGACCTCGCCAGTGCGGATATAGTCGAATCCTTGATTGCGGCTCAAGAGCTGGAAAGCGTCCAAAGGTCTGTTGACCCAGACCAAGCTCCACCCTGCAAGAAGGCGGCGACCGAGTCCACCTTCCAATTGGCCAAGGACACTAAACGTGTCCAGGTCCACCCTGAGGATTCGTCTAAGATGGTCCAGATCGGGACTGACCTTAAGGCCAAATAGGAAGGCGCGCTCATCGACTTCCTTCGTGAGAATTGGAATATCTTTGCATGGAAGCCAGCTGACATGCCGGGTGTTCCAAGGAAGTTCGCCGAGCACTCCCTCAACGTCGCCAAGGACGCGAAGCCAGTCAAGCAGTCTCTCCGCCGTTTCACTGAAGACCGGCGCAAAGCTATCGGAGAGGAAATCGCTCGACTCCTCGTAGCCGGGTTCATCAAGGAAGTTCTTCACCCGGACTGGTTGGCAAACCCGGTCCTGGTTCTTAAGAAGAACAAAATTGGCGCATGTACGTGGACTACACGTCCCTGAACAAAGCATGCCCCAAGGACCCGTTCGCCTTACCTCGTGTTGATCAAGTCGTCGACTCCACGGTCGGTTGCGAACGCTTATGTTTTCTGGATGCCTATTCAGGCTATCACCAGATCAAAATGAAAGAATCAGATCAAATAAAGACTTCTTTCATTACCTTGTTTGGGACTTTTTGTTATATCACCATGCCTTTTGGTTTGAAAAATACTGGCGCAACATATCAGCGTTGTATGCAAAAATGTTTGCACGACCAGATAGACAGAAATGTCCAGGCTTACGTTGACGACATTGTGGTGAAGACAAAAAAGACTGCGGATCTCTTGACTGATTTGGCCGAAACCTTCGCCAATCTCAGGAGGTTCGACATGAAGCTCAACCCGGAGAAGTGCATCTTCGGAGTTCCAGTCAGCAAGCTACTCGGCTTCATCGTTTCCAAGCGAGGAATCGAGGCGAACCCGGACAAGCTTGATGCCATCATCAAGATGGGCAAACCGAAGGATCTGAAGGCTGTCCAGCGCCTAACCGGGTGCGTAGCCGCTCTAAGTCGGTTTATTGCCCGACTCGGTGAGAAGGCTTTGCCTTTTTACCGACTTCTCAAGAAATCCGACTCCTTCGAGTGGACGAACGAGGCTCAAAAAGCCTTTGAGGATCTCAAGCGTCTTCTGTCAACGCCTCCAATTCTCGCTGCACCAATGGAAGGAGAGCCCATGCTGCTGTACATCGCGGCCACGAATCACGTGGTCAGCGTTGTTCTAGTGGTGGAGCATGCAGAAGAAGGCCGAGTACAGAAGGTGCAGCGACCTGTCTATTACGTCAGCGAGGTCCTCTCCGAGTCGAAGCAGCGCTATCCGCACTACCAAAAACTCGTCTATGACGTGTTCCTGGCGACTCGGAAGCTGGTACATTACTTCCAAGCCCACTCGGTTACCGTGGTCAGCCACGCCCCTTTGTCCGACATCATCAACAATCGGGACGCCACGGGCCGAGTTGCTAAGTGGGCGATAGAGCTCATGCCTCATGACATCAGCTACGAGCCCCGCAAGGCTATCAAGTCTCAGGCTCTCGCGGACTTCATCGTCGAGTGGACTGAAAGCCAGTCCCTTCTGACTCAAGTGCACCTGGAGCATTGGGTCATGTACTTCGACGTTTCGAAGATGCTCGTGGGCACGGGGCTGGAGTCGTCCTCATCTCCCCCAAAGGCGACAAGTTAAAATTACGTGTTGCAAATCCATTTCGCCACCTCCAACAATGTGGCGAAATACAAGGCGTTACTGCATGGCTTACGCATTGCAGTCTCACTCGGCATTCGCTGGCTCCTTTGCCGCGGCGACTCGGATCTGGTGGTGCAGCAAGTAATGAAGACGTGGGACACCAAGGACCCCACCATGGCGGCATATTGTGCTGCTGTGCGTCGGCTAGAAGGACACTTCAACGGCCTCGAACTTCATCATGTTCGTCGGGCTGATAATGAGGCAGCCGACTCCCTTGCCAGAATCGGCTCTGCTCGAGAAAAAGTGCCACCTGGAGTGTTCCTTCAACAACTTTTCCAGCCATCCCTTAAACTGGAGTCGGCAACCGAGTCATCTGAAGCCGGGTCGCCACACCCTGAACTGGCCCACCTAGCCCAGGAAGATGTCTTGGCGATTGTTCCCCTCTGGACTCAGCCGTTCCTTGCTTACCTTTTGCGCAAGGCTCTACCTGAGGATCCGATTGAAGCGCGCCGCATTGTGTGCCGCGCTCGAGCTTACACCATCATTAACGGTGAGCTCTACAAGCGCAGCACCACTGAATCTTCCAGCGTTGCATCTCGCTGGAAGAAGGCCGAATGTTGCTCGAGGAAATCCACTCGGGACTCTGCGGCCACCACGCTTCGTCACGGGCCTTGGTCGCCAAAGCTTTTCGCCACGGTTTCTTCTGGCTCACTGCCCATGCTGATGCAGAAAAACTCGTTCGAACTTACGAAGGGTGTCAGAGGTACGCTCGCCAATCACACATGCCGGCTACCGCGCTCAAGACCATCCCCATCACGTGGCCCTTTGCCGTGTGGGGACTCGACATGGTGGGTCCGCTTAAAACAGCCCGAGGAGGTTTCACTCATCTCCTTGTGGCGGTGGACAAGTTCACAAAGTGGATCGAAGCCAAGCCAATCATGAAACTTGATGGTCCGACTGCCGTCAACTTCATGAAGGGAGTCATCTTCCGGTTCGGTATCCCTCACAGCATCATCACCGACAATGGCAAGAACTTCACTGCTGATGCTGAAGTCTTCCGCCAGTTTTGCCGGGATCATGGAATCCGAATCGACTTTGCCTCCGTGGCTCATCCGCAGTCCAACGGCCAAGTCGAGCGCTCCAATGCTCTTATTCTTCAAGGCATTAAACCCCGGCTGTTAGTCCCGTTGCAACGGGCCGCCGGCTGCTGGATCGACGAGCTTTCGTCTGTCCTCTAGAGTTTAAGGACAACTCCAAACCGATCGACTGGCTACACGCCTTTCTTCATGGTTTACGGAGCCGAAGCCGTCCTGCCGAGTGACATCCTCCACGACTCCCCGCGAGTCACAGCATACGTGGAAAAGGATGCCGAGTTGGCGCGACAGGACGATCTTGACCTCTTGGAGGAAGTGCGGGAACTCGCCCTTTCACGTTCGGCCATCTATCAACAGAACTTGCGTCGTTACCACTGTCGCCAAGTTCGGGGCCGAGTCTTCAACAAAGGAGATTTGGTCCTCCGACTAATCCAAGATAAGGCGGGCATGCACAAGTTGTCTCCGCCTTGGGATGGCCCGTTCATCATCAACCAGGTGCTGCACAACGGCGCGTACCGACTGGAGGAGCCGGCAACCGGTGCAGTCACTGAAAGGACTCGAAATATTGCTCAGCTGCGTCCCTTTTTCACTTAAACTTTTTACTTCCAATAGTTCATTGTTTTATTACAAATAAACATTTGTTTCCCTCGAGCGGCACTCGGGAAGCACTTTGTTTCTTCAATTTTATGTTGGACTCCTTTTTGTCCATTTTCATGACTCAACTACGTTCCCTTGGGCACTCCCCCGGGGTTACGTTTAAAAAACCGAGTGGCTTAACTTCGGGCAACCCCCGGAAGCTACCTCAACCCCACTGGGTGATTTATCACTCGGTACAAGTTATTTTGGATCTCCTAACTTTGTTTCTACACGAGCGTCTAAGTAAACGTGTACGGTACCTAAGGCCCACGCTTCGTCTGCAACTACAGTCACAACCCAGCTGTCCGGTTGGCAAGAGCAAAAGCTAAAGGTCGGCCTGCACGCGAAAGGATCCGACTCGGCGGAAAAAGCAAATTCGGACGAACCAAATAACTTGTGCAAAATGAATTAAAAGCACTTCCATTCAAAACAAAACATAGTCTTTACATTTTTTCTACTCGGCATACTGAGAGATATTACATGATAATTTTTTATTCTGCTGGAGTTGCTTCTACGCGCTCCTCCAGGTCGGTAAACTCGACGATCCGGCTGGCGGCAGCGCGTACTCGAGGAAAGAGCTCCAGAGGGTTGACCGACTGTGCCTCTGTGTCGAGTGGTGCTCCAGCGGAAATGCTGTCGACGTCCGCATCGGGATGGTGCGTCAACACCATTGCCAGCCCCATGCCGGCTCCCGAGCGGGCTACCGACTCCTTCCACTTCTCCACCTCCGCCGAGCCTTGCGATAGCTTGTCGGCAAGGGCGAAGATGCTGGAGCCCGGCTCTTCTCCGGGCCATAGCTTGGCGCAGAGGCTTTGGGCAGCCGACTTCATATTCTGCACCAAACTCTTGACTTGGAGGAGTTGGTCCTCCACAGTCACGACGCAGCTGGACATCTGCTCAGGTGTCCAGAAGGCGTCAAGAGCTGACCTCGCCGGGTCAGATAGTGCGCGAAGTCGGAGCGTCGCCCGCCTTGCCTGCTCCTCCAGTTCTGGGCAAGCGTCTGGGTGCAAATTATTGCAAGGAAACGAACAAAGAAGCATGCAAAAAGAGGGAAACAAAGGACTCGGAGGCTTACCGAGTAGAGTCTCATTAATTTTCTTGAGTTGGCTTATGAGTTCCCCCTCGCGCTTCTCCCAGTCGACGATGGCCGCGGCGTGTCGCTTCTGCGACTCGGTCATCTGCCTGGCGAAGTCATCGACGGCCACCTGCAGCTCGCGGTTCGCAGCCTGCGATTGCTCGTACTGTGCCACCAGCCTCTCATGCTCCAACTGTAGCATGGCGGCGGTCTTCATTTGTGCGCGAGCTTCTTGCAGCTCGCCATCAAGCTCGGCCACTTTGGCATCGAGCATTTCTGTTGCTTTGGCCATCGGGATCATAGCCTTCATTTCTTTCCGAAGTCGGGCGTTTTCGGCTTCGACGTCTGCCGACTCAAGAAACTCAATACCAGCAAAACCTTAAGGCAAAGGAGCTGAAGACTCGGATACTTACTCCCGATGGCGGCGAGCTTCTCTTCGAGCCGCTGACTCTTGGCCCTTTCTTCGGCCAACGCCTTCTTAAGGGAGGCGTTCCTCTCCACGAGGGCCTGGCCGTTTCCGCCGAGCCGGATCGCAGCCTGGACAAGGAAAAGTTTCGTCAGCATAACCCGAATTAATAAGTCTCCAACCGACTCAACCAGTCGGCTAGAGACTCGGGGGCTACACCCACTGGGTGCACTGATCGTGCTCCCAGTGTTAAGAACTAAACAAAGTTCAGATGCAAAACTTACCCCGACGGAAGACTTCAAAACCTCGGCCGAGTCCGCCAAGGTTTTGGCTGCATCAGCAAATTCCCTAAGCTTGGAGCTAAGGGCAGCGACGCGGTCGATGGCTGCTTCCGCTGCCGACAAGTCCCCCGTGCTGCAACTCAGCAACAGCAACGCGGGCACGAGGCTGCCGGACGAACTCGGCGCCGACTCCTCGGTCGCGGGCACAGGAGCCAAGGCCAGCCTCTGCTCAGCCACTGGAGAAGATTCGGTGACGAGCTGGCCTCCGGCTCCGCCCGCCGGTTCTGAGGAGTCGGCACCGATCGCAGTTGTCGGCTCCGTCGTCGCCTCGCTGGAGGGAGCTGGCGGAGGCTGTGGGTTGTCAGCCAAAGCCCCGGTTGACCCGGCACCCACGCCGGACTTCGGCGCCTTCTCCACGGGTGCAGTAGGCTGCGGCGCACTGGGCGTGGCTGTAGCCAGAGGCACGGCTGACCCGGCACCCGGGGCCGACTCCGATTCCACAACGGGGGCGGTTGGCGTCTGCGTGCTGGGCTCGGCCGCAGTCGGAGCCGGAGAAGCTGATTTCGGTGGCGGGACCAGAGTCAGGGCCGTGGGTGTGCCTGTTGTGAAGTCTCCTTCGTCGGAGAACTTCTTTTGGATTCTGCGACATCAAAAAAACCAAACCGACTTCAGCATCTTGTTCTTCGACTGGAGTATGAGGCAAAGCAAAAAGATTCATACCTGGTGGTTGTGGGGATTGCTTTCTTCTTCGGTTTCCCCGGGGCGGGCGGACCCCCGGAGGAACTGACGGATGTCGGCTGAGGCGCAGTCGGCTGGGCAACAGGAGCCGGGACCTGTGCCGCGGGGCTGGCAGATACGGCTCGTGCCCGCTTGGCGGCTGACTCCGCCTGAGCCGGCTCCGCCTCCGCTTGAGGGGTCTTAGACCCGGAGGCGTCGTCTTCACGCCTCCGTTTGGAGGTCAGGGGGACCCCTTCCGACTCGGAATCCGAGTCGACCTGAACGCTGCCCTCGGGGGCTTCTTCGTCGACCTCCACGTCGTCCAACGCCTCCGGAGCTAAACTTTGCTCGGGGAGTGGCGGCATGGAGTTCAAGTTAAGGAAAGTCTGCAGCATTAAAACACTTGGTGTTAGGAGGAATGAATAAGCAATAATATGCAAGAATCCGACTCGGAATGCAAGACACTTACAGTCGGCGGGGGGTTGGCGGTAGAAAAGGGGGTCACGTGCGGTGCCCTGGTGAGTCCGGTTCGCTCCTTGGTCAAGTTCTTTAGGAGATCCATAAAAAGATCATCCGGAAGCCCATCGACCGACACCCTGGTCGAGTCGGACGCGCCCGAGTACTCCCACATCAGGCGCGCCCTGGCTTAAAGCGGTTGGATTCGCCGACTCAACCAGGTGGCGATGAGGTCGGTGCCCGTGAGCCCTTTCTCTTGGAGTCTCTAAATCCTCCTCAGGAGTTGGTCGACCTCGGGCATCTCCGTGCTGGAGGGCTTGGCGTTCCAACGCTTCCGCCACTCGGGATGACCTTCGGTGTACGGGGGGAGCCCTTCATGGCCAGTCGGCGTGCGCTCATCCGGGCAGTAGAACCACCCATCCTGCCACTTCCGCACGGTGTCCGGGAGTTGCAGCTTGAAGTACCGAGCGCCGGCCTTGACTTGAATGCCGGCTCCCCCGCAAACGGATAGGCGGCCGCCGGCTTTGATCGGCTGCGCCTTCACCAGGAAGATCTTCTTCCACAACCCCCAGTGTGGACGAGTCCCCAGATAGCATTCGCACAACGTGATGAAACACGCGATGTGCAGGATGCCATTGGGGCTCAGATGGTGAAGCTGGAGGCCGTAGAAGAAGAGAAGGCCGCGCACGAAGTCGTGAGGGGGCAGCGAGAAGCCCCGCTCGATGAACGGGATGATCATCACGCGTTCGTGCGCGTGCGGAGCAGGCTTCTCCTCTTGATACGGAGCCCTCCAGTTGCCGATGGCGCGGGGCGGCAGCAGTCCCTCGCCGGCGAAGCCCGAGAGGATCCGGTCGGTTACAATCGACGGGACCCAGTCGCCCTTTTTCCACCCCTTAGAATGGGTGGCGGCGGCGGAGGAGGAAGCGCCGGTCTTCTTGCCTTTGCCGGCGCGCGACATGGTCGGGTGATCGAAGGACGGCGGCGAAACGAGTGTTTTTCTTGGGAAGAAGGAAGCAATGCGCGGTGGCAGAGCTCTGGAGGCAAAGGGCTTGGGCGCGAGGAAGACGAAAGCAGATGGGAACCGCGGTTGCCTTACGCCCACTTTTATAGCCGAGGGAGGTAAACCGCCGGCAATAGTGCGGCATGCATGGCAGCAAACCACCGCGGCAACCGTCGTCCCGTGCGCGCGAAGCCGCGAGATTTGAGGCGCCTTTTTCGCCATGACTCGGCGTCCCAGGCATCTTGACCGGCGAGCGTTACGTCAGCAACCAACCCGCGCGCGCCACCCGCGTGATTCGGGGCACAATCATGATGAACCGTCGCATCGGACGTCCCGCAAAGTCATACAGCAGCAGCGGATGGCTCGGGCACGCTTCACGCGGGACTCGAGGCGAAATCATTGCGCTGCGGCGCTGCAGGCGCTCTGTCCAACCGACTGCGCGTATTAAATGCTGAAGCGACGTCGTTTACAGTCAAGACGGAACCGTGTGACACAAGCCGGCTTCGACTGGGTTCAACTCGATCGAGTCAAATCACGCTCGGACGCCGAGTTAGCTTGAAGTCGGCTTGGCCCATTGGGACACGTCACAAGTTGTACCGACTCCACCAAACAATTCCGAGGCGCACCGGCCGCCACACTCGGAAGCAGACTAGTTCTGCAAAAGGGTGCCGATGGCCGACCCAACAGGGTTCGTAGGTCACTCGGCAACACCCAAGCTAAGGACGAACCCGGCATCCACAGCGGCGCAAGATAGTCCTTGATTCAGAGCCGGACGCCACAGCGGCGCAGAATGGTTCACTGATTCGGGACTCAATGCCGGAGTTCGAGGACTCGGTTTCGAAACTGAAGATCGAAGGCGTCCCCCCTGCGGGCACAAGATGGCGACGGTCCACTCGGGCATGCCAGGCGCTATTTCGGATCCACTCAAAATTTATGATATACCTCCCGGAAGGCCACTAGCTGACTTCCCCAGCCGGAAAGCGTGGGTATCACCGAATTCCTAGCACTTAGCATAAACTTAACCTTTTTTTCAGGTACCACGGGAGTCCATCAAGGTCTCTCCATCAGCGACTTGGGCATACGCGGCTTTCTCACCAGTCGGCATCCGTATCGAGACCTCGAAGTACTCGGGGGCTACTGACGAGGGGAACCCATCTGGGTAGGCCCAGCATAGCGAGTCAGCCCAACAGGCTCTGAGAGTTCCACAGAGGCCCACTCGGATGAAGGCCCAAGTAAGGCCCACACGGACGCAACGTCCGAGTGCCATCAAGGAAGGCGTTACAACCTCATCAGGGCATGCGTTTTGCTAACATGAAGACTGGCGTTACTCGGACGGTTACGCGGGCTAGTTCCCGGGTTGGTGACGAGTCCTGTCGGCGGAATGGGTCCCAGGGTCCCCCGAATCACCGGCGGAGGCCAACCAGATGCTGCGGAGCGAGACACGTGGCGGCCGAGTCGGTGTAGACCCCGGCCCGGCCGTCAAGTGGATCCGGCGGTCAAGCCTAAGTGCTCGGGGGCCTTCCCCGGGCATCGCAGCCGCGCAAATAACCTGAAAGGGCCTTGGGCTCCTGAGAGTCCAAGGCTCAGGAATCGAGGGAGCGCTCGGGGCCCCTTCCCCGAGCGCCCGGCGTCCCGAGAGGTGTGGGGCCCAGGGAAGTGCTCGGGATGTCCCCCCGAGCACTTCTCCTGGAGCTCCCCCCGTAAGGGGCCCCGAGCGACCCTCCAACGAGTGCTCCCCGAGCGATCGAGGTCGCCCGGGGGCAGCCTAGGACAGCTGGCGCCCCTCCCAGTGGAAGGAGCTGCTCGGGGCCGAAGTGCTCGGGGATCGTCGTGTCCCCCCGTGGGGCCCATCTCTGGGCACGTCATCGAACGGCTAGCTTCTCCAGCAAGCCTCAGCCCTGGCAGAGGCATTTAATGCCCGTCATTTCGGCAAGAGATTCTAAGCCCTGTGAGGGCATGATGACGGTCAGGCCGGGCCCCACCCGCTCAGGCGAAAGCCCCGTTGGCTATCGCCCTTGCCAAGTGATGGGTCTGACTGACAGGTCTGTTGACCGACCGGGCGCGCCGCACCGCACGCCCCTGTCGCTGTCAACCTTTTTGCCCCTTGGGTCGCGTCACCGTGCGCCCCAGTGCGCGGGTTCGGTCGCTGACGCCCGGGGCCCAGGAGTGGGTATCTCAACAACCCCGTCAAAAGAAGCCCGGTAAGTCTTCATTCGCGGGGCCCGCCGAGTATAAAGGTGTCAGAATCCCAGTTCCAAGGCGCGGCGACGAGACGTCCGGCGTGGAAGTCTGCATCGTGCATTAAATGTAAGGCGTGGGCTGCCCTGTAGCGCCCACGTCGTCAGCAGTACCCTCCGGCCGCTGTGGTAACCCCCCGAGTATATAAGGGGAGGACCAAGGCCATGCAAAGGGTTGGCTGTTTGGGCAACTGAAGAACTCTAGGGTTAGATCTCTTGGAGAAGAACTCCTCTTGTAAGCAAAAAGCCTCTGTAATCTTCGATAGATCAATACACACAAAAGCAGGACGTAGGGTTTTACACCTTTGGGTGGCCTGAACCTGGGTAAATCCTTTGCGTCCCCTGCACAAGATCCTCCCTCGCCAGAAAATCATCACCGGCTTGAAAGAATTCCTACTGCGCCCCCGGCCAAATCCCAAAGGGGGTCCAACCGGACCACCGCTAGAGGCGTCTCTACGCCGACAAGTCCATTTCCAACTAAGAAACTTAAAAAATGAAAACCATGTATCAGAACAAGTAACTAGAAATGAAAACTAGAGAACATGTTTCATTTTACATTTCTACAAAGATAGTGCTAATACTCTCTACCAAAGTTAGCTTGTGTTTAGAATTTGGTTGAATATGTTTTGTAAGCAATATGGTATGCTAGCACGATTAAGAAAATGGAATTTTCAAGTCGTGGAGATTGGCATTGTATTGATCAAAGAAGCGTCTATGTGCTATGTTTGTTGTTTAATTGATTGAATCATTGTCTTGGATTGTTAATTCACACAAGTGGCCACAAAAAATCAATTTCAAAATTGAAAACGACAATATTATGATAATTTCAAGCACTACATCAGGTAAGGCTGGTTTTACAAACTTGCTTGCCATCAAAATAGACTGCAAGTTTCACAAGCTTCCTTGCCAACAAAATAGCAAGATCTACATTTTCACTTAGCCATTTATCTTCCCGCTATCAAACGCGCAGCAATACAGACAATAAACGTTTGCACATAATGTGCCAAATCAACATCAGGCCCGCCACACTCAATCTTTCATTCCCCTATTGCGGTTTTGCAGAAAAGCTCTCAAGCAATACCTCTCCGATGGCACGAATCAATACATGCAGTCCTGCAGAAATGAATTGTCAACATTTTGCTAGCACTTACTAACAGAAGTTTAAATTTGTTCACTGCTCACTGCTCAATGCAAAAATTCAGAAACCAACGCATACATACATGACAAAACATTGGTGATTGCACATGTCCAAATCACATGATGGAATATCAACAACAACTTAAAACATAAAATGTCACCAAATAATACAGCAGCCTAAACCAGCATCCCACAGGACATGTAAATCAATTTATAACACAATAATATGTTGGATATGTCAGAGCGCATAGGTGTTTTCTTGTACCCTCAACTCTTGATACCACCCCCAAAACAACGATAGTTCACCTAAAATCGTAGATCACAAGAGAAGACCTCACCGAGCAACATACATCACACGTATATATTCTACCATAGCGAGACCTCAATTGGTAATACATTAACGAGGGTAAGAAGAGATTCATGAGATTAGTATGATTGATTACCCTAAGGCGCTCGGAGAGGACGGATGGGGTGATCTGCTTGTACTTGGGCACCTCAGTGATCAGCTTGTCGTAGGTGGCCTGGTCGAACAGCACCGTGTTGTTCACCTTCTCCTTTTGCTTACCCTTGCTCCACTTCTGCATCTCGCCCAAAGCACCACAACACAGAATCCATGAGAATTAAATCGTGAGAGAAGAGAACAACCAGCGCCAGCCGAATCAAGCAAGGAGAGAGAGAGAGATAGATAGAGCGAGATTTGACCTTCTTCTTCTGCTTGCCACCGCCAGACTTGGCGGGCTTGGATGACGGTGGTGGCGCCTTCTCCTTCTTCGGGCTTGGACGACGGCGGCAGCGCGGGGGGCTCGGGCGGCGACGCGGGGGCTCGGGGCAGCGGTGTGGCAGCCTGGCGGCGGACGTAGGGTTTACGGCTGGTTCAAAACAGAACGCGCGAGGACGGCCAAAATTTCACGAAGTCCCCTCTATATAGTCCCGATTACAACTCCACTGACGGGTGCCTACAACCCGCCCGTCAGTGAAAGTAATTCCACTAATGGGTGACCACAAGGTGCCTGTCAGTGGACAAGGTTTCGATCTACTGGGTGCTGCAGTACTTTCACTGACGGGTGAATGAAGGGTGCCCGTCAGTGAAAGTTGGTTGACACAGGGCATTGATTTACTTCCAGTGATGGGTGTTCAAATGTTGCCCGTCAGTGAAAGTACTTCCACTAACGGTCCATGTGTGATTGCCCGTCAGTGGAGTTCTTTTAGGGTTTGATGCTGGTTTTCCTGATTTCCAGGTTTGCGGAGATTTACAGAGTGAAAATAAAGGCTGATTTTAGGGTTTGTGGAGTGGACTTATGGGCCAATTTTAGGGTTTGCAGAGTGGACTTAGAGCATACATGCGACACGTGCCTAGCTATTTCATGAAGTCCCGAACATATATAATTAACCATTCAATCCATTACATATTGAGGTTCATTCTGAATTGATCAGAAACCTAGATTTCATCATCTTCGACACGCTTCTCAATAGTACTTCTGATCTTCTTGCTGGTATACGTCAGACCTTCGTCATGACTGCGTCTTATGTAGGGGCACGCATCCTGAGAACCTTTGTGCCTCTTGCTCGTTCGATCATCAACATCTTCTTCTTCTTCTGTGTCCAGATCGTCGAACTGGTCGTAGTCCTCTTCGTCAACTACACCATCGACTCCGACATACTCCTTTTCCCTTTCCTCACGACAACGCGCTTCTTATTCTTTGGGTCTGTTATGTAGAAGACTTGGGCGAGCTATTTGGCTAATACCCATGGCTCATCTTTGGGACTGATTGATTTGACTTGTCGTGACTCCATAGGGATCGGTGGAGGTATCACCATGGTACTGGTGTTCATATCTTTGATTTTGACGTCTTTCACCCATCTGACACGAAACATGGGGATCTTGGTCACGGTGTAGTCAAGTTCCCAGATCTCTTCGATCACGCCGTAGTACCTACACTTCTTGCCATGATGACCAGTTCTAGACTCCTGCGTTACACCGCAGTTCTGATACGTACTACGCTGGTCTTGAGCCTCGGTGTAGAATGTGTATCCGTTGATATCATACGATTGCCACGTCACGACTTTGCTATCGGGTTCTTGTGACAACATTCGGACGGTTTCTTCTTCTCCATTTGATGGCTCCCTTTCATACCAGTAGTCCTTTAGCCACCCGGAGAACTTTGTGTTATGCTCTTTTGTGAGCGCAACTGTGCCCTTTTTTGGATTCGCTTCGCGTAACTATTTCATGTGGATCTGAATATAGGGCCGTACCATAGCCAAGTGTTGCAACACCATGAAATGTGCTCTGTTGTAGTCATCTGATCTTTTCGATCGATACACGTGTAAACTTTTATGCTCGATCGCACCTTTACTGTCGAGCCTGCCTGTGTGCCGCGAAACTGTGTCGACGCCCTCTTCAGTAGCATAGCCTTGGATTATGCTACCTTCCGGATGCGCTCTGTTACAAACATAGCGCTTGATAACCCTGTTGTACCTTTCAAACGGGTACATGTTGTGCAAAAACATGGGACCGAGGTCCAGTATCTCCGGGACGATATGGATCATGAGATGTACCATGACATCGAAGAATGCTGGAGGGAAATACATCTCAAGTTCGCATAGTATGACAGTGATATCGGCCTTCAGTTTCAGCAGCGTTGCACCGTGATTGACTTCTGACAGATAGTGTTGAAGAAGTTACAAAGGTCCGTGATCGTCTTGCGGACACCTGGCTCCATGATACTCTAATTGCAACAGGAAGTATCTGTGCGATCATCACGTGGCAGTCATGAGACTTCATGCCAATCAGTCGGTGAGTCTTCATGTCAACAAGTTTTTGGATGTTTGCGGAGTAACCTGAAGAAACTTTGACACCATAGAGGCATTTGCAAAGGCTATGGAGCTCGTCTCTACTCAGAGTGTAGCAAGCAGCAGGACAGCTGGTCTTGACTCTAATACCATTCTTCCCCGTCTTGGTCGTTTCTCTAGTTGCCCACAACTCATATCTTATATTCATGTGTTGCATGTCTGCTCGTGACTTCGGTCCATCTTTTGTTTTGTCCGGAATGTTGAGCAAGAGACCAAGCAAGCTGTCACAGATATTTTTTTTGACATGCATTACATCAATGCTGTGACGTGTGTCTAGGTGAGGCCAGTAAGGCAATTCCCAAAAAATGAATTTCCTTTTCCAGACGCCCTTTACCGGCGGTTGTTTCTTTCCTTTTCTTGGCTCAACTTCATCCATTTCATTCAAGAGATCATAGATGTCTTGTCCAGTCTTCTCGCGAGGCTTTGGACGGATTTCTTTTGTTCCGTCGAACCTTTCGGTGTCCTCTCTCCATGGGTCATTCATGGTCAGCCATCTTCGGTTGTCCATAAACATGATTTTTCGAGAGCCCTCTAAGAAAATACTTGTGGTTTCTTCCATGCATTTAACACATGCTTCATATCCTTTCGTGCACTGACATGCGTTGTTCCCGTATGCGGGATAATCTTGCACCGTTGTGGACAATAGGCCTTTCAGAGTGAAGAACTCTTCTCTATCCGCGTCCCAGACCTGAGCCCCTTCTTCCCACAGCGTAGCTAGTTCATCCTTCAGTAGTTGTTGATACACGTTAAGATCCATTCCAGGTTGTTTTGACTCTTGAATGAGAATAGATAGGTGCATGTACTTTCGCTTCATGCACAACCATGGAGGGAGGTTGTAGATCCAAAGAACCACGGGCCATGTGCTGTGTCTGCTGCTCATGTTGCTGAATGGATTTATTCCGTCCGTACTCATACCAAACCTGATATTCCTCGGATCACTACCGAAATCTGGGTATTCCGCGTTGATTGCCCTCCACTGACAAGCATCAGCTGGATATCTCAACACCCCGTCCTTTCTTCGCCCCTCTTCGTGCCAACACATCAGCTTTGCCTCCTTGTTATCGAATAAATGCTTCAGACGGGGGAGGACTGGAAGGTACCATACAACCTTTGCAGGAGCACCACTCGTCACCTCATCCTTATCATCGTCTTGGTTTCTGCCCCGCTTATATCGAAATGTGTTGCACACCGGACATTTGGGCAGCTCTCTATACTCTTTACGATAAATAATGTAGTCATTCCGACAAGCATGGAGTCTCTCTACATCCAATCCAAGGGGGTAGACCACCTTCTTGGCTTCCTCGGTGCTCGTAGGCAACACGTTCTCCTTTGAAAAAACCGTCGCAAGATAAGCCAGTGTCTCATCGAAACTTGCGTCTGGACAGTTGTGGGTTGCCTTGATCCTTGGAAGTTCTAACGTGACTGATAGACGCGTGTGCTCAGGATTGCAGCTACGATACAGTGGTTTTGTCGAGTCTTCCAATAGTTTCGCAAACTTTGCGACCTCTCTTTCATCCTCGAGGTCTTCGACCACCTGGTCCGCCATGTGACTGTCCTTCAACATTTCAGCCAAATTGTTTCCCGCCTCTCCTGTCAAGTCATCCCTATATTCAGAAATATGGTCTTCATCTTCTTTTGCATCTTCATGTACGTCCTCTTCTAAACATTCATGACTAGCTAAAATCTCCGCCTCCTCACCGTGACTTGTCCAACATGTATAAGCTTCCATGAAGCCTCGAGTCAACAAGTGTAGCTGCAACATGCCTCTCTCCCTGAACATTGTCATGTTCTTCCATCCACAACATAGACAACACATCTTGTTCGCACCCCTTTTCTCCCTATCTTCCTCGGCCACATCTAGAAACCCATTCAAAGTATCGATGAAACTCCGTGTTTCCCTTTCGCCGTACATCCAACTTCGATCCATCGATCCCTACAACAACAAACTAATTAACAAAATAATCACAAAATTAATTCTCTTCTTTCATGTATTACATCGTACCAAAGAGAACTCGCTAGCACCGTCAAGGAGCGGACTCGAGAGCCTTCCGAATAGGGTAAGAAGAGAGAGGAGGGGAGGAAAGAGAGGGGAAATGGGTGAAGAGGAGGAGGGAGGGTTAAAAGAGATCTAGATCTAGATTGTATATCTAGGAGGAGGAGGGAAGGAGGGAGGAGGGGAGGGGGGAAAGAGAGGGGAAAAGGGGTGGAGAGGAGGAGGGAGAGGATTGAGAGAGATCTAGATTTAGATTGTAGTATACCTAGAAGGAAAAGGGAGAGAGGAGGGGGAGGAGGGGGAGGAGGGAGAGAGCAGCCTAAATCGCCGGAGCTTGCAGCTGGCTGTGTGAGGCGCACGAGCTCAACGGCCAGCTGCGGGCGCCTCCCCTATTTTTATAAGTGCAATATTATCACTGACGGGCACAACAAAGCTGACCGTCACTGATAAGTACGCCCTCGAAGACATTCCCGGAGCAACCTTCCACTGACGGGCGTAGATTTACCCGTCAGTGCAAATCCTACAGTCACTGACGGGCACATGACGAGAGCCCGTCAGTGAAGGCTGATGTCTGTGGAGATGCCAAGTTCCTCCACCCTTCCTACTTCTACTGATGGGCGTCTACTGGGCCCGTCAGTAGAAGTTTGCTAGCTCGCGTGCTGTATCACTATTACTGAAGGTCCCGATCTCTCCCGTCATTGTTTGCTCTAATCAGCGACGGGCCTCCTAGTGCCCGTCAGTGATGGTGATGTAGCAAAAGTGTTTTCTGAGGTAGTGTAAGGGACGGCCACATGGTGGGTACACGCCAGGGAACCGGCTGATTGTGTCAACGGTGCTCGATCGGATGGCTCTTGGAAGTGTTCCCGGTGTACGTACGTATGTCTAGCTCTCATACTTGGACAAGGATGGAGTATGAGCCACTGCCATGCTGAATCGCGGTGAAGCTCTACCCTCTTCTCAAGTTCCCTATAAGTTTCCAGTTTTTATTAAGTTTCTATCTTCTCCGGTTCGAAAGTACACATAAGCAATGCTAAACAAACTCGGCTTAAGAAATCAAAGAATTGAGGGCTTCCTTGATTAATATGAATTTTATAGAAAATAGTTCAGCTTCTGCGAAAATCAGAAAACTTTCCGACTTGAAAGTTGTTGATTTGTATGATTGTATGTTAAATGTTGTGATGATTTTCTTTTCGTTCGTGTGACAAGGTGTGAATTTATAAATTGGCTTAGCAACTGTTAATTCAGCGAAATAGGCATAATTATCCACATATATAGTATAGCTTGCTTTGCTTGAGCCGTGCACGGGAGGGGCAGCGGCGGCTGGCAACTCCGTTCTGCATCGTGTACCGGTCCTGCGTCCACCAAAACACACTAGTACAGAAACAAGCATATCTGACGCCTAATTCTAGACGGTTCAGTCGAACAGTCTTAGATAAATCTAATCCCAGATGGTTGAAAATAGGAAATAGTATGAATTTTTTTGGGTAAAGTGTGGATGCGTCAGATGGATTGCAATCCTAGACCGTTTCGGACAAAAACCGTCTGGGATAGTATCCCAAACGGTTTTCGACTGGGATGTTTTACGCTATCCTAGACGGTTATGTACAGAACAACCGTCTGGGCTATATCCTAAGCGGTTTTTTCAGAAAGAGCCTGGGATAATCCTAATATCCCAGACTGTTTCTATTTTAGCCGGCTAGGATATATCCTGCCTTTATTGTCCGTGCCCGACCACCCACCAGACAGATCTTGATCTAGGTTATTTCTGGTGGGTGCAGTAAAGGCGATTTGGGGGAGATTTTTGGAGTGGAGAGGGAGGATACGCAAGAGATATTGGAAGATCTCTTGGCTATTGATTTTGAAAGGTTAGTAAAGCTTTGTATTCACATTAGAGTAGTTTTCTCCTTTAATTGCATGCATTTTTCATTATTTATCAGAAATAAGAACTAGGTGGAGAGAATGTGTTGAATTATTTGATTTGGGGTTTAAATTAGATGAATTTGCTAGCTAGGCATGGAGAGATGAAAGATAATATTGAGAGAGAGGAATGGATCAAATAGTCATGACGATTTCCCTAGTGGTGAATTATTTGACTTGGGGGTTTAAGTTATAAGATGAAGTTAGGTTTCTAGGTGTGGAGCAAATAGAGATAAGTCAGATAGAAATGGATTGAATAGCAATGATTCCCGTAGTGTTGGCATAGAAAAAAGAGATAGAGATGATCGATGATTTAGCATTTTGATCATTGATTAATGAAAGATTAGATTTATGATTAAATAATATAAATTATTCTTGTTAAATAGAAGAGTAATAATTGTAAATTTACATTAATGAATTTAAATATTTAATGCGTAGTATAGATGGATCGAAGTTGGATGTACAATTGCAGCCGTGTGAGTGATGAGTACATTAAGGGCTTGATTGATTTTAGAAGAGCCGCCGAAGGGGATATGCTCAATAAGGGGAGTGAATACGTATGTTGTCCATGCATGGGCTGTGATAACGTGAAGATGTTCAACAACACAAGGCAGATCGAAGCACACTCGATCCAAAGGGGTTTCAAAGATAGGTATACGTGTTGGACCAAGCACGGTGAGGAGGAGGTCATCATACATGAAGATAGTAATAGAGGCGATCTGTAACACCCCGGCCTCTCACCCGGACCGGCGGTTGTTACGCCTGGCTATCACCTGGGATTCAGACTGGCCCCATAAACCAACACTAGTCTTTCCTACACACTTTGTCCTTACTCGTGCGCACCCGGGAAGAACTTCCCGGTCGGTCAGCCATCCCCAAATTGCTCCAAGCCAAGCACGCTTAACCGAGAGGTTCTTTGGAGATGAGCTTCCGGAAAAGAAGGTGCACCTTGTTGATATGAGTAGTCTATCAATCCTATTAACCAGGATGTCACACGATGACGGAGTGACTGATATTCCAGATGTAGTCGATTGTACTGCAGATGATGATAATGAGTTATCAGAAGATGATGAAATGCACAATTTAGATCAGATGCTTCGGGACGCTGAGGGGAAAGATCTTGACGATGCTGGTTACAGTAAATTCTGTAGATTGGCGGTGGACTCGGAGAAACCATTGTTCCTAGGATGCAAGCCAAAATTCACAAGGATGTCGACTCTGCTCGAGCTATTGAAATTGCAGGCAAGCAACAGATGGTCCGACAAGAGCTTCACTGCGCTATTAAGCCTATTAGCAGATATGCTCCCAGAGGAAAATCAGTTGCCAATAACCACGTACAAAGCCAAGCAGGTTCTTTGTCCTTTGGGTTTGGAAGTTGAAAGAATACATGCATGTCCCAATGACTACATACTCTATCGTAAAGAGTTTACAGACTTGCATTCATGTCCTGTGTGCAAAGCATCTCGCTACAAGTGCAAGAGTACTGAACTAGAGGGCATCGACGATGGTGAGGAAGTGATTTAAGGAACTCCAGCGAAGGTTGCTTGGTACCTTCCAGTAATTCCCCGTCTGAAGCGTTTATTTGCGAATCGAAAGGAGGCTGAACTGATGCGTTGGCATGTCGAGGGGAGGAATGTTGATGGAAAGTATAGACACCCGGCGGATGCCGTACAGTGGAGAAACATTGATAGGAAGTATGAAGACTTCGGTGATGAAGTGAGGAACATAAGGTTCGGATTGAGTACAGATGGAATGAATCCTTTTGGCAGCATGAGCAGCCGACACAGCACTTGGACAGTGCTTCTCTGTATTTACAATCTCCCTCCTTGGTTGTCCATGAAGCGGAAGTGTATTATGATGTCAATACTTATTCAAGTGCCAAGGCAACCTGGTAACGACATCGATGTGTATTTTGCACCATTGTACGATGACCTGCAGACATTGTGGAATCCAGGGGTACAGGTATGGGATGCGTTCAAAAAGGAGTATTTCACTCTACGATCCTTGTTGTTCTACACTATCCATGATTATCCCACTTTTAGTAATACGTCGGGCCAAAGTACGAAAGGAGGCAATGCATGTGTTACTTGCATAGATGATACCGCAAGCGTGTACCTGAAAGAACTCACGCAAGACCGTGTACATGCAGCACCGTAGGTTCTTGCGAAGAGATCACCCGTACCGCAAGTTGAAGAAGCAATTCGACGGGAATACGGAGCACGGTCCAATACCAAGGCCTTACTGTGGGACAGAGGTGTATGAGATGGTTAAGGACATCAATGTTATGCTTTAAAAAAGATGAAAATTGACGATCCGTGAGAAGGCGCCCACCTGGAAGAAGAGATCCATATTCTGGAACTTATCTTATTGGAAGGATATAGAAGTTCGTCACTGCATCGATGTCATGCACGTTGAGAAAAATGTGTGTGACAGTGTGATGGGTCTGTTGCTTAACATTAAGGGGAAAACAAAGGATGGAGTCAAGGCACGACTAGACCTGGTCGATATGGGCATTAGACCTGAGCTGGCACCAGTAGTAACCGAGAAAGGGCAAACTTACCTCCCCCCAGCTTGTTACACTCTATCAAAGGCTAAGAAAACCGAACTGTGCAAGTTTTTGCATGGTGTGAAAGTTTCGTCTGGGTATTCTACGAACATAAAAAAGATTGTTTCGATGGAGGACTTGAAATTAGTTAGCATGAAGTCTCACGATTGTCATATTCTGACGACACAGATGTTGTCAGTTTCGTCCGGAGTATTCTGCCGATCGAGGTCCGAGAAACAATTATGAGGTTATGTTCATTCTTTAACAAGATCTCACATAAGGTCATGGATCCCTACAATCTTGATCAACTGCAAGAAGAGGTGGTGCTCACTCTTTGTCAGCTTGAGATGTATTTGCCGCCATCATTCTTTGATGTCATAGTCCATCTTATTATTCACCTTGTTCGTGAGATAAAGATGTGCGGCCCAGTTTTCCTTCGTAGCATGTACCCGTTCGAGCAATATATGGGAATTCTCAAGGCTTGTATGAGGAATCGATATCGACAGGAGGGTAGCATCGTAGAAGGTTACGTAGCGAAAGAAGTTGTTGAGTTCTGCATGGACTATATGGCTAAAGATGAGCCTATATGTGTTCCTAGATCTCGCCACGAGGGAAGGCTTCAAGGCATCGGGACCATCAGAAGGAAAGCTATCAGTGCCAATCGGGTTGGCCATGCACAAGCCCATTTCACTGTACTGCAGCACATGACTTCGGTGTCCCCATATATCGAGGAGAACAAGGCGAAGCTGAGACAAGACTATCCAAAGGGCGACGGATGCTTGGAGGATGAAAGAGCACAACAAAATGTTCAACCTGTGGTTCAAGCATCGACTGTGTCAGGGGTCATCAATTGATATGCTTACCTGGCTAGCAAAGGGATCAACATTCACAGTTGTGACCTGGCAAGGATATGACATAAATGGATACACATTTTACACAAGAAAGTAGGACACGAAGAGCACAAACCATAATAGCACTGTCTGTATTGATGCATTTGATGCAGCTGGGAAGTGAAGTTCGTACTATGGGTCTATAGAGGATATATGGGAGCTCGATTATGGTCATTTCAACCTACCATTGTTTCGATGTCGTTGGGTCAATCTCCAACATGTTCATGTCGACAAGTACGGTGTCACCATCGTTGACCTCGACCGCCTTGCATACAAAGAGGAACCATTCGTGCTGGTGAACCAGGTTGTCTAAACCTTCTATGTTACCGACCCGTCAAATAAAAGGCATCACATGGTGATGCAAGCAAAGAGGAAAATATTCGGAGTTGAGAATGTAGTGGACGAGGAAGAGTATAACCAATTTGATGATTTGTCCCCAATCGGAGACCACATACTGCTCGAGGAAGAACTACTTGATGAGGCTGCCTATGCACGCGACGATCATCATGAAGGGCTACTATTTAAAGGAAATATGCAAGTACATGAGGAATGAAATGTGCATGTAACATATTAGTACTGCTGAATTGAGCTATTTTTTTAATTAGTCATCACTTATAACAATTATATCATACATTTGATGAATTATGCATGCACATGTGAGTGATGAACAGAGTGGAGCATACTTGAAGCTTGACCTTTGTTTGAGCCTCTTTGGAGCTTGATAGGAGAACCAAGCACTACAATATTAAGTTCATGGCTTATTGTTGTAAAAATTATGAAATCCGTGATCTGATCTTTTGTGTATGTGAAATGGATGTATTTATGTTTTTACTTATGCCTCTTATTCATGTGCTATATATTGTTGTGAAAACTGTGAACTTCTGTGATATGTAAATGGTCTAGCTCATATGCGATAAGTATCTCAGACGGTTCTTACGAGCAACCATCTGGTACGAGGCCTATCCTAGATGGTTTCACTTGGAACAGTCTGGGTACAAATATCAAAGATGGTTTAACTCTACATCCGTCTGGGATATTATACATATCACAGATGGTTCATTTTAGTAAGCGTCTAGGATACTATACATATCGCAGCCGGTAGGAAGGTATAACCGTCTGGGATACTATACATATCACATACAGTTGGGAGATATAACCGTCTGGGATACTATAGTATCCCAGACAGTTCGTGTCTAGAACCGTCTAGGATATTAGTATCCCAGACTATTCTGTGCTTAAACTGTCTAGGATATTCTCCACTTCGTTTACTCGACACCCGCGTGCACGACCTCTCATGCACATTCATTGATCGTCCCAAGACCCTGGAGCGCCCGAGAAGTTTTGCCCTAACCGCCGGCTGCCCCCGAGCCGTACCGCCTCCACCCTCGCCCCCTGGCCCTAGCGCCACCGCCCCTAGCCCTTGCGCCGCCGCCCCCGAGCCCTTCCACGGCCTCCCTCGAGCCCTTCAGCCCCCACATTGCCCTTATCTCCGCATTTGGCCCTGAGCCGTACCACCAGTGAGGAGGACTACTGTCGGCCTCAAGCTCCACGTCGTTGTTGCCGCCACCACCGAGTCGATTCCACCGACATCGCCTGTTCACGTGAGTTTGCACCCACCGATTCCAGATTATTCCAATGTACTGATGTCCTAGCTAGCTCCAGTTGTTCTTCTCTTGTTCCTAGGTTTGTTGCTATGCATTAGGATCATGCTTGCAAGAGACGAAGGTAACAGCTGTTGTAGTATTATTACTTCCCTTTTTTTGCTAGTTAACGGATGTTATCTCCATTGTGTTCTCTAGCTATTTGAGCAAATGTCTTCACATGTTTGCATTGGGAAGAATAGTCTGTTTTACCAATTTTACTAATATGACTCTTTAGATGTTGATATCTGATTGCTTGACAAGATTTTTCCATAGCTATGTCTCTAATGTTGTGCTTGAAGTGTGACAACTAGCTTGTTATATATTCATAAGTGCTTTTAGTCCATTGAAGAAGTTATAGGATCCAAAAATAGGAAGTAACGGTTCTCTTGTTGTGATATGGAGAGCTATACAAAATATTTATACTGATCTATATTTATTCTTCTTCTATTCTTAAGTGAGGGATGTACTAAAGGACCTAAGTTTGGATGTTAATGTTTATCTGTTATTTGTAAATTGTTTTATTGTCTATCACTTATTGTTTCTAAAGCATGAAAACTCGAGAATATAGAGAATTTGGTAGATATGTCTTGCCGAGAATTCATCCTCGCCGGGAGGGTCACCGCTGCCTGACGTGCCAGACTCTTCGGCAATAACAAAACGTAAAGGTCGAAAACGGTCGCGGAAGCCAGATGGCAGATTTGTCGTGGCTGCGGTTGATGAGTACTTTGGAGCCCCTATTCAACCAGAACAAACGATGAAGAAGTTTAGAACAATTTGTGGCATTGTAGCGCGGGAGCGAGTTAACATCACGTTAACGTCATGGAAGCAGCTTAGTAAGGCGGAGAGGAAGGGAGTGGTGGATGAAATCTTACTGTCATTTGAAGTCCGAGTTCGTTGAAAAGGATAAAGAGTCATTTGAGAAGTATGGGTTCATTAATCCCGGAGACTGAGAAAACTTTGTGGAGATGAAGAGGGCGGACGACTTCCGGCTTAAGAGCAAAGCAAACAAGGCCATTGCCGCCAAAAACAGACACCACCATCGACTTGGCACGTCGGGGTATGCAGCCAAAAGGAGCCAATGGGAAAAGGAGGATGAGGAGGCACGACTGACGGGCACTGAGCCTCCTTTCTCTAGTGTCGACAACCCTAGGGGCCGAGACTGGCTTCGAGCTAGGGCAAAGCCTGATTGTAAGGGCGCTTTCTCCTTCCCTAATCCGGCTGACTAGGAGGTGTACCAGAGAATGGTAAGAGAACTACCTCTCTCAAATTGTGTGATTATTACGCAACTTGTTAGTAAGAGATCTAACACGTAAGCCTTCTTGCAGGAGCTGTTGAGCTCAGAATCATCCCAAAGCTCCTTCGTGAGCGATAGAGAGAAAGATATACTCTCCCAGGCTTTGGGCAATGCTGAGCATCCAGGTTGTACGCGGGGCTATGGATTGTACGTCCCTTGGCGGAAAGCTTTCCTGGGCAACCCAGAATCTCGGAAGGAGAGGAAATGGGCAAAAGCTGAACGTGATGCTCAGCAGATGAAGGAAGCTATAACGAGTTCACTCAAAGCGGAGATGGCTCAAATTTTTGAACAGCTAAAAGTGCAACACATGGGTGAAGGAGCCGTAGGCAGTCCCGGTGGTCAACGGAGCAGCTGCGCATCCATTGATGTTGTTGACGATAGTAGCGGCACAAACCCAGTTGATGAGATCTAGCATCCCACGTCATGCAAGCTATACGTGAAGCTAAAGAACATGGATTTCACACTGGAGGTAGCTTATGGGATGGCGTATCCGCCAGTGGAGGGAGATGTGGTCAACAATGTCCCGTTAACACCAAGGTATGCAAAAGTCAGTGTGGACATGGTCTCCAACTGCCAGTACAACAATATCCCTCTTTTCCATACTGATCCCGATGCCAAGATAAAACATCTTGGACAAGCCGTTGGGAAGTTCATCCAGTGGCTTAAGAAAAACATTGTGATCGAGACACGACGATCTGAGCCGTCGTGTCCAGTTGGGATCATGTCGATATTTTGTTCACCGCCAAAGATACCTACCCATTTGGCGCCAGAGCATCCAGCTAGTGAGCCCCAGCAAGAAAGCCAAGCTATGGTACCTCCTCCCATTCGAGCTCCTTCCGCGCCTGAGCTATTGGCTATTGAGCCCCACCAAGAAAGTCGTGGTATTGTACCAGTGCGGCGTGCAAAGAGTGTTCCAGCAAGGACTACAAAAAAGGGGGCCAAGGGGAAAGCGAACCAGACATATGAGGATGTCCCTTTCATGGAGGTAGCTCGCAGGTTCGTGCTTGGAGAACCAATGTTATCCGATGAAGATCTTAGTTCAGTTGGGGTTATTTGTCAGAGGTTGCATGCTCACTACATGGAAAGATCTAATGCACCGGGCATGCAAAGGGAATCTGGTATAGTAGTGCAATTCCAAGCTGATCATTTCAAGCATAACCCGTCATTCTTCCCAATAGACTACGGAGACTTATTCGATCTCTTTAACCTCTCGGAATTGGACGCCTCCTTGATGAGATGTTGGACATTGTAAGTGTTTACAACTTTTGTCTATGTTCACATAATACCCTCACGTTCGTACATTCATATAACTCATTGTTTTCTTATGTATGTCTACATAGATACATGATATAATTATCAAGAAAAAAGAACCTCCTGATAGGTTACCTAGACCCACACTTGTTCTCCGCGCAAAGCCTAGCGCTAGATAAGAATCTTGTCAAGCAATACTTCACGAACGCATTACGCCAGCTATAGGACAAAGAAATAATATGTCTTGCCTGGAACCAGGAGGAAGTGATGCATGCATTCTTCAACTCATTTTGGCTTTCAACTAGGTGTAAGTTATTAAAAGTGAAATCATTTTCTGTAGAGGACACTGGATCTTGATCGTGATCTAGAAGGTATGGAAGAAGGTCTATTACCTCGATTCCTTAAGGTATAAAAAGAGGGACTGGTCCGTAGTCAATGGTTTAATCGATAGGTTAGAAAACAATCGTCCGTACATTCTTCTTTTTTTACTTTATTTTGCAAATCCGTGCTGAGCAAGATTTGCTCCTACCACATGGGGCATGGGCGGCATCCACAAATAAAGGTGGCTTTGACACTCTCAAACACTGTTTTGCTTACAAGGTACTGCCTAACTTTAAAAAACAAGTTTTTATCTCATCAAACATCAAGTTATGTCGTGTACATAAATCTGGATTTTTTTTCGCAGTGCCACTAGCAGCCAGCTGGAACCGGGCTTTGTGGCTACTACGTAAACCACCACCTGAAGCTCATATTGTATGGGACGAAGAGCCTGAAGCATAAGGTTAGCTAACCTATCAATGACGAAACTAAAATTTCTAATTGACAATTATTATTGAATTTAATCTTCATGATTATAGAATGGGTTCAACATTGGAGTAAAGTCCTTGGCTCCCGTAGACATACGACAAATCCGAGGGGACCTCGCCTTGTTCATACTATCTGATGTTCTCCCCAAGAAGGCGAGTTTCACTAGAAGATGTGTTCTTTGCAATTCTATGACTATATGTTTACTTATGCAGTAAAATTGAGTGCACTTTTGACCCCTCTGTTACTTATATTTGCAATTGTATGTATGTTGAAATCTGTGAGATGTGGAATATGCAAATCTGTGGAGATATCAAATTACTTATATTTCAAATCTGTTCAATTATATATGTGTGATGTGATGATGATATCCAAGAAATTTTTCATGTATGTGAGATTGTGATTCTGCTACTTGATGCATGTGACAATTGGATCTGTTTCATGTCTGTTATTCTGCTATTTTTCTGAGGGCAAGGCTAGCAATTCCTGAGGCTAGCCGAAAAATCAGGAAAATTCTGGTGCTGTAAATTGATATCCCAGACGGTTCTTTCAATTAACTGTCTGGGATATGTGAAAAACCAGGCGGTTCTGATGCAGAACCGTCTTTCGTCTGATACATATCCCGCGTGGTTGATTAGCCAACCCGGCTGGGATATTTTATGTATCACAGGCGGTTCTCTATTCGAACCGTCTGGGATATTGTAAGTATCCTAGCCGGTTGCCTATCTGAACCATCTGGAATATTTATTATCCTAGATGGTTTATTAACCGGCTGTGATTGGTCCTCCACATCCCAGGCCATGAATCCGAGTCGGTCGCCTAAACCGCCTGGGATGATGTTTATGAACCGGCTGGGATTAGCCATCCTCTAGTAGTGACGTAACTCGCTGTTATTGCTGTGAATTGATGGGACCCATTAATTCCACACGGAATGCAATGCATTTTGACTGTCCGATCGAGCAATTGATGGTAATATTGAGGAGAAAGTATATACCAACAATTTGACGAAGGTTCTAAAAGGAAAGAACAACTTGGCGAAGACGATAATTTTGCAGAAATAGGCTAGCCTGATGGGTGCAAAATTGATTGATTATTCAAGAATCTCCTTCAATTAAGCTCAGCTTGGCCGGTGTGCTTCTAAGAGCTAAAATTGCTTTTTGTTTTGGTCCTTTTCTTTTTAAGGGAACTGAGAGCTAAAATCGCTGAGCTAGATAACACAGAATTAATTTAATTAATATAGCCTTTCCGAAAATAATTTAATGAACATAAAAAACAATGGGCATGGATCATATACTATAAGTTTTGCAAGATCAATCTGAGCCTTAGCTTTCTTATTAGGATAAGGTAAATTTTTTTGAATATAAGGTTCATGTTTCTTGCCATGCTTTTTAACGACTTCTTTTTCATTATCCTCCTCACATTTGTCTTCTTCTCTATCTTGATCTTCTTCGTTATCGGCATTTTTGTTTTGTTCTTCACCTTTATCAATTTCTTTCTCTATTATCTCACGAGATTCTTCTTCTTCTTCATGTACTGCTTCTTTTTCTAGTTCTTGATCTTCAGTTTCTACATCTAATGGTACATCACCTTGAACTTGAGTGTCTTGAGTAGGAATTTGAGATGTTGAGTCGAATCCATCATCCGAAAGCTTCCTTTTGCATTATGATCCAACCTTCTACATTTTCTTCTAGGAGGAGGCATAGGTTTCGTTTGTTTCTTTTTAGAATTATATCCAGGATCAATAGTAAATTGATAAACTTATTTAATATTTTTCTAGAGTTGACGATGTACATAATTTTTGCATTGCATTTAGTGCTCACTAGCTTGATGCCCTGCAGTTATCATAAGAGTAGAGCCTCATCATACATAGCTCTAGAGTTGCATTTCATTATGGTCTAGAGCTTCATATCATCATTGCTCTATGTTTTCTTCTACATGTACTGATTATGCAATATTGATAACTGGGACATCACTAGGGCCCGGGTCACTACGCCTTGCATAAGACTTTCTATTCCTAGAATCAAGTCCTTCCTAACCCCCTCATTATTTTCCAATGACCGAAATTATAAGACGTCAAGTACTTTTGTGGTTGATTTGATAAACAAATGATGCTCATAATAAAAACTTGCTTTATTCTTTCAACATCGACGAGCTATTGTTGGGGAGCTCTTCATTGGTACACAAGTTAATTCTTGTAACTAGCTTCTAGTAGGTGAGCTTCGGTTGTGAGTGTGACATCATTGATTTCTCTTAAATCGTTAATTTATATGCCCTCTTTGGTGAATGTGTTTATTTGTGATAATCTCAAGCTCTTTCACAAGATTGTCATTATTATTGTGACATGAGATAGTTTTGATGCTTAAGACAACTGTGGAACGGAAATTTCATTGTTTATTTATGACTGTATGAATACGTATGACCATTGCTATTTCTGCACACTATAAAGCGAAGTTAATTAGCTCATACCATTGATTGTGACAATAATTTCAAAGTGAAAATGCATCTAGGTCCCCCTAAGTAGGTTTTGATGATTAATGACAAAACGATTAAGAGAATAATGATTTATTAACTGTTGATCAGGATTAGTTCCATGGAAATGGCGTTGACGACCTCTTAAAAGATTAAAGAAGAAGTATGACTTGCTATGAAGAGTAAGGATGTTTTCTAGCTTTTGGTGATTCGTTGAATCACATTGATTCATAGGCAAATCGTACTATAAAGAGGGGAGTTAGTGATAGGTTAGGATGGATTTCTTGAGAGATGCTTAATAAGATCACATTTAAATCTTTTGGAATCCCTAGTCGTTTGATTCCATCGGGAGCCTCCAAGCAATGTGTATCCGGACCTTCTGAGTTGAAAATTTCTATATCCAGAGAGCATTTTTCTTGTCTGGAGCCACCCAGAGGTCTCCATCCCGAGTCTCCTAGCTATATCTTAGCTTCTGTCCAGAAGCATATCCTTAGGTTGGAGCCTATGAGTGAGCTTCATTCGGACCCTTTGAGAGTTCAAAATGTCTCTATCTAGAGAGCATTTTCTTGGTCTGGTGCCTCTGAGGGGTTTCCATCCGGACCATCCGAGAGTTCAAAATATCTCTATCTAGAGAGCATTTTGTTGGTCCAGTGCCTCTCAGTGGTTTCCATCCAGACCCTCCAAGTTTTCAAAATGTCTCTGTCCATAGAGCATTTTCTTGTTCTAGTGCCTTCGAGTGGTTTTCATCTGGACCCTCTGAGAGGAAACTCTAGCTCTTGTTCCTCTACGCTAAACATGCCCGAACACTCCGAGTGAGCTTTGTTCGGAGCTTTCGAAGGAGCTAGGTTGTTCTATTTCTGCTAAGTGTTGAGCCTACGGACCCTCTGAGTGGAAGTTGTTTGGAGCATCTCAACTAACTTTTCTTCTCTAGATAGAAGGTTGTTTACTGTCTAGTCCCTCTAAATGAATCTTGACCAGACCCTCCAGATCTATTAAAGTTCTCTGTTTTGAATCGTTTGGAGCCTCCGAGTGGTGTGAGTTTAACCTCCGAGTAGCACAAATTAGCTGTTATTTTGAATCTCAGACCTTGGTCGAGTCTGTCCAGGGCCTCTGAACAATGCAAAAACTGACATAATGGCTAGATTTGGTGATCCTTCTATATATACCCTCACCCACTTCGGCTAGGATAGACTCTTACTGTGGCGTACCCGGTTTTCAGACCGGATAATCCCTTGTGTTCCCGGTACTGGTCCCGTGATCAGTAGCCAGTACCCACAAGTTAACCTGTATACCAATGTCATAGACACACATATCATAATACAATATGTAAAGAGACCGTCAAGGTCGATAGTCTTATACCTGTAGCCAACGGCTAGAAACTTGCAGCGGAAATCAAGAGGTGATGTGGCCCATCAATATGCCATACCCGATAGGCAACTGACTGGGGTTATGCCCTAGCTTTCACGAACAAAACCATATCCTCGGAGTTGACGTCTCTTTCGTCTAGCCAAATCAACAAGCCAGGTGAGTACATTAAATGTACTCGCAAGCTTCCACAGGGAGAGTATAGCAGATGTGTTCCATGCAAGGTATATCTAGGTCTAACACGAAATATTGTTGATACACACATAGCATGCAAATTTGCAACCAAATTATTTAAATTTTGACATATATGGGATTCAACATGTTCAAGGTGGGAATGCTTGCCTGGCAGCGTCGGTCCTTATCTTGAGCTTGGACTTGATACGACATCTCTTAGGTTTCCTTCGCGTGGTTTGTCGTAACGTCGAAGCTACACGTCGGAAGAACATCGAATAAACAATAGTGCAGGAAAAGTCCGAGTAACACCAAGTACATAGTAAGAGCACCAAATCATACCTCATGATTTGGTAGGGTGACTACTAATTTTTGAAAAGCTTTAGGTATTTAGGAAGGGGTGCTTTAGGTTAACGCGACAGGAGACATCATCTTTAGTGTTTATGGCCGGGTTAGGATTTCATATATTCCCATAATATAAGTTTGAATAAGGATACCTAAATGGTCCTAACCTACCGGGATCAAAGTAATTTATTTTAAAGGGCTGCTGGAAGATGGGTCAGTCCATTCAGATTCATATTAATGAAGATATGCATGATACCCTCGAGTTTATCCTACATTCAAATTTGAATTTCAAAACATTCTAAAAATTATGAAAGCTGTACACTGGGGTAGATTTTGTTTTTAGAGAGTCACTGGAAGAAGAACGAAATGAATCAGGATTTTAGCGGCAATATATAGTTCTCTGAAGATTTACCGGAGAGGAAATCCCGAGAGGGTGAACGTCTGTCCACCAGGGAAGGGAAATGACATCGGAGGCGACTTTTAGAATTACACCTTTGGTGATTGGAAACAGGAAACAGAGAGATTGTAGAAGCTTTATGTCTCTGAAAGATGAAAACGTCAACAGACTGAAGGAGTACGAGGGTGTGTTTCCACGGATTGAAGACGTAATCTAAGAGTTTACGCTGCTACTAAATCGGGCAGACGAGTCTGGGTTATCAGGTGGGCAGCGATTTCGGCCTCACCCGTTACTAGCCCAGACGGCTCTTGGTGACTTAACCGCAGGGGAAGGAAAAGGAAAACTAGAAGGGAGAGAGAGGTCGGGGTTGGATGGTGGCGGGAGGTCTCACGGACGACGGTGAGCGGTGCTAGCGGAGTTAGCGATGACCAAGCCAAGACCACCGGACCTGGTTCACCTCGGCTCAGCGCACTGGTGGTCAATGGTGTCATGCTCGGCGGCGGAGATGCGGGGGTTAAAGGAGAGAACGTCGGAGCGGGTCTCCTGGAGCAGTGGAATCGACGATGCTCACCAATGGGTGGCGACTTGGGGCTAGGCGGTGGCAGCAACTGCAAGTGGGCCAAAGCTCGGAGAGATAGCTGAAGCTGTATAGAAGAATGGAGCACTCGCGTGCGGTAGTAGGAGCTCGTATCCTGAAGAACCGGGAAGGAGGCGCTCAGCGATATGCGCAGTTTGTGCCGAAGCTTAGCAGCAGGGAAGTATGGGATGATGCTCCAAGAAAACGGGGAAGAAGGAAATGAGGAGCTCGGCGTGGTTGAGGCCGGGAGCACAGCAGCTCGGGAAGCTTGAGAAGAATGCGAAGAGTAGGGAGAAGAAGGTGGCAGGGGTGTGGCGCTGGTGCTTGTGGAGCTGCCGAGGAGAAACTAGGATGGTAGCTCGGCTTGGAGAAGCCAGGAAGAAGATGTAGTGGAAAGAAAAGGTGAGTTGGTCGGCCAAGGAGGAGGGCAGTGAGGAATCTGTGGAAGGAGTTGGGGTAGCTCGCTGGTCAGAGAGGAACTGAGAGGAGGGTGCTCAGGTGATGGGAAGTGCCTAGGATCTACAACATTGGGGAAGGGGAGCTATTGAGGAGGAGGAGATTATGAGCTCAATTGCAGCTGGAAAGGAGTAGGGAAGAAGCTCAGTTGCAGCTTGACTTGGAAAATTGGAGGGAGGAACCGGTGTTGGGAAGGATAAAAGGAGGGGGAAAGAGGAGCAGCTTGGGGGTGGGATTGAGCTAGGAAATAAATGAGGAAGAAGAATGAAGAGCTAGAGAGTTCGGGTTAGTTCTTAAAAGCAGTGAAGCAAAGGGACGAGGAAGTGAATGAGGGTGGTTAGCTGACGCTGTTGAGCACAAGGGAGTTAGGCACCGATTGTTGTTGCAAAGAGAAGAGGTGGCACGTTGTACAGGGAAAGCTGACAGCAGAAGATAGAGAGAGACCAACAATGCATGTGCTGTTAGACTTAATTTACTCAAGCTGGTTTCGGTTGTGTAGGTGAGGATGCTTGCCAAGGGATGGACTCACAGGGAGGATTAGAATTTTTATATTTATAGATGCACCCATGCAGGTAGTGTATGTGGGTTTGTAGCGTAGAGAAAGGTGCAAGGAACAGAGCTGACACGTCTTTCTACTGGCATGGGAAAGAATTAAGAAAGGAAGATATGCAAGTCGATTGGAGCAAGGAGTGTAGAGATAGCAAAATAAGGCAGGAGGTCAACAGAAGTGTGTTGCTCAAAATATCTACCAGGCTCGAACTAATTCTTTTGAGTGGCAAAAGGAACCACGTATAAGTGCATATATGTTCAGGAGCTACACACATGCAAATTGGTTACTACACGAAGTAGATTCGTTTCCCTAGCAAGCTTGTAAGACCAATACGATGCAAAAGGGGAAGTTAATCCAAATATAAAGTTAAAATGGTCACGTGTTATTTTGAGAGGTTCTGCATGGCCAGGATTAGATGAAAACTCATATCTCCTTGTTAAAAAAATATATATACTTTTTGTTTTGGAACACATATCCAGGATTAAATAAACCCGACAAAAAAAAGGTGTCGAGCATTCGAGACTTCTCGAAAAATAAAGATAAAGTGAGGGTCGGCAAGCAAGTGCCCGAGCTCTCTGGACCATACATATTCGGAGGGAAGATTGCCAAAACATTAGAGGGGTATACTCTAGGAGTGCGAAAAGGTGATTGGGCGATTATAGGAATGTACATGTCCATCTATGCATACTTAGGGTGATATACGCATATACATCGAGGTGTCGGGTGATAGACGGGCATACACACATACATATATAGGTATACACATGTGCGGATTTATAGGTATGCGTGTATGGACATGCAAGAAGTCTAGCAGGGAAAGATAGGCGGGGATTGCCTTACGTCGAGGGACGCAAAGTGGAATTTTGGCGAAGGGCTAAATGCAAGGGAGGTTTGAACACATGTGTCAAGACGAAAAAGAGATCACCTGATCGTTACGCCAGGCGGTGTTGATTACGAAAGGGGTGATACGGTTTTTAATTAGGTTTGCTTAGGAATGTTATTATCAGCAAAAAGTTTTTAAAAGCCCTAATTTTTGGGTTTAAAAAAAAATCAGGGTGTTACAAACCTACCCCCCTTAAATGGAATCTCGTCCCCGAGATTCGGATAGATTAAGGGAAAGGAACAGAGGTAGTGTCCATGGTCTTCTATTTGTGAGAAGTTTTCATAGGCCCAGGGCAAGTTCTATTTCCATCGTCTATATGGTACCTTAGGGGGTGGTGTCATCGAGGTGACTCCTCCTGCTTCTCGTCACAAGCTTGGTAATGGTTTAAATGCACATAGGCACAATCAAAGGCTACTGCTCTATTCTAGGATTTATCAATCGACCTTTCTTCCGAGATGTTGGGACTACCCCCCTTAAAATCTTTGTGGGTTATAGGTTAAGCGGAAGCATCATCTGTGATTGTGTTCACTTTGATGTTGCTGTAATTGTTTGTCATTTATTATTGTTATGCTTAGTTGTCTTGGGCCCAGACAATATGATCCTAGAACTATTTATTTGTACCATGCAATATCAAATGCTTATTCACTTCGTCAATTCTATCATCCATTGAGTGACAGTGGAGGATGCTTTGAATGTATGCATGAGTTTGCCTAAGATTTTATTCATGAAATATACAAAATCATGCTAGCTATTATTATGGACTTTTGTTTAACAGATACCTAATGTGCAAATAGTATAGTATATGCAAAACTTTTTCTATCATTCTGTCCACCAATATATGAAAGCATGCTAGAAAATTTAATCTTCTATAATAGCTAGTTAGCATTTACTTTAATTTGACAAACTAACTATTATAGATTCTTCGTACCGAAATACAGAGGAAGAAATACAAAGATCAAGAACTGAATGCGGTGGACATCTTCAAGGAATGCCACAACAGCAAGAGGAAAGGTTTCAGTGAGGCTTTACAACAAGCAATTATAAGTCCTTGTATATTACTGTCGTCTTAGTTTTTCATTTTGTTCCTACCAACGTGTTCATAATGCACATACCCATTATATCAGCATGTTTGTAGTGAAGTAGCTGTAGCAAATCTGATAGTGATGCCCATTATATCAGCATGTTTGTAGTGAAGTAGCTGTAGCAAATCTGATAGTGATGTTGAACTGCAACCCTGTATCAAATGTGTGATTAATGTGTTGTTTGCATGTAACTTGATGATTTGCATGAAAAATTGTCAGTTGAAATTCTCACCGGTATAAACATGTGTCTTCTTGTTATATCCTGTACCTTAAAATGGTGAAAAGTGAAAAGAAAGATGTTAATATGTTTTTATCCTGGTCATTTTCTATATTATAAGGAAAATAGATTTGTTAATATGATCTTATCCTTATGATGTTACTATAGCCGTAACTGATGTGGGCATCCCTAGCTCATTTTCATCTTCATCAGCCGCTTATGAACATGCCAACAGGGAGATATGCACAGAGCTGCCACAATAGGTGCATTTACTCTTTAATGCACATGCTAATATTATTGATGAGAGCTTTATACTACCTAAATCCAATTGCTTAATGATACTCAGGTATTCAACTGAAGAATTAGAAGGGGACGTTGATGTTGTTCACAAGTATTTGCTGATTCAAGAACGTGTGGAGTTCCAGCGGGAGGTGAGGGAGGACAATGTGCCACTTGAGGATAAAGGACAACAAGAGATCAAGTCTACTTTCCAAGAAATCAAACGGTGCGTGATTTGGAACTCCCTAGAGAAAGTTATGACCTTAGAAGTGAAGCCTATACAAACTGATTCAGACAACAAATGTGAAATGATATAACCGAGGAGTCCGGGACTTATAAGTCAAGTATTGGTGGGATCCAACTCTCCCATGACCATCCAAAGATTCTCAAATAACTTTCTTAGATGTTTCCATACAGACTTGGGGCGAAAAAGGCAAGGAAACAAAAGATAGAAAGGGTTAATCTCGGTTCGGATTCAATTTGGACAGCTAGGAGGTCCGAATTTGAAACAACGATGGTTTCTTCATACGAAATCCAAATTAGGCAAATAAGTACTTGTTGGAAAGATAACTCCGAATAATTTCCAACGGGTATATGCCCATCCACAGATTCATTTTGGTCTGTCCGCAATCATCACAACAAGTCGTCTATTGTATCTGTCATTTTCTAAATAGAGTCCTATAACTTAGGGAAGTTAGAGTTAGGTTTGATTTTGACCCTAACACTAGGTTGGACGTCATAGAGTCTTTATTTACTATTGTAGTTTATGCCTTTTAGCCTTAGACCAGTTTATGCATAAGAATTGAAACATAGCTATTGTTTGTTCTTTCGTAACAACGTTCATGCGAGGACAGCTGAGAGAGGATTAGGCGATCGTGTTTGTTCTGCAATCCAAGGTCAAGCTGTCGTTCCGTTGGGAATTGGGGACTTGGCGTTCGTTGCTCGTGGTCTCGCAACGATTATCTACCAGTCTGTTTGGGTGTTTTCTGTAGGGTTGAGGGTTCATGTATTCACACGGGTGTTCAGCTAGCGAGACTGTCTATTCATACCATCTATCGACGGTTCCTCGCTAAGAAGATCAGGCCATCCTGTATCAGTAACTGTTAGGCTTTGCAAAAATATTATGATACAAGTTTTTAACATTTCATAAATATAGCTTGCCATATCAATTTCATCATAGAGGTACATATGTGACGGGACTTATATGACGCCTGTTTTCATCATAAAGTCGTCACAGAAGTTGCTTAATAACGAATTTGCTATTTTTTGTGATGAATTTGGATCGTCATAGATCTGTGTTTTTCTAGTAGGTACTAAGCAAGGTGACAGGTAAACTTCACGAAACGAACTTCTCTTTACGAGATTATTTGGTACTCCATCCTCGCGGCCCTTTTGGAAAGCGTGTGCATATATGCACATGCTAAGAATTACGTATGCGATGACAGATAAAAGCTATCCAACATCACTAGTCCCAATTTTCTTGTCGAAAAGATAACTTCTAACTTATTACTCCATCGACGAGACAACATCATTCTAAAACAAAGCTGCTGGTTTAAATAGACAAACACCACCGCTATCTGACAAAGGCTCAGAGGGCAACTTCTCATATGCCACAATTACAAACTAAAAATTAACATATGTAGCGAAGTAAATGCTCCTCACAAGTAAAAGAGAGCTTCTACGGTACTTGAAAATTATCTCGGACGTCCAAATCAAGTGCATCCAATGGTAATAAACATGTTGGTACCTCTACATCGCGGGAAGAGGTACCAAGTCATGGTAGCATGCCTTGCCAGAATGCTAGGTTGAGCCCAAGCTACTCCTGCTCCGGTTGCCTTGCTCGCCGAGGACTTGGGACTCGGAGCCGGTGGGGCTCACCCTCGTGGATGCCCTCGGCAGCGACGCCAGGGGCTGCTTGCTCAGCCCGCGCTTGTGGCTCAAGTCGTACAGCTCCCTGCCCAAAGGCAGCGGCGCAGGTGGCCACTCGCGGCTAGAGCTTAGCAAGACGATGTGCGCTGCCGAGGCCGCGACATCGGCGAGAATTTCTTGAGCTCCTGCTTCACTTGCAAGAAGAAGCTGGAAGGCATCGCGACATGAAGTCCGACAACATCCTCTTAGGGTGTGTTTGGTAGAGTGCATCCCCTCATCTATTCTCTTCTCAACCCACTTTTCAGTGTTTGGTAGGATGTATGAGCTCTCTCAGCCATGCCCACCTCAACCCACCAAAGCCTCTCAGCCATGCCGAGGAGAGAACCCACAAGTGGAGGTTCCCTAGTCAGCATGGCTGACCTCAACGCACCAAAACCTCTCAGCAAAGCCTCTCAGCTATGTCTAGACCACAGATACAGCCCACCAAACAAGATCTCAACTCAGCATGTCTCAGCATATATAGGCTACCAAACACTGTGCAGTTGTATACGTTCAGCATGTCCAGACTCAGCCTGTATCAGGAGAGATAGCCATGCTAGAGACATACAGGCTACCAAACACACCCTTAGATGCTAGCAGTGTGCTCAAGCTCGGCGACTTTGGGTCTGTGGAGTGGTTTAGGGAAGGTTCAACGAGCAACCCAGCCACCAATGCTGCTGTTCCTGGCGGGGTCCGATGTCTCCGAGCATCGCCTCGAAACCGTATCGAGCTCCTCTCCTCTAGATCAAGCCATGGAGCCACCACGCACGCACCATGGAGGGGGAGAATAGCTCGATTTGGGGGTGAGAAGCTCGATTTTGGGAATAATAGCTCGATATGGGGGAGAGGAACTAGATTTTGGAGGAGAATAGCTCAATTTTGGGGAATCTGAAGTCTAGTTTGAAGGCATGGACGAGAGCAGCACGGATGACAGCGCGAGTGCGGCCGAGAAGGTCTTGACGGACGGGGCCAGCGAGGGGCTGCTGCTGCTGCTGCTGTCACCGGATGACGTTGCGGAGTAGGACACGGAGAGGCGCACAGGCGGTGCACGCGCTTGGCAGTGAAGGCAGTGGAGGTCGCGATGGAGGCGGTGAGGGCAGCCATGGCTGCTACCACATCCATGGTGTGTGTATAGGAGGTACCAGTACCTCTTTTCAAGAGGAGGTACCAAGGACAGTAGAAAAGCTCTAAGTAAAATCCCGTCAGAAAGCAAGTGAGGACGCGCTATAGTAGTTTTGTGCAATCAGTTCAAGTGAGAATTTGCATTTCACACTGATCCTAGCTTTACATGAGGCACAAATTAGGGAGTTTTATATAGACAATTTATAGACATATATGTTGTCTTAAGTTTTATTTGTAGGTGACATAAATGGTACTGCAGATACTCATACAAGGCTTAATGAATGAACTAAATGAGTAAAAATTGCCATAGTAGGCTATAGCTCAAACTAGCTAGAACTACTTGTCTAGGTAGCGAAAGATCCAAGCATACCCCCGATGTATCGGGTGGATAAATGCTCAGAAAACTTTTACTAGAAATAAACCAAAAAGAGCTCAAACCTATTCAATGAGAGTTCACTCGGACCTGTGCTGCTCATGTCCGAAATGGGAGGGTCGCGAGGAGCCGGCCCCTCCCTCAAGATTCATCTGGACCTCAGTTGGATTTTGATTTGAAGTTTTCATGAATTTAGTATTTTGAACCTTTCTAACTGAAAGTTGAGACCTTCAATTTTGAACTTTTGGGAGTTAAAATCCCTCAGATCTGAAAGTTGAAAAGTTCGTGTTGAAAGTTGAAAATTTTTAAACAGGGATTTTGGAAGGAATTTTGGGAGAGGTGGGGGGAATAAGATGGCGAGGATCTGGTGGAAGGAGTATCTTTTGAAACTTACGGTCGACATCAGAATAGAAGGCCCTGATAACTTTTGCCTAGCTAATTGCGAAAAAGTGAACTAAAATATGTGAGTGTAACATAGTGGATTTAGGACCAAACGCTCACATTAGGACACGCAGCCTCCTAGTTAGCCATTTTTTAGAACTTTAATCAGTGGTCCATGCAAAAACAACGATTTCAATATTCCAGGTTGTATAACAAAAAGATTTCAAATTACATTATATTAAAGAAGAAAAAGGAAATCGGTCATGGTTGGCCAAACAAGTGTTCCAGGCAGCTGAACTTCCTTTACAGGTAGCACGGAAATTTGCTCCCTAAGGTTTGTTAGTCAAGCACCTTGGATCTAACGGACAGCTTCCCTGACAATCGGACACTTTTGTCTAATTGATCAAGACTTGAATTAACATTATCTTTGCAAACATTTGTTGGCCTGCCATCTTCACTCCCCAATTATCGAATGCAATCAGCTAAGAGATTCTGAATCATTGTTCTCTAACTGAAAGGAACCAAGCGAGAAGGAGCCATTTCTTTCATCCCAAACAAAGCAATGCCACAATTGGTCCAGCCCTCCTACTGCTACTCAATAAGAAAAGTTTATGGTTAGTGTACTCAGCAGACAAGCAAGCTGGACGTGCATTTCCTTTAAATGATCCAGTTCCATTCAAGTACATTTCAACTGACACTACCTTGACCTCTAGACCTCACACCAACCTAAATAAGCTTTGATACTGTATTATCAGAGAATTTAGTCTTAATAATGTTAAGCTTTGATAATGTTAACTGGAATGCAGCTATGCATAGAAGAGACGTGCACTAACTTGCAAGCAACAAGCAAGAAAGCATTGGCACCTATATACACTTTGGCTGGCATAATAAGAACAAAGTAGCAGTACAGGGTACAAACACACATATACACATGCACACACATATGCACCAAATTGCACAATTGTCTTTAGTTTCACCATCCATCCAAATTGACACGCCAAGCAGGTAGAAAGAAGCACAGCAAGATTTCACTGTAATGACAACAACACAACAATATATAGCTCAAGAGCCTAAATTAATCGATGCACATTGATCTCAAGTGATGGGAATTTGGAAGCTTCGAGGCAGGAGGAGCTCCCCAGCTCGCGGCGCGCCGGCGGCGGACCCGCACGGACGACACGATAGTGCCGCTTTCGTCGTTGCCTTCGCTGTTATCGAAGTCATGAAGGCCTCCGCCGTTGATGTCGCCCAGGCCCAGCATTGCGCGCAGGGCCTTCCGTGCCATGTCCTTGTGAACGCCGGAGTCCGCCTGCTCGGCGATGAGGATTAGGGGCCGGTCCGCGCCGGCGGCTCTGGCGAGCCCTCGGAAACGTGGGCTCCCCCTGCTCATGTCGTACATTGCCGCGACGCACCATTCCTGAAGCTCCGAGCTGTGAGTGCCGTCGGACAGGATCGCGGAAAACGTTGCCACGGCGCCGGCGTCCATCAGCGCCGTCCGGCCCTCAGAGCAGGCGGCAACGTTGCAAATCACCATGAGCGCCAGCCTGCGGATGGGCAACAGCTCGGTGGAATCGGACGCGACGGAGAGCAGGTTCTTCTCGGCGCCTGGGGCGCGCGCGAGCTTCGACTGGTTAACAGCGGCGAGGGAGAGGTGGTACAGCGCCATCCCGGCGTCGCGGCGCGCTCGCGGGGTGTGGTCGCGGGTGGTAAGGAGCGCGAGGAGAGGCGGCACCGCGCCGAGCACGCCGATGGCGGCGCGGTTGCCCTCGTGGAGGGCGAGGCCGAACAGCGCGCTGGCCCCGTGGTCGCAAGCCTCCGGGGCGGCAGCGCCCGAGGCGAGCACCTCGACGAGCGCCGGCACGGCGCCAGCGCGGACGATGGAGACCCTGTTCTCCGGCTCGAGGGAGAGGTTCGCCAGAGCCGCGGTGGCGTCGGCGCGCGCCGCGCCGGAGTGGCGCGAGGAGAGCAGCACACGACGGAGCGCGGCGAGGAGCCGCGGCCCACAGAGTGCCCGCCTCCTCGACGCGCTCTCCCGCGTCGCCCGCCGCAGCGCCGCCATCGCCGCCTCCACCTCCCACTCCTCTCCGGCCTCCACAGCCTTCACTGCCACCTCCTCCTCCGTCTCGCCAACCCGCAACAAGCCCGCTTCTTTCGCCACCTCCTTGGCACGCGCCACCTCCTCTTCCACCGTAGCGATCTCCGACGACGACCGGGACGACCACGACGACGTGGACGCAGCGGACGCCCTCGAGGAGCAGGACAGGTTAGATGACGACCTCGCTGGAGGCCGCGGAGTCGGCATCACGCGGAGCACGGCCTCCCGCGCGGCCGCGGCGGAAGGAGCCGCAGGCGGCGCGCGGCCGGAGCGCGCGCACCAAGTCCGGATGGCCGCCCTGAGCGCGTCGTTGGGTATGGCAACCCCACCCGACGCCAACGGTTCCCCCGCGGCGCCAGGCGGAGAGACGGAAAGCTCCGCGCAGGCCTGGACGCACGCGCGCTCGTACGTCCGCCCAGACGGCAGGATCACTGGGTCGGCCATGGGCGCGCCCAAGATCGGGCACACGAACTCCCGCGGCACGTCCTCCCCCCTCTCTTCCTTTGCTTCCTTCCCCGCCGGGGACAAAGTTGCAGGGGCAGGCTGCGGCTTGGGGTTGGACGGCGGCGGCGGCCTGGAGTGGAACGTTAGCAGCTTCCATCGCCGTGCGCGCGCGGCACCCATGCTTATCAGCTCGGCGGCAGTGCGAGAGGCAGCGGCAAGAAGCAGTGGCGCGCGCTTTGCTGCTTTTGGCGTAATAATGAACTTGCTTTTGGCTGGCTGGAGCAGCGTGCTTGCTCCCGTTCTTTTTGGGCGTTTAAGTATTGTGGCTCGAAAGACAGTGCGATACCGCGAGGTGACTTAGCCTGGAAGGGATCAACGATTAGTTACTGACAGTTAAGCGCCTTCTCGTCGCTAATGCATAAAGAAAGCTGCATGCGTTTCGTCTCGGCGGCCCGCGGGATGGATCGTGTTTGGGAACTATCGAAGTTGACGCACCCTTTTGTACCTCACACTTTGATTTAGTGGTTACTAAGGAGACTCTTAGTTTATACATTAAGACTCATTTATCATCTGTAAGCACTTGTTGAAAAGATCAATAGAAAGAAGAGAAAAAAATTGCCTTTTATCTTATGTCATATTTATTACTATCATGTATGTATGCGTGTTCATCTTTACTATCTGCTGTGTCGGTAATCATTAGACTACAATCGGTAGTTGTGCTTCACTAACACCTTATCAGTATGAAGTTTTTTTTAGATCTAACCGTAGGCTTTTTGTACATTCAAGAGTTGGCAATACAAAACAAGAAAGAACTCATGTCATCAAACTCAAATGGCAAGAGGAATGTGGCTTTAAAGGCCAAGCGCTTGTCGGAGATGACTCAAACGACGATTATGAAGATGAAGGATTTGAATTTCAAGACATCTCTTTTCTAGCGAGAAAATTCTCCAAGATGTTCAAGAAGAATAGTGGTAACAAGTTCCTCAGTTAAAGAAGAAGCACAAGTACTCAAAGAAACAAAGAAGAAACTCACTAAGAATACATGTTTTGAGTGTGACAAGACATGTCACTTCATTGCCGATTGTCCAAACAAAAAGGATAACAAGGAGGAAAGGAGAAGGGGTACAAGAAGAATGAGCATCATAGAAAGGGCAAGTTCTTGAAGGAAAACTGCTACAAGGCTCAAGTCCATATTGGCTATGTGAGTCATGTGAGGACTTGACAATATTTGTGATGAATATTTTGCCACCATATGTGGAGTTGAATCTTTTGGCTGCATGAATTCGAGCTTTGAATTACTTGCTGTGTGATTGATAAGTTTGAGTTTCTCAATTTGTCTCAAGGAAAAATTGAGTGGGTGAAAGATTTTTTTCGACTGACTTGGGTCAAGTTGAAAACTTGTGCTCGCAACGTTTTGCCTGGTCTATTGTGTGCAGGTGCGAGTTGGGTGCGGCGATGGTTCTGCCATATGGACCGGCATGAGGCTTGGAAGGCTGAGATGCGGTCAAGGAGGTGGCGACGACATCGTGCGGCTTAAAAGCATGTACGCAGAGGACAAGAAAGCGTGTGGAGACGAGACGTGAGGACCAAGTCAGTGCGAGGGCGTTTTGGTAAAAACGCGGAATCTACCGAAGCATAACCAAGAAACTGCGGCGGCGGCCCGGAAGCGGTTTAGGGTTAGTTGCTTAGGGTAGAAGGGGAGGATGGATGGCGGATGAGTCACTTAGATGCTTTGTGATGTGTGCTAAGTGCTCATGCCATCTAAGTGGTCTTTAAGGCCCAAGTGGTGGGAGGTATGCCTCCACCACTATAAATAGAGGGATAAGATGTGCTTATTTCTTAACCCTTTTGTAAGCATTGTGAAAACTCCAATTAGGGGCTGCTCAAGAGAGTTTTGGCCTAATCATGAGAGGCCTTTAAAACAGCAAGAAAACCCACGAAAATTCAATACAAAAAGATTTTCTCAATTCCTTTGTGTTCTTGAGTTATTTCCTTCATTAGCTCTTTTGGATTTTTGCTTTATTGCTTCTCCTGTGAATTGATCCGTGGTATGGCAAGTAAGTGATGGGAAGATCATCTCTATACTGATCCCATCCAAGCATACCCAAGGATTCGGCCTTTCCCTCCTCTATTTCGAGTTTTCCTCGAGAAAAAGGGCAAGAAAAGTGATTTTCGTGATTGATCTTTGTAGAGGGGTTAATCCTATGGTTTGAGGCTTAGAATAGGATGCTGGGACATGTGAGATGACACTATATTGATTTCATATCAAAATTCCTCACGAGCTTCATTTTCTCCCAAAATTTCTCTTTTTCTCACTTCTAGGGCTGATTGGAAAAAAGAGGGTAAAAGTCTTGACTTAAGAAGTTTTTTATGGAGATCAACACTTGATTTAGACTCACAAGACCTTCCTACACCTCTCTGTCAAATTTAGTTTGATTTGGTTGGGTAGATTTTGAATTGGTTCAAAAATTGGATCGAAATCACAGTTCTGGACTAATCTGCCTGTCACATAGCTGTGACCTAGCTGTGTCACTCAGCTGTGATACTCAGCTGTGTCACACAGCTGTGTCACAGGTGTCACACAGCTGTGACACACAGCTGTGTCACACAGCTGTGCCACAGGTGTGAGTTACTGCTGCTGCAATGTTTTGACCATAACTTTTGCATCTGAACTCGGAATTCAGTGAACTTGGACTCGTTTCGAAGCTATCGACGAGCTCCACGTCACCAAGGACATTTGGGAATTTTTCTGTCGAGCCAGCTGTGTCACCCAGCTGTGTGACACAGCTGTGTCACCGGTGTGAGACACTGCTGTTCCAGTTTTGCGGTGTTTTGTCGAGCTATTTTCGCTGCGTCTTTTCTGTCACTTACAGTAGCACCTCAGTTACTATTTGTATTTAAATTTGAGGAAGAATTTTCAAGAAACCGACATTCACCCTCCTCTATCGGAAGCCACCGATCCAACAAGTGGTATCAGAGCCCGGTCTCGCTTCTTCATAAGTTTTGACCGGCTTTGCGAGCCATGGCTTCCCACGGATACTCGACTCGTCCTCCTGTCTTCAATGGGACGGACTGGGAGTTCTGGAAAAATCAAATGAGAATCTTTATCCAGTCAGAGGGGCTTGCTATTTGGAAAATCATCAAAAGGGACTTTGCTCTTCCTGCACAAGTGACGGCTGAAAATCAGGTTGATGTTGAAAACAATTACAAGGCCATCAACTATTTGCTCTCTGGTTTGGATAGGAAGGAGCATGAGCAGGTTGCTCATCTTGATACCGCTCACAAGATTTGGTCGACCCTGATCACCTACCATGAGGGGTCCGACCAAGTCAAGATTGCTCGAGCGGATCAATACAGAGTTGAATACAATCGTTTTGAACAACGCCCTGGGGAATCAATTTCTGAGTTTTTTGAGAGATTTGAAAGAATTGTGAATAAGCTCAGGAGTGTGGGAGTGAGGTATTCTGACTCAGAGATGGCTAGGCATGTGTTGAACACATTAAAGCCCGCTTTTGAAGTGCGGAAGATTGCCATCCAAGAGTCCGCCAATCTTGCCACTCTCACACTCGATCACCTATTCTCCAAGCTCTCTACTCATGAGATCACTTCGGAGAACAGAAATGGTTCAAAAACCAAGACTTTGGCTCTTGTTGGGAACACTTCTTTCGATCCATTGGGGATAGTGTCTCCTAGTGTCAACTTTGACACTTGCATGATTTCTTCTTCTTCTGGACTGTCTCTTGTAGTCTTGTCTTCTTTGTCTGATGATCAGCTTGAATCTCTTCCCGAGGATGAGCTCGCGTTATTTGCAAAACGCTTCTCTAGGGCATACAAGAATGTGAGAAACAGGAGAAGAAAATCCTCGGACATCACGTGCTATGGATGTGGTGAGAAAGACCACATTCGGTCCGAGTGTCCTAATCCTAAAGAGATAAACAAGTTTGCCTCCAAGTTTCAGGACAAGAGAAGGAACAAGTTTGGATCAATGCCCAAGATGCGTGAGGCGGAGAAGAACCTTCGTCGAGCTCTCGCCGCTTTTGGAGATAGCGACAACAGCTCCAACTCTTCTTCATCTTCCTCTTCTTCAAGCGAGGATGAACCAGAGCCGCCTAAGCACAAGAAGAAAAGGAAGAAGAAGGTCGAACGTGGCTTCACCGGCATGTGCTTTATGGCGAGATCCGAAGAAGAGAGCGACGACGAAGATCTTGAAAGTGATGTAAGTTGCATCTTCGATGAGCTCAGTGTTAGGCATGACAAACTACTTGATATGTTTGATGTGCAAAATGATGCCTTGTTTGCTTCAATCAAGAAATCTAAAGATCTGACTAAAAAAGTTAATTCACTTACACTAGCATGTGCATCTTTAGCTTCAGTTGGAGTTGAATTGCTCAAATCATCCATGATTGAAATTGATAAACTTAAGTCGAGCCCTTACTCCTTTTGCACTTCTAAGGATGATGACTTAAATTCTCTGAAGAAAGAAATTGACATGCTTAAGGCTTCATATGCTAGTTTACCTTTTTGTGGATCTCTAGGATGTTCCTCTAGCTTAGCACCTCTAAATGAGTTGAATGAGATGAAATTGTGCTTCGCTCTAGGTTTCATGTTGCATATATTTGTCATCCAGGAGCTTATGGTCTATAAGGACAATCTAGCCAAGCTTAAAACTGTTTATCTTGCTGGTTGCATTGTTCACTCATTTCATGCTAATGAACTCAAAATGCTAAGAATCAACTTGCTAGCATTAGTTCTAAGAGCACTCAAGAATCTTCCCCATGTTTAAGATGCAAGTATTTGGAAGGTAGAAGTAAAGAATTGAATCAATCTGTGCTTGAAATGAGAAGACCAATGTGTGATAAATGCTCTGAACTAGTTGAAGAAAATCAGGACCTAGGAAGACACATTTCTGAGCTTTATAGAAAACTCACTTTGGCTAATGCTACTGCTTCTAAGCTACCTGTTGATGTTTCTCATGCTATTTCCTCTACTTGCACATTTTGCCATGAGCTTGAGAATGATGTTTCTACTATGCATGCTACATTTAGAGAGAGGTTTAAGAAAACAGTAGCTGAAACATGTAGCATTGCTTGTGTGTCTTGTGAGTCTCTAAAACTTGAACTAGGAGCATACAAAAAAAATATGAGAAAGCTGTTAGAGTGTCAGCTTCAGGAGCTTGTTTTACATGTGCTCCTTTGCTTAGAAAAGTTGACTACCTCAAGAAAACTTTGGAGAGATTTCTGGAGGTAGAAAAGAACTTGACATGATCTTAGACAAGTCTAGAGTTAGCTCAGGCAAAGGTCTAGGTTTTAATCATGTGGAAGAAAATAAGAATCATCCTCCTCATCCCATTGGTTCTCTTGGTAGAGGCTTGATTGCAATAGCTCAGGGGGAGAGGGGAACAGTGTTCAAGTCAGGTGGCTATCTAGGTTCACCTCTTAAGGACAAGAGTGCTTCAGTTTCAGTTGTTGCTACCTTGCAGAGGGTAAAATACCAATGCACTCATTGTCATAAGGATGGTCATCTTGTTGAGTTTTGTTTTCGACATCTCAAGGAGGAGCGTCATGACCGTGTTCGTGCTCTTAGGGGTATTCAACGACGCAATAATGCGTTGAGTGCTCCTAAGACACACACGAGGCCTCAACCTACTGAGGTTTCTGGTGGCTCTAACAGGCGACAGGGTTTAGGTCGGTTAGGGTCTTCTCGCTGTCCTCTTGGAGGTGGTTCACGTGCTCTGGTGCGTGACATTCCTCCGCGGCGTGCACTAGGTCAGGGTCGTAGAGTTGTTCATGATGTTGCATTGCATACTAATCACTCACGATCTTCTATGCCTGTTCAGCGAGTGACTCAGTACTGGATTCGAAAATCTTTGCTTACTAACCCCAGTACTAAGTCCACTCGTTTTCGGTCTTTTGTGTAGGTTGGCCGGCGAGGGTTGGTGAACATGTGGCTCGTTGATTCCGGGTGTTCACGTCACATGACCGGAAGCTCAAAATGGTTCATCTCCCTCAACAAGACGTCCGGTGATGAGTACATCACTTTTGGAGATGACTCCCGTGGACGTGTGACACACAAGAGCGCAGTGCGAGTCAACAACAACAACATTCTCAAAGATGTTGCCCTTGTGAGTAAACTGAAGTACAACCTCATTTCTGTTTCACAGCTCATTGATGATGATTATGAGGTGTGTTTTAAGAAGAATGGATGTCATGTTCTTGACTCCTCGGGTGCACTTGCTTTTGGTATTTCTCGTCCCGGAAGAGTTTTTGCTGCTGAGTTTAGTTCTTCTGAGTCTAGATGTTTTCTTGCAACTAGTTCTTCAGTGTTTCAACTTTGGCACCGACGTTTGGGGCATGTTGGTTTTGATCACTTGACTAGAGTTGGCAGCCTTGACCTTCTGAGAGGTTTGCCCAAACTCAAACCAGTCAACGATTTGGTATGTGCCCCATGTCGTCATGGCAAACAAGTTGCCGCTTCTCATCCACTTGTCAATCAGGTGAAGACCGATGGACCCGCTCAGTTTTTACACATGGACACTGTAGGTCCAGCTCGGGTTCGATCGGCGGGTGGGAAGTGGTATATTCTTGCCATTGTTGATGACTATTCTCGGTTTTCTTGGGTGTTTTTCATGGAGCACAAATCTGAGGCATTTGAGTTCTTTCGAGATTTGGCTTTGAGACTCTTGAATCTCTTTCCTGGTTCTTTGAAGGGAATTTGCAGTGATAATGGGTTAGAGTTCAAGAATGCTTCTTTTCGCAGATTTTCTTGCTGATCGTGGTGTTGAGCACCAATTCTCCACTCCACGCACCCCTCAGCAGAATGGTGTTGTGGAGAGGAAGAATAGAACTTTAGTTGAGATGGCAAGAACGATGCTTGATGAGTATGGCACATCGCGACGGTATTGGGCCGAGGCCGTCAACACCGCTTGCTATGTGTCAAATCAAGTTTTTCTGCGCTCTTCTCTGCACGTGACATCTTATGAGCTTATGTTTGGGAAGAAGCCAAATGTGTCCCATCTTAGGGTTTTTGGTTGCAAATGTTTTATCCTGAAGAAGGGCCTTCTCAACAAGTTTGAGTCGTGTACTTCTGATAGTATCATGCTTGGATACCCTGGACATTCGAAAGGATATCGAGTGCTTAATCTTGAGACTAACACCATTGTGGAGTCCTGTGATGTGACTTTTGATGAGGCTAGCTCTGCTAAACCCGAGCTTTCAGGTGTTTCACAGGAGTCCAAGTCGATCTTCCAGGATGAAGATGACTTTGAGAGTAGTGTGGGCCATGCCCCCACTTCTCAGGCGGCAGCTGTTGGTCCTCCAGTGACCTCTTCTACAGTAGCTGAGGGTCCAGCCCCGACGACTTCTTCATCGGCGGTGGCACCTTCTTCACCGGCAGCTCAGCTTCCTACCCCTTCTTCAGCTGAGGTAGAGGCTGCCGAGGCTACTTCTACTCGAGTTCCAGATGAGCTCGGGGGTCCACAACGCCTCCAGAAGGATCACCCTCCAACGCAGATCATCGGTGACATTTCTGAGCGTGTAACTCGCTCCAGGTCCATTCCTTCCTTAGAACTTGCGCATTCAACTTTTGTTGCATCTTTTGAGCCCAAAGATATATGTCATGCACTTTCTGATGATAGTTGGGTCAATGCCATGCATGAGGAGTTAGAAAATTTTGAGAGAAATAAGGTTTGGACGCTTGTAGAGCCTCCACTTGGTCACAATATAATTGGAACCAAGTGGGTGTTCAAGAACAAGCAAAGTGAGGATGGCATAGTTGTTCGCAACAAGGCTAGACTTGTAGCCCAAGGGTTTAGTCAAATTAAGGGTTTTGATTTTGATGAGACCTTTGCACCGGTAGCTCGCTTGGAGGCTATACGCATTTTGCTTGAGTTTTCAGCTTCTAAGAAGTTCAAGCTTTATCAAATGGATGTGAAAAGTGTATTTCTTAATGGTTTCATTGAAGAAGAAGTTTATGTTAAACAACCTCCAGGATTTGAGAACCCTAAATACCCTAACCATGTGTTCAAAACTGTCCAAGGCTCTCTATGGTCTGAAGCAAGCTCCTAGAGCTTGGTATGATAGACTTAAGAGCTTTTTGACTCAAAATGGTTTTGAAATGGGGAGGGTAGACAAAATCTTGTTTCTTCTTAGGCATGGCAATGACCTTCTGATAGTACAAATCTATGTGGATGATATAATCTTTGGTGGCTCCTCTAATGCTCTTGTGTCCAAGTTTTCTGAGATGATGAGCAGGGAATTTAAAATGTCTATGATGGGTGAGCTCCAATACTTCTTGGGGTTACAAATCAAGCAGACGAAGGAGGGCACCTTTATCCATTAGGCCAAGTACACAAAGGATCTATTGAAGAAGTTCGGGATGAGCGATGCCAACCCAATCAATACCCCGATGTCTACTGCAACATCACTTGGTCATGATGAAGAAGAAGAGGCGGTGGACCAGAAGGAGTTCAGGAGCACGATCGGCTCCCTCCTCTACCTGACAGCGACAAGATCGGACATCCAGTTCGCCGTCTGCCTTTGTGCGAGGTTCCAAGCCTCACTGAGAGACTCCCACCGGCAAGCTGTGAAGCGCATCATGAGGTACCTTTGATCATCCCTTGAGTTTGGACTTTGGTATTCATGCTCTTCTGTTCTTGGGATTCGGGGTTTTTTTGATTCAGACTTTGCCTGGTGTAAGATAGACCGCAAGAGTACTTCTGGCACTTGTCATTTTCTTGGCACTTCTCTTGTTTCATGGTCTTCTAGAAAACAATCTTCTGTTGCACAATCTACTACTGAAGCTGAGTATGTTGCAACCGCTAGTTGTTGTAGTCAGATTCTTTGGATGATTTTGACTTTGTGGGATTTTGGGTTGTCTTTTGATAGTGTTCCACTTTTCTATGATAACACTAGTGCTATTAACATTGCTAAGAACCCAGTGCAGCATTCTAGGACTAAGCATATAGATGTGCGGTTTCATTTCCTGAGAGACCATGTTGAGAAGGGTGATGTAGTGCTTAAGTTTGTTGATTCTGAAAATCAGCTCGCGGATATCTTTACCAAGCCATTAGATCCCACACGATTTTGTGCACTTAGAGGGGAGTTGGGGATTGTTCATCCCCATGGGTTGGTTTGAGGGGGAGTCTTCTCAGTGTGTATCATAGTGTAACATAGTGTATTTTGCATCATTTGTGATATATCATGTACACTTTACATTTTTACGGGCTTTGTTTATTATCCTTGATGAGACACTGATCACGAGAGTTCGCTATATGCCATATTTTTGGATGTCTAGCTCATTCCACCATGTTTTGACATGTGTAATCAAGAATCTGCGTTGCTAGCTTACTTGGACAACAACTTGAACTTTAAAATCTTCGATCTACTGATGAGTTGCTTGCTAGGGAATCTATTGTTTTTGAATCTACTCATGTCTCTAGTATTGCAACTATGATCTCTGTTCTGACTGGTCAAAGATAGGACTTCATGGTAATCTTGATTAGGACCGCTAGTGACTTAACATGTCTAGGCTTTTGTGGCTCGGGTCGGAGAATGCTTATTGTCATCAAAAGTCACTAGCTTTTACTCTACATGCTTGAAATCTATCATATGCTAATGTGAAAAATGCTAAAATAGGGATGAATCACTCAAGGTACTTGCTCGTGCAGGAGGTAGTACTTTGGTTTTGGCTAGTCCAAATAATCATGTGGACTCAATGTGAAAAATTCAGGATGAATCACTCAAGGTACTTCCTCATGCAGGGGGTTGTATTTTGGTTGTGACTAATCCAATTAATCATGTGATTGCTTAATTCAGCATGTGGTAGAGTATTTTAGTTCTAATCTTGATCGGTTGTCCTCCTAGTCATGGCTTAGCGTTAGGTTGTCATACTTCACTCATGTTTAGATTCATTGCAACTGTGACTACCTAGTCTGGAACTCATCACTAGTGAAATCCTTAATATGCTAAGAACTTTAATATGCTAACTGCTCTTCTTGTATTTTTATGGTTTGATGAGCACCTATGTGGCATATTAGCACTTTCTGTGTCTTATTTTGGATAATTCTCAAAGCTCGCTCAAAACTAAAAAAAATCAAAAAAATTTCATTCCATTCCATGCATACATGCTTATTTGTGGTATTCCACCATTGCCTAGTCTAAGGGGGAGGCATGAAGTCCCTTGATGACTATAGTGCCAAAGGGGGAGAAATAGTAGTATCAATCATACCTTGGCATTCTTCTTTTGCGAGATAGGTATGTGTGTGCATTTTGAACTTGATCTTCCATGAAATTGCTTTGTTCTGGAGTAGATCATAGATAGATGGTTTACATGAGTGAGGGGGAGGTTCAGTGATTAGGTTTTGCCTTCACTCACATTTCTGGATCTCACTCTTGTTGACATTCACTTGGCCCGGTGCTTGCTTTCTCTTTCTTTTGGCTAAGTGTGAATTTTTGCAACTTCATTGCTTTTAAATCTTTAAACCAACTCCAATGTGATTGATTGAGAAGTGTTGGCAATATATTCATCAAGAGGGAGATTGTGAGTCATGTGAGGACTTGACAATATTTGTGATGAATATTTTGCCACCATATGTGGAGTTGAATCTTTTGGCTGCATGAATTCGAGCTTTGAATTACTTGCTGTGTGATTGATAAGTTTGAGTTTCTCAATTTGTCTCAAGGAAAAATTGAGTGGGTGAAAGATTTTTCTCGACTGACTTGGGTCAAGTTGAAAACTTGTGCTCGCAACGCTTTGCCTGGTCTATTGTGTGCAGGTGCGAGTTGGGTGCGGCGATGGTTCGGCCATATGGACCGGCATGAGGCTTGGAGGGCTGAGATGCGGTCAAGGAGGTGGCGACGACATCGTGCGGCTTAAAAGCATGTACGCGGAGGATAATAAAGCGTGTGGAGACGAGACGTGAGGACCAAGTCAGTGCGAGGGCGTTTTGGTAAAAACGTGGAATCTACCGAAGCATAACCAAGAAACTGCGGCGGCGGCCCGGAAGCGGTTTAGGGTTAGTTGCTTAGGGTAGAAGGGGAGGATGGATGGCGGATGAGTCACTTAGATGCTTTGTGATGCGTGCTAAGTGCTCATGCCACCTAAGTGGTCTTTAAGGCCCAAGTGGTGGGAGGTATGCCTCCACCACTATAAATAGAGGGATAAGATGTGCTTATCTCTTAACTCTTTTGTAAGCATTATGAAAACTCCAGTTAGGGGCTGCTCAAGAGAGCTTTGGCCTAATCATGAGAGGCCTTTGAAACAGCAAGAAAACCCACGAAAATGCAATACAAAAAGATTTTCTCAATTCCTTTGTGTTTTTGAGTTTCCTTCATTAGCTCTTTTGGATTTTTGCTTTATTGCTTCTCCTGTGGATTGATCCGTGGTATGGTAAGTAAGTGATGGGAAGATCATCTCTATACTGATCCCATCCAAGCATACCAAAGGATTCGGCCTTTCCCTCCTCTATTTCGAGTTTTCCTCGAGAAAAAGGGCAAGAAAAGTGATTTTCGTCATTGATCTTTGTAGAGGGGTTAATCCTATGGTTTGGGGCTTGGAATAGGTTGCTGGGACATGTGAGATGACACTATATTGATTTCATATCAAGATTCCTCACGAGCTTCCTTTTCTCCCAAAATTTCTCTTTTTCTCACTTCTTGGGCTGATTGGAGAAAAGAGGGTAAAGGTCTTGACTTGAGAAGTTTTTTATAGAGATCAACACTTGATTTAGACTCACAAGACCTTCCTACACCTCTCTGTCAAATTTGGTTTGATTTGGTTGGGTAGATTTTGAATTGGTTCAAAAATTGGATCGAAATCACAGTTCTGAACTAATCTGCCTGTCACATAGCTGTGACCTAGCTGTGTCACTCAGCTGTGACACTCAGCTGTGTCACACAGCTGTGTCGCAGGTGTCACATAGCTGTGACACACAGCTGTGCCACAGGTGTGAGTTGCTGCTGCTGCAATGTTTTGACCATAACTTTTGCATCCGAACTTGGAATTCGGTAAACTTGGACTCGTTTCGAAGCTATCGACGAGCTGCACGTCACCAAGGACATTTGGAAATTTTTCCACTGAGCCAGCTGTGTGACACAGCTGTGTCACCGGTGTGAGACACTGCTGTTCCAGTTTTGCGGTGTTTTGTCGAGCTATTTTCGCTGCATCTTTTCTGTCACTTACAGTAGCACCTCAGTTGCTATTTGTATTTAAATTTGAGGAAGAATTTTCAAGAAACCGACATTCACCCCCTTCTGTCGGAAGCCACCGATCCAACAGGCTAAGAGTGGAATTCAAATGATTCTTGCTCCAACTCCGGCTCCGTCGATGAAGATGATGATGACGATGGAGTTGCCGGTCTCGCTACGACAAGCTCAAGACCCGCCAAGTTCCTATTTGATCACTCAAGTAATGATGAGACTCCTCTATGTTTCCTAGAAAAAGGTCAAATGTAATCCCAAACTCCAAATCACTAAAATATGATGATAGTGATGATGATTTTCTTCATAATGTTGATAAATTGAGCATGCCTAGTTATGGTATGCTAGTTGCTACTCTTGAGAAGCAAAAGATATTGCTTGTGAAGGAGAAAGAGAAGAACGATGCTTTAACTCACAAGTACAAGGAGCTTAAGATCTCTCGTCATAGACTTGAGAAGTCTCATGATGAACTTAGTTGTGCTCATGGAAGCACTACTGCAGAAACAGCTATAGGCGCCACTTTACCAGTGACGAGCACAAAAAATGCTCGTCATTGGTAACCGAAAAATTACCAGTTACGGGCTCATAAAGCCACACGTCACTGGTAAAGTTTTACCAGTGACGGGCTTCCTTTCCTGATCGTCACTGGTAACTTAGTAGTTACCAGTGGCGGGCGAATAAGCGAGCTCGTCACTAGTATGTGATATACCAGTGATGAGCCAGCTATCGCGCCCGTCACCGGTAAGTTCTCCCATGGCTGCCTCTGGGCCAGGTTACCAGTGGCGAGCAAATATTCGCGCTCGTCACCGGTACGTGTTATACCAGTGACGTGCAGGAAGAGGAGCCCGTCACCGATAGTAGGCCCATTAGGCCCAAGCCGATCCCCCTTAACCCTCAGGCTTCCTCTCCCCCAATTCCTTTCCCTCACCCGCCGGCTGCTCACTCCCTCACATCTGCCGTCGCCTCCCTCACAATTCCTCTCTCTCTCTCTCTCTCCCTTGCGCCGGCTCCCGATCTCCCCCAAAATCGTCGCCACCAGTAGCGCCGCCGCCTCTCGGACCTTCTCATGGACTCGGAAGCCGCCGCCCTGAACCTAGGGCTCGGGTCCCCGCTGTTCTCCGCCTGCCCGAGTTCACCCGAGGGCCGCCGCCTCCCAGGTGCCCCGCCGCTGGCTTGCCTCCGGGTCTTGGGTTACCCCGCCACTCTATCTCCGCCGCCTCCGTGCCTCGGCCGCCGCCCGGGACGGTCGCGGCCGGCGTTGCAGCTCCACCACCGGAGCTCCGTCGGCTCGCCTCCCGCCGGTGGCGAGCCGGGGCTCACCACGCCAATGCTGCCTTCCCCCAGGTAAGTACTTTTCCCCTAACCCCTCCTTGTCTAAAATCCCTAATTTTTCTAGGGTTCTAATCTGACCCAGATGATAAGAACAGAGGCTACACTCGATTTGGGTTTATGCTGATGAGTAATTTCTAATGCTATGCATGCATACTACCATGGATGGTCCCCCGAGCTTAGATGATTTTTCTCACATTAATACCTAGGTTTTTTCTTTGAATGATATGAACAGATTGCTATAGATCCCTTTAATTTATGTTTCATGATTTATTGCGTAGTATGCTTATACTTGCACTTGCATGAGCATATGCTATACTTGTTTTAACCTTTTCATGGGATTGGAGTAAGAACAGATAATTATGGGCTGGGCCTGGTTCAAGTACCAGTGACGTGCTGCCTGGAGTGCTCGTCACTGGTGTTGGGCTCATCAGTGACGGGTGGCTCCGGGAGCACGTCACTGGTAACCACTTACCAGTGACGAGCGGGCCGCCCGTCACTGGTAACCAGTTACCAGTGACGGGTTACCAGTGACGGGCCGGCCCGCTCGTCACTAATGGGCTTTTTGGGCCCGTCACTGGTAGCCCATTCTGCAGTAGTGAAGTCTTGGTCCTGAGCACATCAAGAAGAAATAAGATCATGAGACTCCTAAGATCTCTCATGACATTCTCAAGGACAAATATTTTTTGCTCCTTGACAAGCAATCTACCTTGCCTCAAGTGGGTGTAGAATTGTCATGTCCTAAATGTGATTCTTTACCTGAGGACTCACCTACTATAATCTCTAATGATGTTGTAAGTGCTTAACTCTACTATTCGTGAAACAAAAAATTTGAGTGAGAATGTTAGGTTAAAGGATCAACTTGAACATGGGTTGTTCAAGTGCTACAAGGATAGTAAGACCCTAAAGGAGACCTTGAGCTACCAAAAAGAGAACTTCAACCACGAAGCACTCAGCTTCACTAGAAGGTTTAATGACAATGGGAAAACATGGACTCCTCATCAATACCCCAAGAGCAAGTTCGTACAAGCAAACTAGAAGCAAGTGCAAGGTTCCATCTTTAAGGATCATGAGGCTAAAGGGGGTCATTCTAACTTCTTTGGACATTTTGATGCTTCGTATGTACTTAGAAAATGCAAGGATGGTAAGGTTCAAGGCAAGTATGTTGATCCTAGGAATGATAATCATGTTGAGAGAGTGCTATTTGGATACCCAAGGCTCTTGTGACTAACTCTCAAGGATCCAGGAAAGTATGGGTACCTAAGTAAGCTTAATTTGTTTTGTAGGACTATACGTCCAGAGGGAAGAGTCGAGTTCTTGATTGTGGATGCACAAATCATATGTTTGGAGCAAAGTGAAAGTGCATCTAGTGCCCCCTAGTTGGTTTTGATGATTAATGACAAACGATTAAGGGACTAATAGTTTACTTAGTGTATACAGGTGTATAGTCCCCAAGGTAATTGGTTTAACCAGTGGATGTCGACCCCTAAAAAGTTAATGATGAAGGAAGGCTTGGACCTAGAAGATTAGTGGTGATTTTCTAGTGTTTAACATGATCAAAAGATCATTTGAGTCTATAGGAGAAGCCGCACTATTAAGAGGGGTAAGATATCTAAGCTATAGGAAGAATCTTCATGTGTGCTCAGTCAAATTCTCAAAAGACTTCTTTGAAAATCTCTTTTGAGACACAGACAGTGATTCTCGGTGATACCGGTTTTGAAGAACCGGATGTACCGAGATTGGTCTCTGTCGAGAGGTTTGATGACTTAGTCATCTCAAGCCTCGAAGAGCTTCAATTACGGCATGACCGGTCTTCAAGCCCGGTGCTGCTGAGAATGGCCTCTGTGTCGGAGAGTTAGGGAACCCTGCTGCTTAGGGTTTACCCTAGTTTCATGTTTCGGAAACCGGTATGTCCGTTCTTGAAGACCGGTGCTTCCGGAATATGCTTTTGTTGTTGTCTTAGACTAAGTCCCATTTGTGTTGTCTTCGGTTCTACCGGTTTCGTTTCTGGTTATACCGAGAATCTCTTCTGGACTTAGGTCTTTTTGTGAGTGCTGTGTTACCGAGTTGGTTTCCGGTTTGACCACGTTTCCTCTGATGAGAGAAGAACGTGTCATTACTTCAAATCTCGGTTTAACCGTTCTTCAAAGTCGGCACTACCGGGAATCGCTTCTGAAGTGACTCTGTGGAGTAGAATCTTCAATCCCGGTGTGACCGTGTTCCTTTCGGAATTACCGACTTTGAGTTGAAGAATTTCGCTGTGTGCATCTGAGTTCCTCAGAATATGACGGTTGTTTGAAACTCGGTGCTTCCGGGTTCGTGTTCCGGTTGTTCCGAGGAAGAATCTTTTCTTCCAACGACTCTTTTCTGAGCTATGCCTATTTATAGCCCCCGACCCCCTGCGGGCTCGGGAGGACACTCTGCGCAAAATACTCATTCTCTCACACTGTGTGTTCCCCTTTCCTCTTGCTCTTTGAGATCTACTTTAAGAGAGGAAAGATCTGAGAGATCTGAGACTTGATTAAGCATTCAAGCAAGAGCTTCTTCGACCCTAGTAATCTTGACCTATTACTCTTGGAGAATTGGCATCTCCTAGCCGGCTAGGCGTCGTTGAGAGCTCCGATTTGTGGATTCACCTCCAACAAGTTTGTGAAGGTTCGGAGCTCACCTCAAAGATCCACCACGAGTGATTGAACAAGTTCTAAGTGGACTTGGCTCAAGGAGAAGAAGGTGAAGTCTGTGTGACTTCGGAGCTAAGTGCTCAAGCCTCTCCAAACGAAGACGTAGAGTTGTTGCCAACAACTTGAACTTCGGGTTAAATCTTGAGTCTCCTCTCTAGCTCTTTATTTAATTGTTATTCTTCATTTGAACTAGATCTAGTTTGTTTTTCATTGCCTCACCTTTAAACTGCTTCACTCTTGCATGCTAAACAACTAATTTGAGTAAAATTTGATAATCTCCTATTCGCCCCCCTCTAGTCGATAGACCTCAATCTTTCAATTGGTATCAGAGTAAGGTCTCTTCTTTGCTACTGATTTGGTTTAACCACCAAAAGAGAAAGGTATATCAACTTCCGGGAACTATAGAAGTTCTTTGCATAGACCTATCTTCGATGGTACTAACTATGCAGGTTGGAAGCACAAGATGAGGATTGTCGACGTACAAACGCCGGTATCGGTGGTCCGGAAGGACCCCCTTTGGGATTCGGCCGGGGAGGCGCAGTTCTATGGAGCTACGCCGGAGCTAGAGCTTGGCGGGATATGGAAACAGGAGAGAACACGGTGATTTACCCAGGTTCAGGCCACCTTCTAGGTGTAAAACCCTACGTCCTGCTTTGAGTGTATTTGATGTTTTGTGGAGAGATTACAATGAACTAGCAGCACAGATGCCCCTGTTCTTCTTCCTCTAGGGTTTGTATGTCTAAGACTGTATTGCCTAAGAAAAGATCTCAGGGTTGGATTCTCTCAGGGCTGATCCGATCTGAGCCCATCCCCTCTCTCCCCCTGCATGGCCGCGGTTCCCCCCTTATATATCCGGGGTCACCATAGTGGCCGTAAGGGAAATATCTTGCCATGAAGCTTGTTGCGGAAGAAACCCGGCATGGGCGTGCCACGTTGGTGGTTGAGATTTACGGTAGCGGAACAGTGCCGGTCACGCCTTGGTTGGCAACCGGATCATCATGATGAGGGCGTGTCAGGAGGTGAAGATTTGATGTCTCCTGACATAGGCTCTGCTGCAACTACTCGGGCCCCACAGACCAGGTGCAGAGGGTGTGTGTATGGGCGCACGAAGGCGCGCTCTTAAAGTCAAAAAGGGGGATCAGATCTCTCCATTCCCTCCAAGACTGATAGCTGACAGGGCTTTATGGAAACCGGTCAGGACACCGCCCTTGGTCCGCAAGGACTTGGAAAAGACGGGCATTTAATGCACCCGACACAGGCATTAAATGCCCCTAGCACAGGCATTAAATGCACCTTTTGGGCCACGCGGTTTGAGGAGGGGCCCTCAAGGGGCGCTCGGGGCTCCCGGGATCGGAGGCCCCCGAGCACAACCTCTCGGCTGCTCCATTGTCTGGGCGAGGCACTCTTTAACTCCAACGTCCTTGGCAACGTGGCGTCAAGTTGGGCCTTTGCCAGCGGTTTAGGGGACCCTAGGCCCCGTAACGCCGACAGTAGCCCCCGGCCCAGCCACCAGACGATGACCCGAAAATTGGATGAGGCTGGGGCGGGGTCTTCATTCTATGGGCCAACGAAGACGCCGGCCCATTTGGAACGCCGAACGGTGGAACTGCTCCATTTTTTTCTCGACGTGGGGCGCCGTGCACCTCTGCCGAACGAGGAAAAGGTGCCTTGATTCCCGCGCGACGTGGGGGGCGCGCCCTGTCAGGGAAATAGAACTGACACCGCCGCCCACGTCACGGAACGGTTTTAAAAGCTTCGCCATTCTCGCGCCTCCTCAACTCCTTTGCCTTTTTGTGCAAATGCCTCCTTCCTTTTCACCGCGCCCTTTCACCTCCTCACCTTCTCTGCTCACACGCCCTTTCGCCTCCTCATCCTCCACGCCGCGCCGCCGCCATGCCGAGACACGAGAAGCGCCGCGCTCCTTCGCCTCCTGTCGTCGACGCCATCATCCCCAAGTCCCACTTCCTCAACAAAGAAAGTATGGACAGGGTGGAGAAGCTGCTGGCTCCGCAGAGCCAGAGGGGGGCAGCGACGACGAGGCCGGCCATGTACCCGCCGGATCCGATGCCGGAGGAGACGGTGATCTTCGCCAGCTTCCTCGCAGCAGGCCTGATGCCGCCCTTCTCACCCTTTTTCCTCGAAGTGCCGACGGAGTACGGGATCCACCTCATCCATCTCTCCCCCAACTCCGTACTGATGCTGGCCATCTTTGCCCACCTCTGCGAGATGTTCGTGGGCGTGATGCCTTCGGTCATGCTCTTCCGCCACTTCTTCGTACTCCGGTCGGTGGGGAAGAGCAGAGGCTCCGACCGGGTGGAGGCTGCGGGGAGCTACAACTTCCGCCTCCGAGAGAAGATCGGCGACCATTACATTCCGCAGGAGCTGCGGAATAAATGGGACGACTGGCGCAACCAGTGGTGCTATATGTCCACTGATCCGCACGCCCAGATCCTGCTTCCCGACTGGCCGGCGCCGGCGCATAGGAGGTCGTGGGAGTATCTGCCGGAGAACGATCATCTGCTGCAACCGGTGGTGGAGCAGATTACGCAGCTGTGGGCCGAGGGTTTGATGGCGACCATGGTCGTCGTCGACTTTCTCCGGCGGCGGCTGGCGCCGCTACGGGAATGGGGCCGCCCGGCCTGGATGTACACCGGCTCGCGGGACATCGGCCGGACGGTGATCGGCGAGGCGGGAGACTTTTCTCCCAACGCACTGAAGGCGCTGCTGCGCATCCTTCTAGGCACTGGAGACGTCGCAGCTGCTGAATTGCCGCGGGCGGATCTTGCGCTCTACGCGAATTCGCAGCGGAACATGATCCGCGCGGCATTACCGGAGTTCGACCCCAAGGGGATCAAGCCGGTGGACCCGCGGAAGACAGCCGGCTTGATGAAGATTCTGGGAGACAATGATGACGCCGGTAGAGGGTCTGCCGCAGGGGCTTCGGGGACTTGTGCCGCCTGCGAGGATCCCGCGGATCCGAAGGGCAAGAAGTCGCAGCCACGCTCTCCCGAATCTTCTCCTTCACCGCTGCCACCTTCACCGCCGCCACCGCCTCCTCTGCCTTCCGGCCACCGGACGACGGGCACCGGGGGCAGCAACTCTGGGCGGAGCAACGCCCATCCGGCGCCGGCCAGAGGCCCGGCGTCGGCGAGCACGGAGGCCGCCACAGATGCGGCAGCCGGGAAGAAGAGGAAGGACCCGCCACGACCGACGAGCACGGGATTCGAGGTCCCAAGGGCCACTGGAAGTACACGGGTTCTTCGCTGAGGTAAGACGGGAGACTCCTTCTCCGGTTACCTAGCCAAGCATACTGCTCGGGTACTAACCCAGGCTTCCTTGTGCTGCTTTTTTTCAGGGGGTCCAAGAAGGCTCGGACCACCCCGAGTGCGGATCCCACCCCGAGCACTGAGGTTGCCCCGGGGGCCAAAGCGATCCCGAGGGCTGAGACTGCCCCAAGGGCTGAATCCACAGGAGCTGCGCGAGAGGCTAACCCCACTCCGCCGCCGGCCGCGACGACCGAGGCCGCGAGGGCGGTGAGGACGCCCGAGGGCCCGGCAGCTCGGAGGCAGCCCGAGAGCTCGCCGGAGGTGCTCGGAGGGAACATAGTTCTGACTGTCCCGCCGAGGAGGCGGGACTTTGCGCGTCGGGCTGAGGTGCCTCGGGAGCCCTTCCCAGAGGCGTTCGACGCGGCGCGCACCATGATCGATCGAGTCCAGGTCTCCATCACCGCGGAGAGGAAGGCGCTGGAAGATCGGGAGGCCGCTCTGGAGGAGCGGGAGGCCGCCCTCTCGGAGGCCGGGGAGAACTTCCTCAAACATGCTCGAATCGCTAAGACCGAGCACCAGAGGGAGTCCGCGAAGATCCTCCGCGAGAGGCTGGCTCTGGAGGAGCTACGGCGGGAGGTCACGGAGGATGCGGAGGAGGTGGAGCTACGGACGGAGCGGGTCACTCTCAGTGAGGCCGAAGTGGAGCGGTGGACAGAGCAGGTCGCTCTCCACGAGGTGGCGGCGGGCAAGCGGGAACTCGCGCTCGACCAGCTCAAGCAGTCTCTCGAGGAGGCTGAGAACTCGCTGGGCCAGTGGACCGCGGCGCTGGAGGATGAAGTGCAGCGGCGCGTCGACACCGCTCGCGCAGAGTTCTCCAAGGAGCTAGAGGATCGGGATCGCCGCATCTGGGACGTGGAGCAGCGCCTCGAAGATGGCCGCGCGACCAAGCATAAGCTCATGGAGCGGGTCCAGGAGCTGCAGGAGGAGGCGCGCCACCGAGAGTCGGAGGTGGCCGGGGAGCGGAAGACGCTCCAGGAGACGCTCCAGGAGTTGCGCGCTGAGAGGCTCGAGACCACTAACATGATGCGCGACATCTTCCGCCGGGCACAGCGTGCGGTGAGGGCCGCCGGCCTTGGCGACATCACCACGGGGGAGCAGTCCCTCGACACCCTCGGCCACTTTGTCTTCGCCTTTGACACGATTGCCGACCGTCTGAAGACGGTGGCGGCAGCCGTGAAGGATGCGATAGCCCGAGAAGGGCACGAGCTGGCGGTTGCAGTGGCGGAGCATGTTTTGGCATGCTACCACAGCCACGACCCAGCCTTCTCCTTGGAGCCGGCGAGGCTCGGGATCGACGAAGAGGAGGAGGAGGAAGCCCGTGACGCCGTCCGCAAAGTGGCTGAGGAGATCGCCTAGCACTTCTCTCGGGAAGATGACGCCGGCGGCCCCGGGGGGTGACGGCGAGAAGTAGCTCCTTCGTATCTTTCCCATTTTGTTCTTTTTGTTTAAGGCCGAAAGGCCTCTCTGTAAAGAACTTGATTGATGAAATGCTAAATGTGGACTTGGCTTCACATAGCTTCCTTTGAATTTCTGCTGAGTATGGATTTGGCTCCATACAACTTCTTTTTGTTTTCTGCTAAGTGTGGACTTGGCTCCACACAGCGTAGCCTCTTCTTTTTTGATGCATCCGGCTCTTGCCCGAGCAGTCTGCCCCGAGGACTCTAGCCCCCAAGAGCTGGACGCTTCGAACTTATTATTTTAACAGGTCGCACTTCGGGAACCCGAGGACCCCATGTCCCCGAGAAGCTGGAGGCTTCGACCTTCTTCTTGGGGATGTCGCACTTCAGAACCCCGAGGACCCTATGTCCCCGAGAAGCTGGAAGTGTCGACGTTTCCCTCAATCAGGTCGCTCCCCGGGACCCCGAGAATCTCAGGTCCCCGAGGGCGATCTTTGGTGCTCGGGAGCGCGCGCCTTCGGGATTAGACTCCTGCAAGCTCATCCGAGCACTCGTGCTCGGGACGGTTTTACGAGTGGCTTAGGCATCAGCGGACGTCTTATCGTGTTGATTTTTTCTTTACTTAGTTTCAACGGGTTCCTCTCTTATGCGGCGAGGTTCTCGCGTGACACGGATCCCTTGCGCCGCAAGCCCATCTATTGGGGAGCTCCAAAGCACAAATGCGAGCGCGTACGGTACTCGGGTGGCTTTTGCCCAGGCTGGTGCCCAGGGTTCGAAAACCAGGCGAGGTGACCAGGGCTTTGGGCGACGACCTGGAACACTCCCCGTGACTCACACTGTTACTCCAGAACATCCTCGCTTTATGAATGAGCGGTGCAGGGGATTGTTGGCGCGAGAAACTATCCGCGGAGATGGTAAAAGAAAGCTTTAAAGCCGAGACAAACGCGGTGAAAAAACTTAGCTTATTTGTAGTGTTGAATCCATGGAAGCTTCTCGCCCTGGGTTTTTTGACTTAATATGGTCATTGTCTCCCGGGAACTTCACCATGGTGAGCCTGTAAACTCGTAGGCAATTATAGCAAGCTGCTAGCAAAAGATGCCACTGCTCTGAATTTTTCCGAAACTCTCCATTGTCAGGACCCAAAGGTTTTCGAGACAGCCGACTGGTCGGTGGTACGAGAGGTAGAGTTATCCGAGTATTCTGAGGCTCGGTGGTGCTCGGGGCCATTGACCAGGCCGAGCACGGGTGGTCGGGGGCTTATTTGCCCCGACTCGGGTGTGCTCGGGGTACAAGTGGTCGACCGAGTACCGACTGCCCGCCGACAGAGACTAGACTACCCCGACTCCTCGCACTACAAACCAGTCAGGATTTACTCGCACAAAGGGGACACGGAAGCCCGATACTCGTGCGAGTGGCTTCTTTTGCGAGCAAGCGAGGGAATACGAAAAATTGATATGTAATTGTAAATGCGAACAATGCTTATATTAATAATGCTGCTGCTATTTAAAATAGCTTCTGATACAAGGGAGCCCCCGAGGGATGCGCGCGAGCGCCTGGGATACTTGGGCGTCCTCTGGCCGGACTGGTGCTCGGGGTGTAGGAACCAGGCAGGGCGACCAGGGCTTAGGCGACGGACCCGGAACTTCCCAAGACTCTTTGTTCCTCGGGGAACTGATCCAATGCAAAAAAGGAAAGACTTACGGATAAAACTTGCGCAGATGCTCGATGTTCCACGCATTGGCAGTGGCAGGTCTTCGTCCGTGGTCAATCGAACAGAGCCTGGTCGGGAGACACCGGTCACTCGGTAAGGGCCCTCCCACATTGGGGAGAGTTTGTTCTTCCCTTCCCGCGATTGGATGCGGCGAAGTACTAGATCCCCGACCTCCAGTGAATAGGCCTGAACGTGGCACTGATGATAGCGCCTTAGGCTCTGTTGATATCTGGCGGCACGGAGAGTGGCTCTGCACCGGTGCTCTTCAAGGTAGTTGACGTCGTCGAGCCTTCTTTGCTGCTGGTCGCCTTCCGAGTATGCTCCGACCCGAGGCGAGCCGAAGGTGACCTCAGAGGGGAGAACTGCCTCTGCCCCGTATACGAGGAAGAAAGGCGTCTCACCGGTCGCCCTGCTGGGGGACATCCGGATCGACCAGAGGACGGTAGGGAGCTCATCAATCCAGCCAACACCGCACTTCTGAGGCGATCGAAAGTTCAGGTTTTGAGCCCCTTGAGGACTTGAGCATTGGCGTGCTCAACCTGGCCATTGGCGCGAGGGTGAGCGACCGACGCGAAGCAGACCTTGACGCTGATATCTTCGCAGTACTCCAGGAATGCATCACTGGTGAACTACGTGCCGTTGTCGGTGATGATCCGATTGGGCACCCCGAAGCGGCTCACGATCCCTCGGATGAATCTGATCGCGGTGTGCTTGGTGATCTTGACGACTGGCTCTGCTTCTGTCCATTTGGTGAACTTGTCGATGGCGACGTAGAGGTACTCGTAGCCCCTGACTACTCGGGGGAAAGGGCCTATGATGTCCAATCCCTAGACCGCGATGGGCCATGACAGAGGGATGGTTTGGAGAGCCTGAGCCGATTGATGAGACTGCTTTGCGTGGTATTGACACGCTTCGCAGCGCCGAACCAGCTCGATGGCGTCCTGGAGGGTTGTCGGCCAGTAGAAGCCTTGCCGAAAGGCCTTCCCGACCAGCGTGCGGGTCGATGCATGGCTACCACACTCGCCCTCGTGGATATCCGCGAGCAAGTCGCGGCCTTCCTCCCGGGAAATGCATTTCAGAAAGATGTCGTTGGTGCCACGCCGGTAGCGATCCCCATCTACTAGGGCATAGCGCTTGGCTTGGCGCGTGATCCTTTCTGTTGCGGCATCATCTTCGGGAAGGATATTTTCATTCAGATACCCCTGGATCTCGGAGATCCAGGAAGGCTCCTGAGAACAAGTGGCGAGCACGGGGTGCTTGCTGGGCGGTAGCGACCTGATGGGATTTCCCACTGAAGGTGCTGCCTGGGTAGCCTCGCCTTGACGCGAGGTTACCCCTTCGTCTTGGTTGGCAGCCTCGATGGACAGCCGGGAGAGCCTTTCTTCAATGGTCCTAGCCGGGACTAGTTCCCGAGAGGACGCCAGTCGCGATAAATAGTCGGCGGGCTCGTTGTAGTGGTGCGGGACATGCTGGAGTTCCAACCCATCAAAACGCCGCTCGAACTTCCTGACTTCGTTTAGGTATGCCGCCTTTTGTGGGTCGGAGCATTGGTACTCCTTAGAACACCTAATTGAGGACCAGCTGAGAGTCACCTTTGACAAGCAAATAGTGGATTCCAAGAGACGCGGCGGCGCGGAGCCCCGCGACAAGTCCCTCGTACTCGGCCATGTTGTTGGTGGCGCGGAAGTGGAGCTGCACGACGTACTGGAGTACTTCACCTGTCGGAGAGGTGAGAACTACCCCAGCCCCCGCGCCCTTTAGCATGAGGGAACCGTCGAAATGCATCACCCAATGTCCGGCCCCTTCTTGTCCCGGATTCACGGACAGCTCCCCCCTTCGTCTTCAGGCACTGGTGTCCACTCGGCCACGAAGTCGGCCAGAGCTCTGCTTTTGATCGCCCGGTTGCTGACGAAGCGAAGGTTGAACTCGGCGAGTTCAATTGCCCACTCGACCACGTGGCCAGTGGCTTCTTGGTTGTGCAGGATGCGCTCAAGGGGGTAGGCTGTAACCACCAGGACCTCATGCGCTTGGAAGTAGTGGTGTAGCTTTCTCGATGCAACGAGGATTGCATAGAGCATCTTCTGGGCTTGTGGGTAGCGTGTCTTGGCGTCATGTAACACTTCACTAACGAAGTATACGGGACGCTGCTGGATGCGGCCCTTGCTTGGGACCTCCCCGAGTACTGGACCTGGGGGGTCGGGATTGTTCCCGAGCACTCCTGGCTGCTCGGGCTCACTCGGGAGCTCGGATCCGGACTCGACCCCGCGCACTTCTAGCTGCTCAGGTTCGCCCAGGAGCTTAGACTCGGACTTGGCCTTGGACTTGTCGTTTGCCGGGAGCTTTGCCCCGAGCACGCCTGACAGCTCGAGGTCGCTCGGGAGCTCGGACCCGAGCACTCCCGACTGTTGGGGGTCGCCCGGGAGCTCGGTCCCGGGCTTTTCCTTGGATTCGTTGCTTATCGGGAGCTCGGACCCGAAAGCTTCTGCCCTCGTGGGAGTCGTCGGGAACCCGGACCCGACCTCTCACTCGACCACGAGGACCGCACTCACCACTCGGGGAGTAGCCAAGATGTAGAGAAGCAAAGGTTCCTCGGATCTCGGCGCCACCAAGACTGGAGGCGAGGTGAGGTACTTCTTGAGATCCGGAGGGCTTGCTCAGCCTCCGGGGTCCACTCGAAGTGGCCTGATTTCTTGAGGAGCTTGAACAGGGGGAGGCCCCGCTCCCCGAGCTTGGAGATGAAGCGTCCCAAGGCCGCCATGCAGCCCGTTAGGTGCTGCACGTCCTTGAGACGAGCCAGCGGGCGCATCTGATCGATGGCCCGGATCTTCTCGGGGTTGGCCTCTATTCCCCGGTTCGAGACCAGGAAACCAAGGAGCTTGCCCGAGGGAACCCCGAAGACGCACTTCTCGAGGTTCAGCTTCATGCGAGTACTGCGGAGACTGTCGAAAGTCTCCGCCAGATCCTCGAGGAGATTCGCTTGGTCCCTTGTTTTGACGACGAGATCGTCGATGTAGGCCTCGATATTGTGACCTATCTGAGATTCTAATGTAATGCGCATGGCACGCTGATATGTAGGCCCAGCGTTTTTTAACCCGAAAGGCATGCGAATATAGCAATAAGTCCCCACAGGGGTTGTAAATGAAGTTTTTTCCACATCCTCTACCGACATACTAATATGATGATATCCAGAGTATGCATCTAGAAAGCACAAAAGATCGCATCCAGCGGTGGAGTCGACTATTTGATCAATGCGGGGTAAAGGGAAAGGATCTTTTGGACATGCCTTATTGAAGTCAGTGTAGTCCACGCACATCCTTAGCTTGCCGTTGGCTTTTGGCACGACGACGGGGTTGGCGAGCCAATCCGGGTGGAGGACTTCACGGATGAAGCCGGCGGCGAGGAGCTTGCTGACTTCCGCCTGGATGAACTCCTGGCGTTCTGGTGCTTGACGGCGTACCTTTTGCCGAACGGGCTGTGCGTCGGGACGCACGGCGAGGCGGTGCTCAATCACCTCCCTAGGGACCCCGGGCATGTCCGACGGTTGCCAAACAAACACGTCGGCATTCGCCCAAAGGAAGGCGACGAGCGTGCTTTCCTATTTGGTGGCCCGGCGGCCGCCGATCTTGACGGTCCTGGACGCGTCTTCACCCAAGGCCACCTCCTTGATGGGGACGGAGTCGTCTGCAATGATCTTGAGCTTGGTCGGGGGCAGACCTGAGCACTCGGGGCGCTCACCGATATCCTCGGCCGTGGCGAAGGTGGCCGAGAACAACTGCTCGGTGCAGAGGATGGAGCCTTGGAGGTCGGCTGGCACAGTGATCGTGCCGTTGGGCCCGGGCATCTTGATGGTGAGGTAGGCGTAGTGGGACGCTACCATGAACTTGGCGAGGGCCGGGCAGCCGAGGATGCTGTTGTACGGGAGGTCGAATTCGGCGACGCCAAAGATGACGCTCTCCGTCCAGAAGTTCTCCCTGGTCCCGAACGTAACCATCAGGGACACCTGCCCGAGGGGCATGGTGAGGCCTGGGGTGACGCCTAAGAAGGGCATTGTCGGCTTCAGCTGCCCGGGTGGCACTTGCATCTTCCTGAAAACCTCGGGGGACAGAAGGTTAAGTCTTGCGCCCCCGTCGATCAGCATGCGGGTTACCTTGACGTTGCACACTGTCGGGGAGACCATCAGGGGGAGGCGGCCCACCCGACGTGTTTTTGGGGTGGTCGGAGCTGTCGAAGGTGATCGGGGTGCCCGACCACTTGAGTGGCCTGGTCGACCCGGTGCTCGGGGTCGCTGAGCACACCTCACGGGCCATTACCTTAAACTGGCGGCGCGAAGCAGGCGTGGAGGTGCCCCCGTTGATGCACGCCACGGCCTCAGGTTCTTGGAACCCGAGACCTCCTTCTCGCTCCTCCCTGTTGCGCTTGTCGTCGCCACTCCCGCGGCGCTCCTCGCGCTCCTTCTTGTTCCTCTCGGCGAGGAACTTCACCGTCTGGCACTCGGAAAGGTCGTGCTGGTCGGTGTGATGTATCTCGCACCACCCGCTAGGGCCCTGCTCGGGGGCCCTGGATGGCTTCTTACCACCGCCGCCCGGACCGGTGCGTGGTGGCTTCCGCGCCTTGGGATCCGCCGCCGCGACGGGCTCGGACTTGCGCTTCTTCTTCTTCTTCTTCTCCCGCCCCCCGGAGGGACGGGAGGAATCCGCACCGTCGACCGTAGACTGGTCAGGGCGCGGACTGTGCCACGCGCGAGCCTCAGCCGCCTTGGCGCACTTGTCCGCGACTGCGAATAGATCTGCCGTGGACTGGATGTCGCGTGTGCCCAGCTTCTCAAGCATCTTTTCGTCACGGACACCCTACCGGAAGGCGACGATAACACTACAAGAAATACTATTTGTAATGACAAACCACTTTTGTCACCTAAGATCGACATTCATCACTGAAATATGCTGGTGACGGTTTCGTGCCGTCACTAAGATCGTCACTGAAGCTCCGTCATAGAAAATCGCTGATGACGGTTTTCGGGCCGGCCGTCACTGAAAATCGTATCTTCGGTGACGGTCCTCAGTCCGTCATTGAACTAGATTATCAATGACGGCCCGTAGTGTCACCGTTTAATCGATCATTTGTCACTATTTCATGTTTTCGATGACAGTGTACCGTCACTATCAATCGGTAGGTCAGGTTGGACCGGTCAACGCTGCTGACGTGGCTGCTGACATGTGGGTCCACACGCTGGTGAGGTGGCTGCAGACATGTGGGTCCACACGCTTGTGACGGGCATGCATTTCTGTCACAGATGGAAGATGACGTCAATGTGTATAATATTGCAAATTGCAGGCAAATTTTAATTCAAATTTAATTCTCGGCAAAATTTGAAATGATAGCGAAATAATATTAAAGCTTTCATTCATACTCAAACTTGACAAGTCTCACACAACAGTATCACACATGACAATAACCAAAAGAAGACATAGTATCACACACTAAAAGAAGACACATGACAGTATTATTGCAAGTCATCATCATGAACAAAGCACCATCAGGGTGGGGGTGTTGGTGTGTAGCTGCCCTGGGATGCTTGCGACGTCGTCCTTAAGAGGTAAGCAAGCATGGCATCCATTTCTTGTTGCCTCTTTTCAAAAGCCAAAGTTTTCTCTTCCTGGGACTTCTTGACAGCTTCAAGTTCGTCCTGCTGCTTCCTTCTCAGCTCTTCAATTGCTTCATGCTGGGCTGCTAGTCTTGCATTCAGGCCCTGCTGATACCTATCATTTGGCTCTCTTGCCTCTGTCTCCTGAATTGCAAGCCTTTCTTCTAGCTCTCGGATGCGGGCAGATGAAGTAGAGGTTGAAGTATTCCTAGAGCTAGATGCGACGCCCAAGCTTGAAAGGAACGTGCTCGACGAGCTCTTTTCCTTGAGAACTTCTTGAACAATCAGCAGATCAGTTTTTGGCGGCGCATCTTCTTGTTGTGGTGCCATTCTTTTGCTTTGCATGGCATTCTGCAATATGATTGAAAGCGTTGTTAGTGCAGTGTAAGAAACATTTAATATATTGGCTGGCACATTACATTTGAAGTCCAAATAATAGAAAATACTTATATAAGCTTCTTGTGCACTCTCACTCATCGTACCATCCTTCATGCTAGTGTGGGTTTCTTTAAAAAAATCAATTGGAGTTGGTTCCTCATCGTTGTTCTGAGCCTTCTACAAGAATTAGGACATGCTGAACATTAGTACTCCATATCATCTATTTATCCAAGATATAGGATTTGCATTGAGGTAGTTCAAATACTTACAATAGAGTTGTAGTGTGAAATGTAGTTTCTAGAACCAGTGGTATGGTGGTGCTTGACACCACCTCGGTTTACTTTATTCTTCCCACAGATTTCCTATGTTAAGTAGCTGAAATTTAGTATTCCATAAAGTCCATATTTATGAAAGCACAAGTTTTAGCTGAAAGATAATGTATTACAAACCTGGTGGTGCTCATCAAACCATTGGGTCACAAGATGTTCCCAAGTTTGTTCATTTACGTTAAATGGCTTCAGCAATAATGCTTGCTCATGAGTAAGATTTTTTATCTTATTCCAATATGTCTTCTTAAGCCTGTATCGTTGTTGGCGAACACCATTCTATAAAATAGCAGTGCACACTTCTTGGGCCACTTCATCCTTTGTGTCAATTTCAAACTTTCCCTACAGAATTACAAAATAGAGATGCATTTGCAATCAGCTAAGATAGTTTAACAATGTAAAGAAGTGATTAGGAAAAAAGAAGTTTGTCGACTCACCGCTACAGTCTTAATAGCTTTAGGAATAACATGTTTGAGATTTTCATCTTTACTGTATTGCTTCCAGTGTGTTGCAAGCGGCATTTTGCTGCGGATGTGAATTCCACACTCAGAACTAAGTTTTGCTGCTTGGAGAGGGTCTTTAGGTCTCCTTGTGCCCTCAGAGAAGTCAATCTTCAGCTTAGTTCCTCCATTCCTTCTTGAATACAGATCTAGTCCATGGCCCATAGTTTTTCCGCGTTCACCTCGCTTTCGCTTCGAACGGCTTGAGCTTGCAAATACATCTGAAATAAGATACATAATCAGTTTCAACTCTGGAAGTACTAGTTGGAACTAACAAGCAATAGACAGTGTGAAGAGATGATGACGTTTATACCTTGCCGTTTGAAGTTAACAATTGCATCACAATGTTCTGCTGAATTCTCATCAGGTGAGTTGCTGTCTAGAGAAGTTAGATGCTGCGCAGGTGAGTTGTCTATTGGACAGTTCTCCCAATCTAGACGTGTAGGCATATCTGATGCGCCAGTTTCAGTACCTGGGTTTCCTCTAGATCTTGTAGATATTGCAGATGGAGGTACAATGGCTTTGGTATGCTTTTTCTGTGGTGGCATTGCAGAACCATCCACTGCCTGCTTGAATGTAGTGGAAGACATATGCTTATAAACAACAATTCATCCTAGATGTGCAAGTAAGAGTATGTAAAATATATTATGACCTTAGAAGAAGAATTTGCAAGAGTGGTCTCCTCTTCATCTGTAGCAATCTCATCATCAGCAATGGCCTCCTCTGCATCAGCTGGATCATATTCAGGGTCAAAGGCTATCTCTTTTTCTTGCGGCTGTGTCCCTTTTTGTGCATGACCATAAACAAACGTATGTGCTATGGAGCTGAAATTTTGTAAAAGGCCGGTAGCACCAGCTCTCTTCTTCATATGTTCGGTTAGACGAGACGTGTTCTCCTTCATCACTTGTGTCCTAACCTTCTCATATGCCTGTGGTGATCTGACAGCAGTAGCTGACAAACAATGATGAGAAGTTAATATAAACATTCATAAGTGATGTCAATATGTATAAGTAAAAACAGAATATATAAAATATATAAGTGATGTCAATATGTGTAAGGCAAAACAGAATCACAAATAATCCTATGAAAAGAAGGAAGCATGTACGCGGTTGTTAAATGATCAACTAATCAAACTAGTACATAGTAGTTTGTGATCATAGATTAGTCCAGAACAAGAAGAATATATAATCACAGATTGCCTAAACTAGAACAAGATATAATCACAGCTTGGCTAAACTAGAACATGTTAACTAAAGTAGAAATAATCATACATTGCCTAAAATAGAATAAAACATATTAGGGTAACTTTAATAAGAACATCCGAACTATACTAGAACCCGCAGTCTTAACCCTAATACAAACCCTAAAATTGAGTTCTTGGGGCAGGGGGAGAGAAATGTTACCTGGTCGTGTAGGATGAGATCTTGGGGTAATTTTACCAGCTTTGCGGACGGTGCCACTTCGAAGGCCGCCGGTCATGTCGTAGGCCGGGGAGGAAACCGAACGATTTGTGGTGGCAGAACGATAACCATCGGCAGGGAGGGGACCGGAACTCGGGGAGAAGAGAGGGAGGAGGGCGCGCTTCGAATAGGGGGGCGAATGGTGTGAAAAGAAATGAGGTAGTTACCGGGGGAGGGGTAAATCGAGCGGGCCGGTGAAAAAATTTGGAGGGAACCAAAATTTGAGGGAACAAAAAATTTTGAGCGAGCATACCAAGTCAGATCCAAAAAACCACAGCCAAACAGCGAAAAAAATCCATAACGGGCAGCTCAGATCTCGCCGTGGCAGCCCGATCCCCTCGACCACCGGAGACCGCACCAGCCCCGACGCCCCCACGGTTCCCATCCCCTCGCCGCCACTAGCCCCGCTGGATCCGCCGCCACCGGCTGCCCGGCGGGGCGGCGGGAGGGGTGGCCCCGGGAAGCGGAGGTCCGAGGCCGCCAGGGCTAGGGAAGACGGCGGGCAGCGCCAATGGCGTCGTTCCTTATCGCCGCCTCTCCTACAAGGTCGCGAGTTCGAGCTCGACGCGGTCATCGGCCACCGCGCGAACGAGGAGGATTTGCGAACGAGGAGGATTTGGACTGGTTGGCGGAGGAGGCGTTATATTTGCAAAACAAACGCCAAACGCCGCTGGACCTGGTGTTTGGCTTTGCATCTAAACGCCGCGCTCCGTGGCGTTTGGCTTAGCAGGCCAAACGCTCACCAACTGACCAGAACAGTAGCGTGTTTACGCATGGCTCTGTTTTGCGGAAACAGCTGGCGTTTGGCTTTCCATGGAAAACGCCATGACCTATGGCGTTTGCAGCACAAATACTTCTCAAAACTTAGTACTTTTAATGATATATGCTTCCGTGATGATATTTTTGTATGCATGCTTGATTACTTTATCAAATATCTCATGTCATAATTGAGTACTTTTAATGATATATGCTCATGTCTTACAAAAGTGATCGTAATCCACAAATGTTAGCAAATAAAGCAACAGAGCAAATCCACAAATGATCATAATCCAGAAATGCTATGCACAGAAAACAGCATTATACTAGCCTATTACTCATCATCACTATCATTTTCTGAATTTCTGGCCCCATCATCACTTGTATTCCCTACCAAGGTGTCAACATGTTGTTCATCTTCATTGCTGTCGATGTCTTCATTGTTATTGCCATCTTGACGGTCTAGTTCAAGAACAATTCGAGCATCAAGACGATCAACAGTGTCCAAAACATCTTCTTCATCGTCTTCATCCTCAACTTCATGAACAATTCGATCTGATGAAGAAATGTCTTCCTGGTATGCATCTGGACTACCTTGATCTGCACCATCTTCATTTTCTAGAACATCATATACATGTCTGTGACTGAAAGTCTGCACCACCTTCCAAGGATTACCCAACTTTGTGTCGTCCAAGTAAAAGCATGTTTTTGCTTGGCCTGCCAAAATGAATGGGTCGTTCTTGTACCGAACGGTGGACGTATTAACGCTTTTAAAGAATCCATCATCTTGCATCTTGGTATTCTTGCCTTCAAGGTCAAACCAATCACATCTAAACAAGAAGATTGATCTATTGCCGTGCTTGTTTTTCCCGTACTGCAACTCAAGAATTTCCTTCAAAACCCCGTAGAACTCAGTTTCTTCTCTATCTTTAAAATATGCCTTTGTCATTATGCCAGAATTTTGAGTCCTTCGGTGCTTCTCACGATCCACTGTACGAAACCTAGCACCATTGACATTGCAGGCAGAGTGTACTACTACACGCCTATCTGGCCCAAGTGAAAGTGAACGCAAATCATCTGAAACATTATTCAAATGTCTCACGTGTTTTTCAAACCAGTCTGGGAACCCCTTCTCAAGCTCCTCGTCGATGTTATTGACACCCCTGTTCATTAATTCTTCCCGGCATACCCTACAAAACAAAAAATGAACTTTTAATGACAACAATAAAATTTCTTTGTAACATTCTATTATGAATTAAAAGGTGAAGGAAACTTACTGCATATAACCCTGTGCCTCTGGACAATTGTTAAGTACATACCAAACCATTTTGTCAAATTCCTTGTCGAAATACTTCAGTTGGGAATGCCCAAAGGCTTTTGCACCATCTACAAAAATACCTAACTCATCAGGACCAACTTGATGCTGCTTGTCCTTGTTCCTATCATCTTTGTTAAATCTGGTTTCTATATCATCATTCAAATATCTGGAGCAAAAGGTCAAGCACTCATCCACGATATAGCCCTCGGCAATAGATCCTTCTGGCCTTGCTCTGTTACGCACAGTTCCCTTAAGGTACCCAAGTCTTCTCTCAACTGGATACATCCAACCATATTGAACAGGCCCCCTTAGAATTGCCTCATCAGGAAGATGAATAGCTAAGTGCACCATTACATCAAAGAAAGCAGGAGGGAAGATCTTCTCAAGCTTGCAAAGAATTACAGGAATTTCAGCTTTCAATTGATTCAGGACATCAATTCTTAGAGTTTTGGCACACAACTCCCTAAAAAATCTTCCCAATTCAGCAATAGCCTCATACATATCCTTTGGTACAATTCCTTTAAGCCCAGCTGGTAAGAGACGCTGCAGAAGTATATGGCAATTATGCGTCTTCAAACCGTGTACTTTACAACCATCAAGATCCACACATCTTGCTAGGTTTGCAGCATAACCATCTGGGAATTTCACATTAGCCAAAAACTTGCACAATTTTTTCTTACCTTCCTTATCAAGTGTCCAAGGTGCAGGGGGCTTCACAAAAGAATCCCCCATAGGATTCATCCAATACTTTTTCCTGATTTTGAACTTCTTTAAATCCAGTCTAGCACTAACGGTATCCTTATTCTTTCCCTCAATTTCAAGAAGGGTACCAAGGATATTCTCACATATGTTCTTCTCAATGTGCATCACATCCAGGTTGTGTGCTAACTTAAGATGTGACCAATATGGCAAATCATATAAGCCCACCTTGAGGTGCCAGGTTGGTTCACCTTTCTCTGCGCGCTTTCTCTTCTTATGTTCTGGATTTTTCCCTGGTTTGTAGTCCTTAACTCTCTCTAACTTCTGCATCACTTCTATGCTTGTGAACTTCCTTGGTGCCTCTCTCTTCTCAGGAAGTCCATTGAAAAGTTTGCTTTTTCTAAAAGGGTGATTGGTAGGAAGGAATCGACGATGGCCAATATATCCAACTTTGTTTTTCAGTGACTCATAGCAAGGATTCTCATCGCAATGCACACATGCATAAAAACCTCTTGTGCTACGACCTGACATAGTGGCATATCCAGGATAATCATGAATAGACCAAATAAACGCAGCATGCAATTTGAATTCTACACCCGTGCATGCATCGTACGTGTCCACACCTGTCCAGAGCTGCATCATATCTTTTATCAGTGGCTGCATAAATACATGAAAATCCTTTCCTGGTGAATATTTTCCAGGAATAAGCAATGCCATCATGAAATTGGATTGGTCCATGCACATCCAGGGTGGGAGGTTGTATAGAATGACAAAAACAAGCCACATACTGTATGAACTACTCATGTGTCCAAAGGGATTGAATCCATCTGTGGCAATACCTAGCTTTAAGTTACGGGGATCTTCAGCAAACCAACCAAAATTCGTGTCAAAGTCCTTCCATGCCTCACCATCTGCGGGGTGCCTCATAACATTTTCCTCAACAACCCTCTTCTCCTTGTGCCACTTGGTGTGCCCTGACATTTCCTTTGAAACAAAGAATCTTTGAAACCTTGGGATTATAGGAAAGTATCGAAGCACCTTGTGAGGAACCTTTTTCTTTGAAGCAATGTTTTTCCATCTTGATAATCCACACACAGGACAATGGGTATTGTTGGCATGGTCTCCCCAAAACAAAGCACAGTCAAACTTGCATACATGAATTGTCTGATAACCAAGCCCAACTTCAGAAAGAACTCTCTTAGCTTCAACATAAGATTTTGGTAAATTGACACTTGGCAAAGCCGCACTAAAGAGCTGAAGAAATTGATCAAATCCTCTATTGGTAAACCGATTATATGATTTGATATGAAGGAGCCTGATAATGAACGCTAACCGTGTGAAAGTGCTGCATCCCTCATGAAGCTCTCGCTTGGCTTCTTCCATGAGTTTTGAATACAAATTACTCCCACCAGAACCTTTCTTTCCAGAGTTGTGCAGGTCATCTACCATACCGGGAACATCATCAAAATTAATTGCATCGTCTTGCTCATAGTCATCATCGTCGTCACTTTGATAGGCACCATGATCGCTACTATGACTTTCATCATCACTAAGTGCTTCCCCATGAAAGATCCACCTTGTATAGGTGACGGACATACCATTGCAGTTTATGTGAGCCTCAACATCTGTTTGATTCTGCCGTATCAAATTAAGGCAACGTATGCATGGGCACAAGATTGATTCATCTGCGTTGAAGCGTTCTCCCACGAATTTCATAAACTCGTTAACACCTTTTACATATGGCGGGGTGAACTTTCTTCCTTGAGTTATCCAATTTCGATCCATTGCCTACAAAACATTAAAGTGCAGAACAATGTGCATTAACTAATCCCGCAAACCGAATCAAATTAGCTGCGAGGTCAGGTCAGAAAGTGTCTTCTAAACTGTAAGCCAGATATTCTTATTAACCCTTGCTTGAGCTCTTGTTCTTCTATGCACATAACTTGCAATAAAAAAAGATTCACATGGTCCTGTCAAAACTCGCGCAAGTTTATTTCAGGTCAACAATTCGTTATAAATAAATAATTAATCCTGTAAAAATTAATAATTTGTGTGTACCAGATGAACTTGCTAAGGTAAAATATACAAGAGATATGAACTTACTTATCTGGTCTGCTATTAAGATAAATCAGAGAATACGGAAACTTGAGGCGTAATTGGAGCAAGATCAAAGACACTATGGAGGATTGCAGATCATGCGTACCAGGCAGTTAACACTTAACTCTGATGATGCTCAGGATGAATAAGGGCCGTTCCTAATTAACCAGATCACACCGAAACTCACCCGTGCTTCGCCGTGCCGCAGCCGCGCCTCGCGTTGCCGTGTGCCGCCGTGCACGGCGTCGACTCGCCTCGCCGCGGACGTGATCGTCTATCCTGCCGTACTTCGCAACGCCGCGCCCCTAATAGCTAACGAACGATCCCAATTATCTCGTGATCTACCAGACGAGAAACTAATCGGTCACATCGTCTGATTGCTTTATATTGCCATTCGACATCCTACAAAAGAAATGCGCTACAATGTATTATCACTAATCAAACACTAGCCTAGTGGTAAAACCTCTCAGTCCAGCGCACGAAAGCCCGAGGTCACGGGTTCGAACCCCGCAGATGACAATTTTTTTCTATTTGTTTCCTTCACTCACACGTCCAACATATTGGTGACACTGAACCCTTCGTCACCTAAAACCAAAAAACCGTCAACGAATATGCCATACGAGGCTACCCGTCCGGATATCAGCTGGTGACGGCCAACCATCACGGATTAATATTCATGCGTGACGCAAGGGCCAAACTGTCACCGATTGTGTTATTCAGTGACGGTTCTGTAAATTGTCACGTGGCTTTTTGTCACTAGAAATATCATTTCTTGTAGTGTAACTGCTTGAGGAGAGATTTTGGGCATGGTGTTGCGAACCTGGCTAAAACGTTGGATGAAGTGTCACAACATCTCCCCTTGCTGCTGCTTGATGGCGTGGAGATCGCTCTCCATGCTGGGGCACTTTCATGCTGGGGCGCTTGAAAGTACCCTGGAAGTTGGCCATGAACTGGTGGCAGAGGTCCTCCTATGAGCGAATGGAACTCGGGGGAAGGTTCATGAGCCATGAACGGGCAGAGCCCTTCAGGCCCATGGGAAACCAGTTGGCCATCACCTTTTCGGCCCCTCCAGCCGCTTGCACAGCGGTGGTGTAGATCTGGAGGAAATCTTCGGGGTGGAAAGAGCCGTCGTATTTTTGCGGCAGGTCAGGCTGAAATTTCTCCGGCCAGCTGACGTGGCGGAGGTCAGGAGTAAAAGCCTAGCAACCCGCTCCGTAAAGCGGGGTGCCGACCTTCCCGACCGGTGGCGCGCGGACGCACACCGGAGAGCACGTATGACTGGCAGTGGGGCCGGAGGATGACTGGCCCTCGACAGCCTTTGCCTCACATCGCCGCTCCCGTTGGCGCTCGATGGTGACACACGCATCTTGACCTTCTTGCCACTGGTTGATGTGGTGGCGAAGGTCTAGGCCGCCCCTTAGGATAGGAGAGGTGACCGAATGGTGGGACCCGCCGCGTGGCTCCGTCGCTTCACCATGTCGGGGACGTGGCGGTAATGACGGAGGCACCGCTGAGGGGCCATCTTAGGGGTCACCATGCCTCGAAGAGGTATGGGAACTCCTGGCCGCCGCCTGACGGCGGGCGGTGTCGATCAAGTTGGCTACCTCCTGGAGCCAAAGGCCCATAGGAGATATGCTTTCCACCTGGACCGGAGGGTGCCGGAGGAGAAGCTGCGCCGCATGCAGCATGCCTGCTTCGTCCGGCTCGTCGAAGTCCAGCCGGCGCCGAACCGGCTGGGGGAGCTCGACGAAGGCTGGATTGGCACGCGATCCGCCTTCGCCTACTGGGTGCCGTAGCATGGACAACGCAGCGGCTACCGCTGCGGTGCCGCTGGGGATGGCACGACGCCCTTCTTCTCGAGAGGACGCCGAACGTGTCGAAGCGGATGACTGCTGTCGTCCCCCACGCTGGGAAGAGGACTGTTGACCCGCCATGAGCGGCGTAGTTTCGAGAAATTGACCTCCCCTACCTGGTATGCCAGATGTCGACGTACAAATGCCGGTATCGGTGGTCCGGAAGGACCCTCTTTGGGATTCGGCCGGGGAGGCGCAGTTCTACGGAGCTACGGCGGAGCTAGAGCTTGGCGGGATATGGAAACAGGAGAGAACATGGTGTTTTACCTAGGTTCAGGCCACCTTTTAGGTGTAAAACCCTACGTCCTGCTTTGAGTGTATTTGATGTTTTGTGGAGAAATTACAATGAACTAGCAGCACAGATGCCCCAATTCTTCTTCCTCTAGGGTTTGTATGTCTAAGACTATGGTCCGGAAGGACCCCCTTTGGGATTCGGCCGGGGAGGCGCAGTTCTACGGAGCTACGCCGGAGCTAGAGCTTGGCGGGATATGGAAACAGGAAAGAACACGGTGATTTACCCAGGTTCAGGCCACCTCCTAGGTGTAAAACCCTACGTCCTGCTTTGAGTGTATTTGATGTTTTGTGGAGAGATTACAATGAACTAGCAGCACAGATGCCCCTGTTCTTCTTCCTCTAGGGTTTGTATGTCTAAGACTGTATTGTCTAAGAAAAGATCTCAGGGTTGGATTCTCTTAGAGCTGATTCGATCTGAGCCCGTCCCCTCTCTCCCCCTGCATGGCCGCGGTTCCCCCCTTATATATCTGGGGGTCACCACAGTGGCCGAAAGGGAAATATCTTGCCATGAAACTTGTTGCGGAAGAAACCCGGCATGGGCGTGCCACGTCGGTGGTTTAGATTTGCGGTAGCGGAACAGTGCCGGTCACGCCTTGGTTGGGAACCGGATCATCATGATGAGGACATGTCAGGAGGTGAAGATTTGACATCTCCTGACATGGGCTCTGCTGTAACTACCCGGGCCCCACGGACTAGGTGCAGAGGGCGTGCGTATGGGTGCGCGAAGGCGCGCCCTTAAAGTCAAAAAGGGGTGTCAGATCTCTCCATTCCCTCCAAGACTGATAGCTGACAGGGCTTATCACCTGGGGGGATGGGAACCGGTCAGGACACCGCCCTTGGTCCGCAAGGACTTGGAAAAGACGGGCATTTAATGCACCCGACACAGGCATTAAATGCCCCTGGCACAGGCATTAAATGCGCCTTTTGGACCACGCGGTTTGAGGAGGGGCCCTCAAGGGGCGCTCGGGGCTCCCGGGATCGGAGGCCCCCGAGCACAACCTCTCAGCTACTCCCTTGTCTGGGCGAGGCACTCGGCGCCCCGGGCGGGGGCCGGGTCGCCCTGGGTGCTCGGGGTGAGCCCCCGGGCACTTCTCCTCGAGTGCTCGGGGTGAGCCCCTGAGCACTTCTTCTCGGGTGCTTGGGGTGACTTCTTCTCGGGTGCTCAGGGTGAGTCCCCAAGCACTTCTGCTCGAGTGCTCGGGGTAAGCCCCCGAGCACTTCTGCTTGCTTCGTCCTGTGCGGGGACCAAGTCATCTTGGGCCCTTCGAAAAATGCCATTAAGGGACGACTCGGGGCACCCCTTGATTTTAGCCAAAGTGGAACAGTGCTCGGGATGAGCCCCTGGGCACTCTCTTCTTTAACTCCCACGTCCTTGGTGACGTAGCATCAAGTTGGGCCTCTGCCAGCGGTTTAGGGGACCCTGGGCCCCGTAACACCGACAAGGATGCATCTTGAAGCCATTGACTTCGAGATCTGGAGAGTGATCGAACAAGGAGTTGTTGTCCTCAATGAAGCTGAGCTGACTGAAAGTGACAAGAAGAACAAGCAACTGAATGCTCAAGCTTGTGATAGTCTCTTCGGCGCTCTCAATGATGATGAGTTTGGAAGAATCAGCACGCTCCGAAGTGTGAAGAAGATCTGGGACACACTTGAAGAAGTGTATGAAGGGACTGATTCAGTAAAGGACTCCAGAACCGACGTTCTTCGAAGTCAATTCAACCGATTCAGGGGTTCAGATCAAGAGTCAGTTCGAAGCATCTATTCAAGACTCACCACCATCACAAATGAGCTTCGAGGACTTGGTGCCACAGACATCACCGATACTGTCATCGTCAAGAAGCTTCTTATGTCTCTTGATGAGAAATATGACACGCTGTGCACCCTCATCCGAGAAAGGGCTGACTTCAAGTCGTTGACTCCATCTCAAGCTCTTGGAAGACTCAATGCTCATGAGATGATCATTGAAGAAAAGAAAGAACTGCACTCCACAAGATCAGGCCCTCGAAGAAGCATTGCTTTGAAGGCCAAGAAGGTAGAGTCCTCATCTGATGAAGAACAAGAAGAATCCGGCGATGAAGCTGATGACAGGGACTCTCTTGGGAAGGACATGGCCCTTTTGGTCAGAAGGTTCAACAAGTTCCAAAAGGGCGGCAGATTTAAGAAGTACGAACTGAGGAGAAAGGGAAGCTCTTTCTCAAGAGACCACAAGAAGAGAAGCTGCTACAAGTGTGGGGAGCCCGGCCACTTCATCGCCAATTGCCCGCTCCTCAAGAAAGAGAAAAAAGAGAAAGAGGTCACAAAGGAGACAAGGATGACAAGAAAGAGAAGTCATACAAGAAGAAGCATCACTCCAAGCCCCACTATTACAAGAAGAACAAGTACAAGGCTAAAGCCTACCTCGGCAAGGAGTGGGATTCAAACGCTAGCGATTTGTCAAGCTCCGAATCTTCTTCCTCAGACTTCGAAACTGGAATGGCGGGACTTGCTTGGGCTACACCAACAAAGGCAAGGTCAATCTTCGACATGCCAAGCGACAACGAGTCTCCCACATGCCTTATGGCTAAGGGGTCCAAGGTAACTTCAAAATCTCCTACCTATGATGATAGTGATGATGACCTTATGAGTGATGAGCTAGAAAACATAAAACCTAGTTATAGAAAACTAGCTAAAACTCTTATGGAGCAAGAAATTATTCTTGAGAATCAAGAAAGTTTGCTTGTCGATGAGATGGAGAAAAAACAAGGAATTGACTCATGAGTTGAATAAACTCAAGTCAAAACACCTTGATCTCACTGAGGCTCATGAATCACTAGTTGAAGACCATAAAAAGCTTGGTCTTGAGTTCCTTAATAAGAAGCAAGACCTTGAGTCTCTAAAAGTGGTTCATGATGAACTTAGGTTTGAAAATGATTCTCTTACCGCTAAGCAAATTAGTGAGAATCAAGAAGGCTTCAATCCTCCATGCTTAAAAGGTATTGCATCATCCAATGCCATGCCACCATCTACATCATCTAGTGATGTGCATTCAGATTCTTCATCTTCAAATGCTATTATGGTCTCTTGTTCTCCTAACACTCCATCTATGGAGACCATAGACATTATGAATGAGAATGCTAGGATGATGACCCTCCTTGAAGTTGGTTTCTTCAAGTGCTGCAAAGGAAGTGACTCTCTAGGAGAGCTTCTTAGCAAGCAATTGATGAACTTGAAGAAAGAAGGGTTAGGCTTCATTCCAAGCTACAACTCCGATGGAACCAAGTGGAGACCTGAACAATATCTCAAGACCAAGTGGGTTCTTGGAAGAGGGAAGAATATCGAACTCACTCACTATGATGGGTATGCTCGTAAAGATTATGCATCCATGAATGCTAACTTTGATGCCAACTATAGATTAGCTAAGACCCAAAAGGGTAAAGTGTATGCCAAATATGTTGGGTACAAGAGTAGAAATATAGTTCTTTGCTAAACCATTTGGGTACACAAAGACCACATTGCTAGCCTTAGACCCAATGTATTTGATACATCTAACAGTGTCCCAACCACTAACAACTATGGACCCAAAAAGGTATGGATACCTAAAAGAAACTAAATTGTTTTGTAGAGCTATGCCTCCAGAGGACAAGAATGGGTGCTTGATAGTGGATGCACCGATCATATATATGACCAGAGATGAAAGCATGTTTGATGAATTCACGCCAAATGTTTCACCCACTCGAAGCATTACATTTGGAGATAACGGTAAAGGAAAGGTAATGGGACTAGATAAAGTTGCTATATCCAAGGACAAATCTATTACTAATGTTATGCTTGTTAAGTCCCTTAGATTCAACCTAATGTCTATTGCTCAATTAACCGATCTTGATCTTGATGTACTATTTACTAAAATTGATTGCCAAGTGTTCAAAACTGATGATCAATCTTTTGTCTTCAAAGGGGTAAGAAAAGGTAATATATATCTTGTTGACTTCTCTAAAGGTCCTCAAGTCACCACATGCTTGATTGCAAAATCCTCAAAAGGATGGCTATGGCATCGAAGACTTGGACATGTAGGAATGAGGAACCTAGACAAGTTGGTCAAAAGTAAGCATATCCTTGGTATTACTAACATATCATTCGAAAAGAATCGCCTTTGTAGTGCATGCCAAGCCAGGAAGCAAGTAAAGTCAAAGCATCCCACTAAGATCGTCATGACAACAATGAGCCCTCTCGAGCTACTTCACATGGACTTGTTTGGTCCAAACACTTACAAGAGCTTCGGAGGTAACGCATATGGTCTTGTCATTGTTGATAACTTTACTAGATTCATTTGGGTATATTTTCTTGAGGATAAAGCTAGAATCCAAGAAAGCTTCAAGAGATTTGCAAGAAAAGCTCAAAATGAATTCGACCTCAATGTAGAAGGTAAACCCAGAGATTGAAAGGTATGTCAATGCATGATTGGTTCTTTGCTCTATCTTTGTGCATCTACACCCATTGTAATGTCCTGATTTTCAGAGCTTTTCAAAATCTTTCAAAATTCGGAGCTAGAAAATTTCATTATTTATCCGTGAATTAATTAAAGCTTAATTGGAACATCGTATATTAAATTGGAGTTAATTTGAATTAATCCAATCTAAATTTTAAGTCTGATTTTAATTCGCTTTTAAATTTGGATTTTATTTTATTTTGCTTTGGCATATTAAAATATGCCTATGTAAATTTTCTCAGAATTTTCGGAGTTCGTTTGGTAGTTATTCTCGCACTTTTTTCCTTTTCAAGTCGGATTTCAGTCAAACCCCTCCCCCTCACCCGCCTATAAATACTCCCAACTCCCCCTCACTTTTACCCACATCTCTAGAAATTTTTTGAAATATCCATCTGGTGAGATCATGGGCAATCTCCTCCCCCACCTCTCTGAATTTTTTTATAAAAATACTGATATGTTGTTTGTATCTAGATTTGTCTGCATGTGCATCTATATTGGAATAGTGTCCTCATCATGTCGGACATCCGTTTCAAGATCCGTTCTGTGGGATTGTGCGAAATATTATGAAGATCACCTCCACAAATTTTGCAGGTGATCCAACAATCCAATCTTCGGGAAACCGACATTTTTCGTTGTGCTATTCGTGTCCGGACGTGACTTCACAAACAGTAGATCGGCATTATCCCCTTCTTTCCCATTGATCCGATGAGTCTTTCAACAATCCCTTCGGTCTCTTTGAGCATTAGGTTCTTATCAACACCTCTATAATATTTCATCTTGATGCAGCTGTTTGTCAGGAGCGTGTTCGTCTCCGACGTGTCTATCTGCGGGTGCCCAAATTCAATCTGTGTCATGTTTGTCCTATATGACTTTTTTCTATTGACTTGGTAAGTATTTTCCAAAACCCTTTGGTAGGATTGTGCCTCTGTATGTCTAGTTTCTAACTCAATTGGCGGATCACAATTTTATTAAGCGAGCATCACGCAGCATCTAAAACCCTTCGATCTGTCTAGAACCAATCTACGTCCTCTTCGGACCGCTTTGTATTGCAAATATCACTACCACCGTATAGTTAGTCTCCTATCATCTTGTGATACACTATGCCATTGTTTTCTGTTATTATTCTTTAGTCAAAACCACCTGCATCACCATATGTTCATCTCTAATAATTTTCATCATTGTTTGATCACATAATTAAATAACACTTCATGTTAAACTATAGTTTCGTATAATTACATGTATAATTCTTATATAGTTCTTGTTTATAACACATGTTTAGCCTCTGTCCATTTTTAATATTTATTTAATGTGGCTTAGTTCACATATATAATTATTGTTGCATGATTTATGTTATATAGTGCTATGTTATACATCATAGACACACATATAATTTCATTCCTTCTTATTTAAGGATTTCTATATAATGGTTGGTCATGTTATTAATTCTTTTTATAATATCTTTAAGATTACACATATGGTTCATATTTTTATGATGCATTTCATATGGTTTACATATATAGTTATGCATATACGTGTATATATATAGACCATTTCATGTTTCAGATAATAGTTTGCTATGAATTGATTTAGCACATTATTTTACTCCTGTTTGTAGTTTAATTATTAATTTAAACACAACTAAGTTGTACGTGTTCATCATGATTTTTATATTTCATAATCATGTAATTGAATATAGTCATATATATGTATATATAATTAGACTTAATATTGTTGATAGTTTATCTGTTGAAATAATAACATTTTACTAAATTAATATTATTAAATCACGTCATATGTTAGTTGATTGTTATATAATATATGTATGATGCTAATAATTATTTTTTACTAAATTATTATTATTATGTGTACTATGTGTACGTTGATTGCTACATTGTAAGTACACAATATTATGAATGGAGTTAATGTTATTTTATATGGCATATGGTTGCATATATGTATAGTGCATGTGATATAGGTTCTAATTGTTATTTGGCCATATAGTTTAGCCACCGCTTGCATTATCAATGGTTGTTATTAGGTTATAATTACCTTTTGAGATTATAATTACATAATCATATGTTATCCTGTGCTACGCCTGTTTAATCTCTAATTCATGTGTAGTCTATCTAGCTTGTTGCATGAGGTCTAATTGTATGTTGCACACTAATGCAATATAGATTGTCATGTCGCCTATTATCATTTCTTCCCGACTAGCATGCTAGGACCTTACTTGTTTATTAGTATGATAGGTCATGTTTGTTTTACTAGTATATCGCGTTTCCAAGTTTGATCATATGGTTGTGCTATGGTCGTCATCTATCATATCCTGTTCCCAGTTGCATATATCTCTGCCTCGCATGTGGATTAACTTTAGTACTTTGACACACAAATTCTAGCTTCCAGAATGACCCTGATCTAGAAGACCATCTTGTGAGTACATGTACTCTATCCGGTTGAGATATATAATCTCACACATCTTTCTATTTTATCCTTCGACAGTCATATCTCTTCAGCTTTGTCCTTTGACATGTAACTGACCTTGCTAGCCTTATTCTTCTAGTATTTCCATTTGATATTTAATTTGGAGTTATATTTATCTACTTTGCACTTTATTGTTGTTGCGAAGAATAGAACGACGTTGGGTAAGAATTGATTCCTACAGAAGAAGAACAATTCGTCTGCGAAGGCACACGCCATCTTCTTGATCATGTTGCTCCTATATTTTTAAAGTCATTATATTTTATTTTTTATAAACATGCATGCAGTTTTAGTCCCGTAGCTAGCGTTTCAATTGACACACATGTACCCATATTCACTTGTCGCCCTTTTGCCTAATACCCTTAATAGTTTACTCAAAATAGAGTAGAGACATTGCTTCTATGCTCAAATTATCCTTAGGACGAACGATCTTTGGATTAATGTTGCTATTGTTGAAACTTTGTTGAGCTCGCTGAGCTAGGGGCGGATGCCCATTGTTTCCTTTCTCTCTCTCTATTTTTTCCTCTTCCACTCTGGGTGAAATTTACTATCTAAAAGGTGTGCGTGACTGTTGGATCATGTTTGAAGAAGCAATTGGCTGCCCGTATCGAATAAGGCCAAAGTCTTGAATTGAAGAAGTGGAAAAATAGTACAACCCGCTATATGGGCACTGGCTTGGTTAAGTAGGTTAGTCGAATCTTGGTATCGACATTATCATACCGCAAAAGGGTGGGCGTAGCTACGAGGACCTCGGCACAGATGGGAGGCTAGAGGGTGGGGACATACTCTCAACTCCGTGTCAGACCCGGTGGGCATGTCGCATCAGGAGGAGATTATCTAAAAGACCTCTTCACACTCTTCCTGCTAGTACACCGATAGGCATGTACTATGCCAATGGCCACTGGTGGGCAACAAGACAAGATTGTGCCATGTGCGTAAAGTGTATAAACTCTGCAAAGTGGTAAACTAATTGATTAGCCATATCAACGGTCATGGATGACAAATAACTCATTCCTGATGAAAATGACATGTCCTTCTCCCCTTGCTATTTCCCTCTACCCTAGTTCTGGAAGTGTGAATAGGTGGTTGGAACCTATGGACGACCTTAGGCTGGATGCCTTAATCGTATGTGTTGGTCATGGAACCTCTCATTTATGAGAAACACCTCTGATATTAAAACTAGTTTTCATTAAAACGATGGCTTCGAAATTATTGTACTATTACAACCAAAGCTAGTTTTATGCAAAAGAGCCATAAAACCCTTCCTTTGCTTAAGTCTGCATGTAGTCATAGGTTTTCTTATGAGGGGGCACACTGGGTACGTGAAGTACTCATCGAACATGTTTTTTGTTGGACGTGTTCATATAACTGTGAAGACTAGGGGAAGTTGTACGACAAGGTTAAGGACTAGGTCATGTTGGACTTCGTCGGCTGCCTGTGGCTGAGATGGAGATATCTATGCATTATCATCTCCGGTGTGTTCTGAATGGTAAGGACATAATCCTAATTATTTTATGTAGCTATGTGGCTACTATTACTCTATTATTTTATAATAAACTTCGTAATGTGTGCAGTGGTATCAATTCGCCTATGTTCATCAGTTTGATCCTAGACTGATGAGGAGATACACATGGGGGGTTTGGTAGGTTACACCAGACTCTCACAGAAGTGGTATGAGAGCCTAGTCAACTTAGGACGTGACCTTAGTTAGAATGGTCGTTAGCTAGTAAGAAATTTTCAAAATTTTATTTTCCAAAGAACCAAGGAAAATAAAATCCGTTCTTCCTTATCCTAAGTTGGCATTCTTCTCTTATTCCCCTTCAGAGGATCTGCTTCTTATCTAAAACTCTCTCACACTGCTTTTGAACATTAAATTGTACCATCTTTTCCCTACAACTTCTATAGTATAAGGTATGTTGCCAAGTCTCTCAAAATTGTGCCACCAATAGTGCCAAAACAAGTGCAGCAACTGTTAAACTCCATAACATCGGTGCTACAAGAAGGATCAAAACGAGAGCTCATGAAGTCAACATCTTATGTGGTGGTACCATGCCTTTCATCGCCAAACTTGGTCTTCAGATACCTCCCGAGTTGATATACCTGTTGACGGCGAAGATCAATACCAAGTTCTGCGTGTCCAAAACAACCATATAGGATAAGTCTTGCTAAGACCACCAAGATGATACAGTATTACCTTTTGTAGTTGTATATCTCGTACGTTAGAACTATTTTACTTGAGTATCATCTGCATGTTTCACCTTTAGCACTTTTCCTATACAGTTATACTAAAACCCTAGGTTAATGTTGATTTTTTTTTATGTTCTTGTGTTTATAGGCTGTCCGGCTATACCTCCTTATTTTAATGTTCTTTCCCTCTGCTTATGTGTTTCTCCTCTTATCTACCAAACGTAGTCAGTACGGGTGAAGAAGTAATGAACAAACTGTCAGTTGAAAATCAACTAGTTGTTATTGAAGGAAGTGGAATTCAACCACATGCCTCGTCAAGTGTACCATATGGAATTCAACCACATGCCTCGTCAAGTGTACCATATGGATGATGATTTGACAATAGTATACCCTAGAAATGGAATAAAGATTTTAAAGTGATGTGGTATGAACAAGAATTTGAGATTCCTAGTGTGATGATGAACATTTGATTGATGTTCCAATTTGATCAAGAAGTACACGATCTTAGTAAAGATTTGAATCCAAGTGAAGTGTTAAATTTGGTGGATGAGTTTAATCTTGGAGTTTGATATTTTGGATCAATAGAGTTGGTGGAATCAGATTCTATAGAATGATTAGAATGATCTTGTGGATTATAAATGATCTTTAGAGGATTTTAAGATTTTTGCATTCACATGAGATGTGGAGATCTTTCAATAAAGGTTGTGAATTGAGTTTATTGGAATGATTTGGTGAGAAGAATATTCTGTGGCTATTCGTTGATCAATTATTGGAAGATGGGATTATTGCATCTTTCCCATGTAAATTGGATCCTTCATAATTGGTGGATATCCTTGTTGTTGCATGTTGTTTCTAAGCTTAATTCTATGTGAGCTTACTACATGTTTGGAGTAAAAAGGCTATAGGTTTTATGCCCAGGCAGCTCAAAAAATCACGCCTGAAGGTTGCTCGGCTCAGTAAAGACTGATAGGTCGACTAAGCAAGAAAGGAAAGCTTTGTTCTTCGAAATGGATGAGTCATTGCACAAGGAGAAAATGTTATAGCAGCAACGCTCGCTTATTTCATGGTTTAAAGATGGGGACAGGAATACGGCTTATTTTCATTTGGAAAGCTCTTGGTGGGCGAAGAAAAATATAAAATTGTTATGTTACAAAAGGAAGATGGGCATACCATAGATCAGATTGATTCGATAAACAGTGTGACAACCCACTATGTAAAATGAACGCTGTAAGCATCTAAGCATAATCATCCTCACTACCTTTCACCCATGGATGAAATAAAACCTAGACTATATCATCCTCCAACTTCTTCTAAAAATTAACCAAAACTAAAGTCAAAATCACTAAACCTTTTCAATCAAGATTGAACCAAAACCCTAGCTAGCACCCTTGTAGGTCCTTGACCTCCCTTGGGTTCCCTCTATGAGGAACTACAAAAATTTGAGCAAGAACTATTTTTGAACCCTTTGAAAACCATTCAAATTGCTAAAATGACAGAACTATAAAGATGATATTTTATGGTGTTTATTCCCATCGAAGGTTATGAAATTTCATATCTAGAATTTATTACATATTATGCACCTCCAGTAGAAATTTCATTATTTTGGGAATCCTAGAACACCTAGCTATAGTTCAAACCCAGATTAGGCAAGATTTAAAATTTGGATGAAATTCAGCCAAAGCCATTTTTTTACTTGAAATTTTATAGCAGCTCAAATATATAATGTAGAGCCTCCCTGAATTTTTCTAAATTTTGATATCAACATTTGAGCCTTTAATTAACTATAGAATGCCCTTAATGAACTATAAAATCACCTCAACTATAGAAAAAAGCAAGGAGAAATAAAATAAAAGGAAAAGGCATCCCCCTAGCCAAGTGGGCTAGCCTTGGCCCACTAACTCCGCTCGGCCTAGCAACCGCGGGCCAGCCCATCACCTGCCGCCTCTTTCTTTTCCCCGCCTCCTCCTTCCGAAAGCACCCAAGTGCAACCTACCTCTCCTTTCACCCTGACAGGCGGGGCCCACCTGCCAAAGGCCTTCGTCCACATTGCGGCGGTAGCTGGGACACTGTGCCCCGACCACACCAGCGTTTCCGTCCCGACCAGACTGCCCCTGCCATAAATGTGCCGCCCGGACCCCCTTCCCCTTTTGCTCCTCTCTGGATTTCCCCATTTGGAAGCCCTGCCACCAACCCTAGCTCCGTCTCCGAGCTATCCCCACCGGACCCCTTTGCCGGCGACCGCCCATCCTACCTCCCAGTGAGTCCCCCACCCCTCAACGCACCTTCCCGAGTAGCGCGCTGCTTTCCTCACACATATTCTGTTGCTATATGTCAAAATGACCATGATGATATGTACTATATAGAAAAAATAATTTCACTCATATTCTGTTGCTGGAAAATTTTGAATTATTTAAAATGTTTCAAAGTTTGTACAAATTATCATAAATTCATCTCATATCCAAAAATTATGAAATTTTGTGACGATGACCAGCAAGCTATACACTATCAAATAAAAATAATTCCAAGCATGCTACTATCTTAGAAAATTTTGAATTTGCTAAGAATGGTCAAAACATAATTTAAATTTGCTATTCTCACTTAGAAATTCATATCTTTATTTTTGTAAATAAATTTGCCATGAAACCAATTGCAATAATCTTAAAATTTTAAATGTCATCATCTAGATTGCATCTCATGCATCCTTCATATCATTTCATCCCGAATTAGCATTGATTTTTACCGTTCCTTTTCTCGTCTTCGTTTTGCATTGCAATAGAAATTGGAGGCGAGGGAGTGGAGCTGCAAAATTTTGAATCTCAGTAGGAACAGGAGGAATACTCCAACCCAGGCAAGCTGAACTTGCGACATTGCCATGCCGTCTTTTATTTTGTTGTCGCTTTAGTTGTCTGATGCCATGCTTATGAATTGCTATGTCTCGATCGGGTGTTTGGTTATCATGATCATGTTAAGGTCTAACTTGATGCTTAATTAACTTGAACCTTTAATAAGTAAGTTGAGAGACGTGGGAACATGGTTGCCGGATGGGCTGTACATTGTTGAGGGTTCCTCGAGCCCTACATCAAGTGTAATTGGAGGTACAACAACGATCCTTGTGTGATGTTCCTTGATAAGCCGCGAGTATTGGCCGTACGAAGACCATAGGTGTCGTTTGGTTGTCAACCGCTCAATAGGGACTAGCTATCCCCATGTGAGGGACCATGGGAACATTTGTGGGGCTGTCGAGCAACTAATTTCTCCCTGAATTGAACACTACTAGTTGATGTTGATCTGTTAGCTCAAATCAGATCTGCTGGGTTATATCATGATGAATCTTGAATATTGATGTTATTAATGGAATTGATGCTTATACCTCATTGTCGATCTGTTATCGTAATGAGGATGTCTTACTACAGAGGTTACTAGCATGTTCGGGTTGTTACTCTAATTCATGTTGATGTCATGCTACTTTTCATATCCAAGCACTACTAAGACTTGCGAGTACTTTTGTACTCATTGGTAGTTGTTATTGCATGCTTAGGAACAGGTGAACCCTCCCTGAAGAATACTTTCAGGATGACCTTGAATGGTTACTCGAGTCGGCTTTATGAACTTGTGGATTTGTTGATGGGTATTTTGGGTCTTCTGAGATACTAGCTTGTATCGCTGGGTAAAACTTACATGTTTCCGCTGTTTGTCTTGTGGTACTTATGACCTTCCGGTCAGTTGTCTATAAACTAAGTAATTGCCTAGACTTACAGGATGTGAACTATTTATCTATTTAAATCCTCTTTTAGAGTTTGTGCAATGATACATCAAGTTCTTCACCATGTCCCTCCATACACAGTGCATGTATGTTTGAAGTACATGGAGAGACAGTAGAGAGTTAGCATTAATATACTGTGTCAGTTTTGTGATCATAAAGTTGAGTGACCCACCAGCTAAGATGTGATTGCCGGCTGAGCAAGGTGTGGACGTCGGTGTCAGGCCTTTGGGTGACACACCAATCATGCTTTGGCCAATTGGGTTAGGGTGTGGACATGGACGTCGGGCTCCTCTTTGTGATTATGACTCTCATTGCAGCTGATATGTGTTAACTCCCTCTAGAGTGTTTGGAATAATACTTGACTTATTGAATAATATTCATTTCTTGCTGACTAGACCAACAAGGAGACATACAACCAGGTGGTTAGGTGGAGGTCGTATGCTGTGCTGGTTCAGTGTCAAACCGCCTAACGGGGTGTCGCACGAGGTAAGCATGCACCCGCATTACCCGGTTTCTTGATCTTTGACAAAATATCATATATTAAGTCAGGTGCTATTCCGGGCCCTAACAAACAACATGGCTACCTTGTTCTTTAAGAGTCTATATTCTCATCCTTGTGCAGCAAAGGGTCAATGCAGGTATGAATGAGGATTTTTGTGTAAACCTTTTACTGTCAATGAAATTAGTGATGCTTTGTTTCAGATAGGGCCGAAACTGTTAAGAAGCCTCGACGAGTAGTGTACGAGGCAGGTGAGCCCTTGCTCCCAGATGATGAGGTGCAGGGGTTGCCCGCACAGATGAAACTTCTCCATGACACGATCATGATGAGGTCACGAAATCGAGATGATTATGAGCTACACTTTAAGGTCGAGGTGCCAAAAGATTACGGTTTCTTCCTGGACAGATAGCATGACACCTTCGACATCAATTTTGAAGATATCTTTAATTTGTTCAACCTCTTCCGTCTCGACACCATGCTCGTCAGGCTGTGGGTGCTTCACCAAGCCCAAGAGTGTAGGCGTCTGCCCAACTGCACTTTTGGAATAATAGATCCGGTCGTCATGAACGACTACTATGTACGAGAAGCAAGGCTGGTCCTAATAAATTTCGTCACTGAGTCATTGATATACCATAAGGACAAGGACTGCGTACTCCTGCCCTACAATCCCCTGTAAGTTACTTGCTACCGTGCCTAGTTTGCTTTTCTTAAGACGTATCCCCATCTATTTATATTGGTTCGTTACCTTTTACGCAGCGACCATTGGATCCTCATTGTCATCCACAAGCCTTCAAGAATGATATACTATTTTGATTCCCAAAGAAGTGCCAAGCGGGACTACTCAGGATTTAAGGAAGTTCTAGAAGCCGCCTTTTGGGAATACAACTTGTGAGGGGGAGGAGCAGAATGCAAGAGCAAAAAGCTGATCCACAAATTCAACTTCCCTTATAGGCAACAGCTGGAAGGTAGCGTGACATGTGGGTACTACGTCTGCGCTCACATAGACGCGTTCGTCATATCCCACAACCCGCAATGGAACCAGGATCAATTCAATAATTTCATACACGACCTGGCCGACGATAAGTATGACTGGAAGAAGGACTTTGCCCGCATCCAGAAGACCTTCACGTACGTTATCAACAACGAAGTCATTCGGCCAAGCGGTGATTTCTACGCGGGAGTCCACTTACCCGCTTACCGCCGCCCTGCAAGTACTAGCCAAGCGTCATAGATCTAGAGTAAGGCTAGTGAAAATAAACATTGTTAAATTCATTTGTTTATCGTTTTAATTCGTTGTAAACTTGCTTTTATATGTGTACTTAATATTTGTGATATTAATTGCTATATATGCTTAATATTTGTGTTACTAAATGCTATATATGCTTAATATTTGTGATATTAATTGCTAGATTTGTCTATTCAGATTTGCTTAATATTTGCTTAATATTTGTCTATATATGCTATATGTGTTTAAATTTTTTTTATAAAATACTTCCACTGACGGGTACAGTCTGTTTATCTGTCAGTGGAAACAGTTACCACTGACGGGAGGAGGTTCAGCGCCCGTTAGTGGAAGTACTGTCAGGATGTTGCCCGGTAGCGCTACAAGCCTTTGCACTGACGGGCAGGCTGAGCCCGTTAGTGAATTTGTATATCTACTGACGGGCATAACGCCCATCAGTGAAAGTGGAACTTCCACTGACAGGACGTTACTGACGAGCCCGGAACCCGTCAGCGATGGCCTTTTCGCGCCCGTCAGTGCTGGTGTATCCTGAGGTAGTGGCCGGTCCCAAGCCTGGGGAAAGGAGGAGGGTAGTGATAGGCTTGGCGAGGCAACATAAAAACCCAGCCATTCTTATGGATATAAACCCAATAGAAATTCATTGGGGCATAACCCTCTTAGCGACGCGCCATATCGGAACCTAGGTGTGGTGTTAAATGAGCAGGGGCCGGGCCGTCAAAACCTTAGTGGCACGCTACTATCAGCGCCCGGATGTAGTGATAAGTGTGCAAGGGTCTTCGCATTTTCCTCGATGGATGCGAAGGGTAAGGAAGCTAGTCGATGTAAATAGGATTCATGTGGGTAGTTGGAATGTAGGGTCCTTAACCGGGAAGCTATGAGATTTAGTTGATGTTGCAATTAAGAGACGTGTAAATATCCTTTGTGTGCAGGAAACTAAATGCATGGGCCAGAAGGCGAGAAAGGTGGAGAATATTGGTTTCAAGTTATGGTACTCAGGGTTGGTCGGGAATAGGAATGGTGTAGGCATTCTGGTTGATAAGAGCCTCAAGAATGGAATATTGGACGTCCGAAGACAGGGGGATAGGATTATTGTAGTCAAGTTAGTCATTGGAGATTTGGTGCTGAATGTCATTAGTGCTTATGCCCCACAGGGAGGTCTCGATGTGAGCACAAAGAGGCAATTCTGGGAAGACTTAGATGTCATGGTTAGAAATATACCTACTAATGAGAAACTCTTCATAGGAGGAGATCTAAATGGCCATGTGGGTTTATCAAATGAGGGGTATGAGGGGGTGCTTGGGGGCTTTGGGTATGGCGATAGGAACCAAGAGGGCAAGGATATCTTAGATTTTGCTCTAGCTTATGACTTAATGGTAGCTAATACCTTTTTTAGAAAAAGGCAATCCCATTTAGTGACCTTTAGTAGTGCTCAATACTCCAGCCAAATTAATTTTGTCCTTACCAGGAGAGTGGATAGACGGGCTTGTGTAGATTGCAATGAGATACCTGGTGAGTGTGTTGTCCCACAACATAAGTTGGTGGTGGCTGATTTTTGCTTTCATTTACGTGTTCATCGGAACAAAGGTGCCAAAATCATGAGAACAAAGTGGTGGAAGCTCAAAGAGGAAGCGCAATAGATCTTTAAGGATAAGATGATTGTAAGAGGACCATGGAACGAAGAGGAAGACGCGAATAGCATGTGGGTGAAGATGGAAACTTGCATTTGAATGGTGGCTAGGGAGGTGCTTGGAGTGACCAAAGGAAAGAAATGCAAACATAAAGACACATGGTGGTGGAATGATGATGTCTAAAAGGCTATCAAGGAGAAGAAAGAAATCATGAAAAAAGCACAAACAACATGGAGAAGTACAAAGATGCAAAGAAGAAAGCAAGGCGAGCTGTGAGTGAAGCATGGGGGCGGGCTTATGATGAGCTATACCAGCAATTAGGCACAAAGGAAGGTGAAATGGATGTGTACAAGATGGCTAAAATTCGTGAGAGGAAGACAAGGGAATTCAACCAAGTTAAAGGTATCAAGGACGAGGTAAATTGACTTCTAGTGAAAGACGAGGAGATCAAGAACAGATGGAGAGATTATTTTGATGAACTGTTCACCGCTGGGAATGAGAGTACTATACTTGATTTAGACGACTCCTTTAATGACACCAACAGGCGTTTTGTGCGGAGGATCCAGGAGTTTGAGGTTAAGGGGGCCCTAAAAAGGCTGAAAGGAGGCAAGGCGTTGAGCACTGATGATATCCCTATTAAGGTGTGGAGATGCTTTGAAAACATGGTAGTAGTATGGCTAACTAAGCTATTCAACCGCATCTTTCGGTCAAACAAGATGTCTGAAAAGTGCAGAAAAAGTATATTAGTACCTATCTTCAAGAATAAATGAGATATTCAAAACTGTACTAATTACTGATGAATTAAGCTTATGAGTCATACTATGAAGCTATGGGAGAGAGTGATTGAGCATTGACTAAGAACATTGACGAGCGTCACAGAAAATCAATTTGGTTTTATGCCCGGGAGATCGACCATGGAGGCGATTTTCTTGCTACATCAGCTTATGGAGAGATATAGAGTGCAGAAGAAAGATCTACATATGGTATTCATTGACTTGGAGAAGGTGTATGACAAAATACCAATGGCAGTCATGTGGTGGGTGTTGGAAAAACACAAAGTCCTAACTAAGTACGTTACCCTCATCAAGGATATGTATGACAAGGTTGTGACAAGTGTTCAAACTTGTGATAGTGAAACCGATGCCTTCCCAATCAAGATAGGACTACATCAAGAGTTAGCTTTGAGCCCATACCTTTTGCCTTAGTGATGGATGAGGTCACGAAGGATATACAAGCTCTTTGCTGATGATGTGGTGCTAGTAGACAAGAGTAGGATGGGCGTCAATAGGAAATTAGAGCTGTGGAGACAGACTTTAGAATCAAAAGGTTTTAGACTTAGTAGAACCAAAACCAAGTATATGAGGTGCGATTTTAGTGATGTTAGGTGTGAGGAAGGCGAGGTTTGTCTACAAGGACAAGTAGTGCCTAAGAAACACACTTTTCGATACTTAGGATCAATGCTACAGAGCAATGTTGGTATCGATGAGGATGTTAGCAGTAGAATCAAAACCGGGCGGATGAAATGGCGGCAAGTATTTGGCATCTTTTGTGACAAAAAGGTCCCACAGAAGCTAAAAGGTAAGTTCTATAGGACGGCGATTAGACCTACGATGTTGTATGGAGCAGAATATTAGCCCACTAAAAGACAACACATCCAGCAGATAAGTGCCGCAGAGATGCGTATGCTACGGTGGATCTGTGGTCATACAAGAAATGATCGAATCCAGAATGAGGATATACGTGATAGGGTAGGGGTGGCACCGATTGAAGAGAAGCTTGTCCAACACTGACTAAGATGGTTTGGACATATTGAACGGAGGCCTCCAGAAGCACCATGCATAGCGGTATTCTAAGATCTATAGACAATACTAGGAGGGGCAAGGGGCGACCAAAGTTGACATGGGTGGAGGCAGTAAAAAGAGACTTGAAGGATTGTAATGTATCTAAGGATTTGTCTCTAAATAGATAAGTGTGGAAATTAGCGATCCACATGCCCGAACCATAATATTCCTCTCAAAACTTTTTTCTTTACCTTTTGGCTCATGCAAATTTTATTGGGTTTCATCTCTAGCCTACCCCAACTTGCTTGGGACAAAATGCTTGGTTGTTGTTGTTGTTTTAGATAGGGCCGCTAAAAGCTCCCGGACCTAATGGTTTTCCTGCAAGGTTTTTCTAGCGGAACTTGGGGGTGGTACGTGAGGATATCATATGTGCTATCAATTTTTTTTGTGCATGGACAGATGCCTGATGGAGTTAATGATATCACAGCTGTGCTAAAACCCAAAAAAAAGAACCCAATGGAACTAAAGGATTTTTTCCCTATTCGTTTTTGTAATATCTTCTATAAAATCATCTCTGAATGTCTTGTGAACCAGTTGTGTCCTCTTCTGCTTGGTATGATCTCGCCATCTTAGAGTGCTTTTATTCCTGGGAGAATGACAACAGATAATGCACTTATAGCTTTTGTGTGTTTCCATGCTTTACAAAAGAACAAAGATGATCATTCAAAGTTCTGTGCCTATAAGTTGATATGGCTAAAGCTTATGATCGGGTGGACCGAAACTTCTTGAAAGGGATGCTTCATGCCTTGGGTTTTTCTCATACTTAGATCAAATGGATTATGTCCTGTGTTACTACAGTGAAATTTTCAATCCGGCTAAATGGTCCGCTTTTGCATTCCTTCTCGGCGACCCGGGTATTCGTCAAGGTGACCCACTCTCTCCTTATTTATTTTTGCTGGTCGCAGATAGCTTATCCATCCTTATTAATGATGCTTTTACTAGAGGGTGTTTAGAGGATTTCAATATTTGTCGTCATGCTCCTAGTATCTCTCATTTATTGTTTGCAGATGAAAGTCTCTTATTCTTTAGAGCTTCTATGGAGCAAACTCTTGTGATCAAGGATATTCTGTGCAAATATGAATTGGGCACGGGTCAACTTTTGAGTCTGTCCAAGTGTTCAATAATATTTGGTGCCTGGTGTGATATTGTGGATCAGGCTATGATTACAACCACTCTGAGAATTGTTGCTGAAGGTCTTGAAGATAAGTATTTGGGGTTGCCTGTACCTGAGGGAAGGATGGAGGTTGGGAAGTTCCATGGAATCAAGGATAAGTTTCTAAAGCATATCTCTGGTTGGACTAAAAAATACTTATCTTGTGGTGGCAAGGAGGTTTTAATCAAATCAGTTTTGCAAGCCTTACCTATTTATGCTATGGGAGTTTTCCTACAAGTCTTTGCGATGATATAACAAAACTCCTTCGAAATTTTTGGTGGGGCGATGAAAAGGAACTATAGAAGGTTCATTGACTTGCTTGGGAAAAAACTGTAAGGCTGAAGGGTCAAGGTGGACTCAGTTTTCGTGATCTTCTTTGTTCAATCAAGCTTTATTAGCAAGACAAAAGGGCATTTAATGATTTTTCCAGATAGTTTGTGTGCCCGGTCATTGAAAGCGAAATATTTTCCTCGTGGTAATTTGCTTGATACAACTTTATGAGGAATTCATCTCCCTTCTGGCAAGGAATTATGCATGGTCTAGACCCCCTTAAACAAGGCATTATTTGGCGAGTTTAATATGGGACTAAAATTCGTTTGTGGCGGGACAATTGGATACCAAGGAACTCTAACCTTGAGTTGACTGGTAAAAAGAATAGTTGTCTTCTTGAATGGGTTTTGGACCTCATGGTCCCGGGGACAAGGAGCTGGGATGAGTCTCTTGTTCGACATGTTTTACTTCCTCATGATGTGGACGCTGTTCTCAAAATTAGAATACCATCTAATAGTGATGATGACCCACTGGCTTGGTATTTTTAGAAGCATGGGTGTTTCTCGGTTCGAAATTCTTACAAACCTTGCACTTCACAGGCATGCCTCAAGTGATACTGTTGGACAACACAGTGGTGTGACTGATGGGTATAGGAAGATATGGGATGTGATTTGGCAAGCTCGAGTGCCTCCGAAGATTAAAGTATTTGCGTGGAGGTTAGTGACTAATAGCTTGGTTTTCCAAATGAATAGATGGCGCCATAATTCTGCTACTACTCCGACTTGTTCTATTTCTGGTATGGAGGAAGAAGATGGGTTTCATGCCGTTATTACTTGCACTAAGGCTCAGGCTCTCCGTTTGCTACCAAATCGGTGTGGAGTCTTCCTTTAGAGACCAAGTTGGTCAGATCGGGATCTGATTGGCTGCTAAATCTTTTGAGCCCTGAGGATTTGCATACCTGTTCTAAGTTACTTCTTCTTTCTTGGCAAGCATGGCATCTTCGGAATGACTTGATTTGTGGAGACAGCAAAGCGTTGATCGGGGTCTCGGTTCATTTTTTGTAGCGCTATCTAGATTCCTTCTGTCTTTTCTTTCCTACCTATCGTTTTGGTGATTCTAAGGGCAAAGCTCTGGTGATGCCGGTGGCTACAATGTTGATTGTGTTGCAATCTACGGTGGATGCATGGTCTGTGAGAACCCTAGTTTTTAAATCTAGTCGGTGAAAGCTTGAGATAGTGGTGGACTCAACTAACGATTGCTGAGTTGGTCGATCATATCGAGTTGTGCTGCTGACTAGTACTAGACAAGGGATGATTGCTTGTGCATTCACCATACATGGCAACCATCGTAATTTGTTCATACATGCACATACATATATGTCAAAACTGGAACTTTATCCAATTAGTATTACTACATATGTACAATATTGATTACAAGATACAAAAGAAGAAATAATAGAAGAAGATCACAAGTATTATAGATTATAATTGTTTGAGTACAAGAATGGATAAAGTAAATTACATAAGTGAAATTCTACCTATACAAATATCTAAACCTTGTCTTTGAATGTCGAGCCGTAGAATATTGAGTGTGGAGGAGGCAACCTTCGAAAATATTTGTGGTATCCGAGGTCATCAAGTATATGCACTCGAGACCGTTGGGATCGTGCAAATTGTTGTAGGAGACAATGAGTTTTGAAAATTTATTTTTGAAATAAGAGCTGTTCCACCGGCACATTGTCGCCTAAACCCGCAAAGAAATTGCGAGGGCAAAAGAATAACCGAAATGGAACATATATAAGTGTTATTTCCAAAATTAGATTTTAAAGACATTTTTGTTTATGAAAATGTCCAAGGGCCACATGACTAAGACCCTTATTGGTACATATGTATATATATATGTTCAGAGAAGAGAGGTGAGAAATAAAGTAATTTTCTTTCACCTATACTACTTTGCCTTCTTTCACCTATACTACTTTGCCTCCGTTGGTTTTTCTTTTTGTGTCTTAGAAAGGAATTTTGTTTTTGAAAAACAAATTTTTTTGTATAAGGCATCAACCATCGGGGGAATATCTAGCAGCCAAATGCAAGCGGATCAGCCACCGTAGTTATGGATCATGTGAGATAATGAAAATATTAGCCACAACCGACGTAAGCAGCCTATAAAGGCAATTCACAATGGTAGTCACCACGTTTAGACCACCATTTCTGTTAGGACCAACCAAGTGAAACCATAGCACCAGCACCATCAACACATCAATTCCATTCTCAAAAATTAGCTCAAGGCAGCCATGGTAACTAGGTAGGAGGCTCAAACTCTAGGAGACCATCAAGGACCGAAGTAGCATAGTATTCCATAAAGAGGACCATCAAAGCCTAAGGAGGAATAGTAGAGGAGAGGATCACCGGATCATCTAGGAGTCAAACTCCAGGAGGCAAGACCTCCAAGAACAACATAAATTAGAGAAAGGAGGAGATCACCAGCAGACTAGGAGGAACACGACCAAAGACCAAATCAAGCAAACCTTATGCCATAAGGTAAGCATGACCTGGAGGGGAAAAGAGACCCTCAGATTTTATTATCATCATTGGGTTAGAATCATCATTACCTGGTGTCTGTTCTTATCAACTCTTAAGAGTATATATACATATGTATATATATATACACATTGTGCTTCAGATGTTTAACATCATCATAAGCTAGCCGAGACCAAGCAAAATATCTGTTCTTACTGAAATTATCTATCAATTTCCAACTCCTTTCTTAGAAAATCATCACAAAAATACACAATTAATCTACACAACTAGTATAGAATCTTTGTTCTTCAGTTTAATAAACTGACATATAGATAGAGAATGACATTCGAATAACCAGGTGTATCAATAATAACATCAAGATCCACAAGCACACCAGCCACATTGCAGATCAGTACAGAAGAACAATGAGTAGTCACTTATCAGCTCACAAGAAGGCAACAATAGCTCTTTTAAGATATATATATGGAATAGGAATACCAATCTTGACCAGATAGCTTTAAGCTAGGGGCTGATCCATAAATACGAACACACAACGTACATCTATGCTTGGGAGCATCAAGTAATAGCATATGTTCCTTCAATTGAATAAACTGATGTGTTCATATATGCTAAAACAGAAAGAGGCTTAAAACCTAGGCGACATTTGTTCTTATAAATTTTAAATGCTCAAAATGAGGCCTGAATTCTTGATAAGAATTCATCATGCTATAAGACCGATCAATTTTAGCCGCGATTAGCAATTCCAGAGCCCTAAATCCCTAATATAGAAATGACGGATATCTCATGTTTTATCGCAAAGTATTTACATTAGGAGGAAAATGGTACCAGTATACAATGATCCAATTAGTATCCAAATATAATGCCCATATCATCAGATTAGCAAGTTCAGGACCCCAACTGACAGTATAGGCATGATGATCCAAGAAACCAACAATAACACCCATAAGCCGACCTAGAAAACCATCGATTTGGGCATGGCAAAACCCTAGTCGAGGCACGATAGAAGGGGGAAAAGATAGAGAAAGCTTACGTGAAGACGATGGTAGCCAACCGGGCACGGGATGGTCAGCGGTGAAGAAGCCAAGCGGCATCGGCTCGCCAATGACGTCACTGGTAGGAGGCTTGACGAGTGGAGCACCGGCGTCGCCGAGGCTACGACGCCGAGCCGCACGCTGTCTCGGGTAGCATGGCAGGGGCAGCCACCGAAGAAGACACTGGCATCGACCTTAGGGTTAGGGCGCGGCAGAAAACGGAGGCCGACGAGGTGATGGTGTAGCACGGAGAGGGGTAGCCGACGGAGAAGCCGCCTCCGTGACAAGCAAGCGCAACCCAAGCTCGGGTCGCCAGATCCTCCTGAGCCGAACTAGGGCGGAGGCGGCGGCGGCACAAGAGGGCTCCGGAAGAAGCCGAGCGGGCGAAGGTGAGAGAAGAGGAACGACGGTGTTAGCATCGGTGCCGGACCGAGGGGGCGGTGGCGCCTTGAGGAGCGGCGCATGCAAGCGGGGCAGAGAAGAGGTATAGGCAGCGGCGTTTGAGAGGGGATGAGTGTGACAAAGTGAGTGAGAGAAGAAGAAAGGGGTAGGGCATGCGGGCTTAACCGGCAGGCCAATCGATCGGACTGGAGGGTTAAAACAATAGGCCGGCCCAATAAAAGTTGTTTTCCTTTCTTTTTCTATTTAAAACAGAGACTCAGGCCCAAATTTAATTATTTTTTTCCTTTGAAATAGAAAATAAAACTAAGTTGAGTTATTCTTCTTTTCGTTGAAACGAGAAATAAGAGTTAAAGATATGAGGTATAGACTAAAAGACAAATTAAATTGTATACTATTTTTTCACAAATAAAAATTGTAGACTATTTACTCACAGTAAAATAATTCCTCCTTTTCTCCAAAAATGAGAAAGAAGTTATGATAAATATTGAATTCACATTTTAAGTAAATTGAGGGATAGTCACTTAAATGAAATAAAATGTGAAGCATAACTATATTGACTTCCAATTAAAGTAAAGTAAGATTAATCAATCAATATTGTATGTAATAGTTTATAAAAAAGCTTCAAAAATATTTAAGATCTTGCTATTTAATAACTTTAAACCATACGTAAAACACTCGAGAAAATGGTATATCTTAATTCTTGCATTCTAAGATACATTTTCCATGTATGCATGAACATGGCATTGCATTCTTGTTGGAATCTTTTGAACAAGTCCTTATTGGATTTTATCTTTTTTTTCTAGAAGCCGGAGTTCAGCGAGCCGACCAGTTGAACTTCACTACTTATCTATTACCAAGCAAGTCGAGTTTCCTGTTCATGTCTGTTGAGACCTCTTTGCTATAACCTGCATAAGGTGAAAATCCAGCGTACTTCCCAACCAGTAGTCCTAGTCTGTTGTGCAAGACTATGACACGGGGTATGACAGAACCACGCAAAAACGACTTTGTGGTCATGGGTGTGTGATTTGAGGCTGATCACCTCAGATACATGACTATGATCATTTGTGGGTAAAGTTGCGCACCTGTACAAAGTGTAAGAAAGTGTGGCATTGTTACTCCATATTTCTGTCTAGAACTGCGAACGTGATAGGAAAGGAGTCCATAGGGGACTCTAGCAGCCTCTAAAGACAAGAGATCATACCTTTCTAATTAATAAAACTGAATTCTCTTTCCTCACAAAACTGCATTGCTCTTGGGAGAACATTGTTGTTCTAAGTAGAGATAGTGGATCGAACACCTCTTTCCTATTTCTGGACTTGTTGAGTACCTTTTATACTCATCCCTCTTTTCTAATTCCTTTTTTAGAATGAGAGCCGATGCTAGATCCACACATAGTCTATGTCAAGGTTGACGAAGAAGTCTCCGAGGAGCAGGCTTCGGTACAAGACAATGGAGTCGACTACTACTTTGACTATCATGGGAGGCACAATTTAGAGTAGAAGAGATAGGACATGCGAGTCGAGGGATGTAGTATATGGTTTTGGTAAACCAACCGGAAATGGTTTTAAACTCCCCGTACTTTTGGGAATATGCTCTACAACTTTACTTGTTATTCGGAATTTGTAATGTAAGATAGATTCCCCGCTGCCTTCTTCTAGACCTGTTTGACCACTCCAATGCTTCTGCTATACTACTTTGTATGGCATGTTGTGGATAAGATGACACTTCATCTACAAGATGTCAAAGATCGACATACTATTCGAAGGGACAGTATGTGGATCGCTACATGGTCCCCGTCGCCGGTTGGGTGGATTAAGGTAAATGTGGATGCTGGTTTTGATTATTCCTCAGGATTTGAAGGTATTGGTGTGGTTATTCGTGATCACCATGGTGGGGTGCTGGTCTCTTCGTGTGAGTAGGTGCCCACTTGCGAGCCGAGGAAGCTGAATTTCAAGCTTGTCTTCGAGGTTAGCATTTATCTTTGATCCTCTATTCACCGGTTATTTTGGAGAGAGATTACCTCGCCGTGCATGCAGCTCGTTTGTCCTTGTTCTTAGAAAGGTTCGCCATTCGTGATCTCAAATCTAAAGCCCAAGATACGATAAAATGATTACCAGATGTTCAGATCAGCAAGATTTGGGAGGGTCTTAATTCAGTAGCGTATTCTCTTGTGCAACTAAGATAGGAAAGGTGTGTGTCCAAGAATGTCGTATGGACCCATTCCACCTTGTGTAGTGGTGTTGATCCATAAAGATTATAATGACAATGATTGCTTAGGGTGATACCGTGATCAGATCGGTGCAAGTGGCTACACAGTACTACAGTTTTTAATTTGCACTAGAGCCACGAGATTCAGCTACAGCACCAAAGGCAGCACTTTAACCTCATAATCCAGAGAAGCTTATCTTAAGATATGTTGCATGCATGCTTACTCCCATTAGCACGAGTTTTTAGTTGAGTTGGTTGATGTATAAATTTAACATATTAGAGCTAAGAGTCTCGAATTTAAGACTCAACCAATACTATTAATAAAAATAGTTATGGCATAATTCAATGTGTAAGACCTGGAGAAACCTAGACATAAGGAAAAACGATACTGCTTTTCTTTTCCTATTAGCTCAAGGTTAGTTCTCAATGCTTTAATAATACTTTGAGAAATTTACTTCAACTTCTTTGCATCACTTTTAGTATCTAGAGACTCAACAAAGAAGGAAATTGTTCCATCTTCAACACTTGTTTATAAGTTCCCTCCAGAAGGAAGTCTTCAACAATTTTCGATTGGAGAATGGTAACTTCCATTATTGAAGCATGGCCTCGATCTTCAAGAACAATATTACCCTTTTTTTCATGTTTTCAAGGAAGATGCACATATATACACACACCAACACAATACACACTTATGCGAGTGCGCTCCCTAATCACATGTTAGAATTGACGGAGACAAAAAATAAATCTACGAATCTCACTAAATCCATACTAAAATGCACCCATGTGTGTAAAAATTTGGGCATTAAGATTTACACTTTAGTAAATGAAGCCATGTCCCTACGACTCCACCACCCTAGTGGTTCTCAACACCAACGTAGATTGGCAAGAGTAAATGTTAGGAGTTAGATCGTATTACTCATTTCCCAAGATCCAGAGACATGCACCACAAGGCAGCTGCATAAGCAAATGTGAAGGACAGAATGTTTTGCATTACTAAACTGCCATTTGACAATAGTTTCACTCCCAACATAAGGTGAACACCAAAAGAATCAGAGAAGGTTTGCATACCATTTTAGCAACCACGCAATCGAAGAAAAGTTAATGGAGGACATCCATTTTCCAGACAGAAAAAACTTGCTGATTATTAGGTCCTACTTTATACGGAGTTGCAGATAATTTCACACATTGGCCTTTAAACATGATAACATCACAGGTGATCATTTCGACGATGGAATCCCAGATGCACTTACAATCGAAAGCGGCTGAAAAGCGAACAAAGTGACCAGCTTTACGAAGTAGAATAGGACGTAGAGGCGCGTCTTACCGCGTCCTCCCTAAATGGTCCATACTTGGTTATTATAAACAACGCTAATATAGTAAATAAATGACATGTTAAGTAAAGTATGTATGCTTTGGAAGCAATTGAATAGATCGTATCAGCCACACATCCCTATCTTTGTAGTCCACCTCTACGTATTTATAGATCATAGCAAAGAGCTAAATAGAATCATACATTGATTATGAAAAGGGGGAACGACAAATCCATACAACACATTTTTATCAGTTTATGGAATACTATGTAGCACAATGGGAACTAATAATCACTTAGATCATGGTTTCATTGATTTGTGGTCAAAGAAAAAAGGCAATACCATAACACTTATTTAACGGATCTATAAATTGAAGATGAATCTATATAACCTAAATATACAAGGTGATATCATCACCCAGGTATTAAAGATGACTCTATATAATCTAAAAAAGACAAGGTGATATCATCACCAAGATCTAGCCATGGTAGTTAATACAAAAGTAGTGAAATTTACATTTCTCTTATAACGATCAAATGACACTTTCTATGAAAGCTAGCATAGATAGAGTAATGGCAAATAGCACATGGTGTCACCAACATGTCGATCATTTCTATGTATTTCTTTATTTGTCAAGGAGTTCTTACCCCAAATTTCCATTCATATTACCTTTTACTCTATCTTGGCTCCACAAGCTTTATCCAAGTATTAAAAAATATAACATTGTCTGCTAAAAGTTTGAAAGGAGTAGAAATTTGAAAAGAGTAAAACGTACAAAATCTAAAGTTCAGCAAACCATGAGCAAATAATTTTCTAACTATAGCTATTTCACTCATATTAAGGTCCATAATATAAAATTATGTCTTTAATTCAATTCCTATAGTTTCAAATGTCTTCCATAACCAGGCACCAATGTTTTAGGCAATCACAACGCACAATTGACATATCACCAACGATCTAGTAGGGAAGAAGATTAAATCAATTGCTCAATTGTTCCATCATCACCATGCATATAAAAATTCCTTTTGTACATCAAAGAACGCATGGGTAAAGGAAGAGAAAGGAAGCAAAAATTTTGCACCATCAAAGATTGCTTTAGAGGACCACGTTGGTAGGCTTAAATATGAATTAATATGTACTTTACTGCAAAAAATGGCGACCACAGAAAATAATGAAGATAAAATATTATTGTCACACAGGTTGAAGTTTGTGTTTATAATAATAAACTAAGTATGTAACACAACAATTTACAGGTCCCTAAAAAGGTTAAGCGAAGGTGCATGAAGTAATGCACCACTATAGAATTGAAGAAAAAAGGGTATCTGTCGTAAACCACGGCATATCAGATGGTAGTCAGACTGTTTTCAATCATAACCCTGGTAATTATCATATACACATCGATCATATTAGTAAGAGTGTCACCAAACTCGAAATGAAGAATTACTACTAGTGATTTAGCCTATTTCCTTTTGAGTCAGCACCTCTGGTTCCGTCTGAATGACCATTGTACAACTATCTCCCGCAAGAATAAGAAGTAAATGCGTTCTACACAAGAACAAAGCCTTTCCATTTATAAGCATCCAATTCTACTTTATGCAAGAAGAATGAACATCTTACACTGGAGAGATAACTGTCTTACAACTATGCAGACAATAGGTTGGAGATAAAAAGGAGGCAACCATATAGAAGGGAAAAAATGAAAGATGAATAGACCCAAAAGTGTGGGATCTTGGCTGTAAGGCAAGAAATCTAGCCCTGCACACTCCTGTCAAAACATCTGAAACAATACATTGGTGGAAAGGTAATAATTGGAAAATCTTATTTATAGCATGTCTCCAACTTGTCTTATCTTATGGAAATAATGCTTTTGTAACCAAAGGTTCACATGCAAACTGAGTTATTAAAGGCCAGATAAGTGTAGGCTCGAAATGTGGAACATTCATAGTTAATCGGATTGTTCCGTTAGGTACCTTGACCCATATAGATTTGGCGCTTGTTCTGACGTAGATTCTCAATTTATTTTGTACAATCCATTGGAAAAAAACAAAGAAAGCTACTACAATAAGTCATACCTTGACTGCACATCATAGAAATGTTTATTATATAAAGCAGTATCAAAACAGGATGATGATTTGCCTTATTAATTCCTTGTCCTGATAATCATTTCAACAAGACATATCATATGATGACCACATGTCATATGCATTTACCATTGGCTAAGCCAGGCAAAGATACAACATCACAATCACAGCTAAATGCAATTTCAAAGTCGTAAAGACTTCACGTCATTCTCAAGTCCACTCAACACGATGAATTCGAAGGAGCCAGGCAATTGTACCTCACTATAACCTAGTCCTAAGGATAGTGGGTCACTTGAAAGCCCGATACAACCACCCAAACCCTGCCTAGCCAGCGGGCGCATCAAAGCTAGCGGGTCACTCAACTGATACTCATCACACTTAATGAAATAAAGGACAACATTAATTCTTTACGAATGTCCCATACACTTCAATTCATACACGTTTGGTAAATGAGATGCTATATAAACAACTTAAATATCACAACAAAACTCTACAAACAAAGGTTTACAGATATATACACTACTACAGAAATCATTTGTCCAGACGGTTCGGAAACACCGGGCGGGACGGTTTTCCGAACCGTCTGGACGAAACAGTCAGCACAAATGAACTTTGTCCAGACGGTTATTGAACCGTCTGTACAAATACTTAGTACAGACGGCTCCACACACGAGCCGTCTATACTACTCTCTGGTACAGTACCTCCGAAGCATTTGTACAGACGGCTCCCAACCACAAAACCGTCGGCACAAATGCATTGAACAGTACTTCAAAAGCATTTGTACAGACGGTTCCATTGTCAGAACCGTCTGCAGCAATTATTTGTACAGACGGTTCTACCTCTGGAACCGTCTGCACAAATGCTGTGTTAGGAAAGCATTGCTGTCGCGGCAGCAGAAACAACCGTTTCTGCTGCCGCGGTAGCAGTACGGCAAGGCGCCATGCTGCCGCCTGCTGCCGCAGCAGCGAAAATGGCTGATTCCGCTGCCGCGGCAGCAGTGCTGCAGGGCTACGGTAGTGCCGCCTGCTGCCACGGCAGCCGTGCGGCAAGGCGACGTTGCGGCCGCCTGCTGCCTCGGCAGCGGAAATGACTGATTCCGCTGCCGCGGCAGCAGTGCGGCAGGATGACGGTGGTACCGCCTGCTGCCACGGCAGCGAAAACAGAGGTTTCTGCTGCCGCGGCAGCAGTGCGGCAGGGCGACGTTGCTGCCGCGGCAGCGGAAACTACCGTTTCCGCTGTCGCAGCAGCCGTGCGACAGGGTAACGATGCCCGGCGCGGCCGCGGTCCTGCCGCGACAGTGAAAACGCTAGAAACAAAGTGATCAAGCACAGGCATAGCATACACAGACACACAATGTACTCATTGATCTTAGACATAACATTCAGAAGCAAACTTAAAACATCATTCTCAACCACAAAGTCATTTACATGCATTGTTAGGGAAAAAAACTCTCAAGTCATTGAGGAGGAGCAATTTGAGGACAATGGAACTCTCCGGTTTCCTTCAACACCTCTCTAAATATGAAAGCTATTAACTGTTTTTGAATAATCCGGACACCCTCAGTGTCGAGCTGATCTGTAGGGAACTTAAAAGTCTGCACAAGGAAATTAAATAGCTAGGTTAGGCACGACGTCCGAACGATGAAAAATGAAACTACATATAGTGTAATGACACTAACCTCCACATCTACCAGACTAGAGCCAACGATCTGCATCATATATGTCGCCACATAGTATGCACAGAGATTGCTGCCCGCGGGCTGCTTGTGGCACTGTAGAAATCATGGTTACGTGCAGGGTAATTTAGTTTTACCGAATACATATTAGAACGTGCGAGGTGATTATTCTTGGGCGAGGGAGGAATTATTACCGGGAAATGAAATCGGTGGGTAGGTTCGGTTTTTGTTGTTTTCACAACCCCCCCTTGGCAACATATTTCTTGAACGCCCCGTTGAGCACCGCCGTCAAATCTGCGTACTTCTCTGGTGGGTAGTCCCTAGAGTCGAAGTACGTGGCATGTAGACGTTCTGGCTCGAGGCAGACAAGCATCCAGTGGAAGTTATAGTTGTACGGTAGAAGAATGACGTGCTTAGTACAGAGAAGGAGCATGACATCCAAAATGTAATCCTCGACCTCGTTCGGCTGGAATTGGACCATTGTGCATATGACCACTTGTGGATCGAGGAATCCGATATTAGGGTTCTCTGTCCTAGCCTCTTGAATCATATGTCTGCACATAAAAGTAATGTCATTAAAAGAGCGTATCAATAAGTTAGGCAATTCATTTAGCTTAAATAGTGATTGAGAACACTTACAGTGTCCAGCATCTTAATAGGCTGACATCGAGGGCGTCATGACGGAAGAGGTCTGATAAATCCGAGAACTCGATGGTAAAGGTTCCACCTGGATGAAGGAAATGTTGCCGCTTGTACGCGGCGCAGATATTTTGAGGAAGCTCTGTCTTCTCGTTGGACCTCTTCATGTAAAATTCGTGCAAAATCTGAGCTGCCCAACCAAGTTGTTCTAACGCCGCCCGTGTCACTAGCGGCTGCCGTTCCGTGTACTCGGGTTCTTCGTCTACCTCTTTGCCCTTGGCCGACTTTGTGCTATTTCTGGTGGCCCTACGCTGAGCTTGAGGAGTTGTTTTGGCAGCCTGTTGGCTAGATCTGCTAGATTGCTGAGATTGTGCTGAAGCGGATTTCACCTTCGGTGGAGGAGGACGGCGTGAGAAATCTTTACCGTAACGCACCGGAGACAGCGGTCGTGGAGGAGGTGAAGGGGCAACCAGGGAAATGTACTTCTTCGGCCACTGGATGAACGTGTGGAGGGCCTGTCCCAGTGTCGTGACGTCGTCCTCCGGTGGTACAGGAAGTCTGAAGGAGGAGCAATTCGCATGCACCATGTCCACTGCCACCTTAGCGTTATCCGCCGCTAGCAGAACTCCGTGCACCATCATCGTGCTTTCTGAAGTTGGAAATACTAACCCCTGGCCAGCCTCAAGCATGTCAGTGGGGCCAAAACAGCTGGGCACGAGGAGCTTGCACTTGGTTGCCACCGCTATGTCGTCGACAGGGAATTTTTCACTGACGTCTTCACGCGGAATAGGGTCGAAAGGTAAGTCGTCGGCGCGGTCGTCATCTGGAACGTGCTGCGGTGGGGATTGTTCAAGGACGTCTTCGGCATTCTCGTTTTCCACGGATGCGCAGCTACTCCGGCGCCGACCATGTGGGGATGAGCCTGCGGGGCTGCGGTCGGCCACGGCGGCTGCATCCTCCTGCCTTATCTGCCGTACCCGTTCTTCGACCCTTGCATCGATCCTCTGTTCTAGGCCTGCATATATTTCTTCCATCAGCTCTTTCTTCATCCGTTCACGCTCGGCTGCCTCGCGCTCTGCTTTTGTTCTCCTCCGACTCCTGTACTGTCCCGCATCGTCGGGGAATCCCAACTTCCATGGAACCGTCACCCCCAGGCCACGCGTTCGACCCGGGTGCTCTTTGTTTCCCAGAGCCGAGGTTAGTATGTCCTTTTCCCTGGCTGCTTGGAAAGTTCCTTGAGCGGCTTGTTCTGACAGTCGCATAATGTTTTCAGCCACCTGGACGGTTTCGGGCTTGTTGAAGGCGACGGTGCCATCAGCCGAGATGTTGGCCCTCGCGCGATACCAGTTCCGGGCCCGCCTCTCTGGGATCTGGGAGAACGGCGTGTCGCGACTCTCCTGAGACGCCCGCTCGTCCTCTGTTCTCCATTCCAACTCTTTGCGCGCATACCCACCGCTTCCGAGCCTGTGGGGGTGAACGTTGCATGCCTGGCGCGCCCTGTTTGCCTGACTCCGCTGCACGAATTCCTCCGACGTGCACCTCTCCACAAATGCCGCCCATTGATCCTCCAGGTACCCGTAAGTGTTCGGGTCCTGCCTGTAGGGCATAAGATCGTTCTTCACGTACGTGTTGTACAGCTCGCTCTTGAAGGTCTTTCACGCCTTGCCCATCTTCGCTTTTGCCTGTCTTTCCACGGCCTGCTCGGTACCTTCCGGGAAGTCGAACTGTCCTTGGATGGTGTTCCACAGGAACTCTTTCTCGTTATCCGGCACTGACGGCCAGCTGGCGTACGTTATCGGGATCTTTTCCCTCGCCAGTGACGCGCATGCTCTACGGAATGCCGCCTGAGCCTGCTGAGGCAATATGGGCACACCCTCAGCACTGACTTGAGTTATCGTGTAGTGACCCGTGGGCATTTTATTTTTTCCTCGGCCACCTCGCTTTCGCTTCTGCCCACCCGATTCTTCGGTTTGCTCACGAGACGAGGCTTCTGCAGGTTGGGAGGGCATCGGTTGACCCGGTTGAGGAGACACGTGCGGCTCGTCTTGTCGGGGAGAAGAGGCCACCGGCTGTTCACGTTCATCTCCTCCGGACGCCATCTTCAAAAGACGAAAAATTCAGATATGCGGTACACGACTAGATTGTAGACATTTTCATATAAAGACACATACTTTGTGAATTAAACAACAATGAGATACATATGTTCGTAATCTCATCATAAATATCTTCCTGAACTCTTTTATACATGAGGGCTACATGAGTTATATATGTCTTTGCCTCCGACTTTGCTTCACTCTCCGATGACTTAGACTGACGCTTACGACGGAGCCACGACGAACTGTTTACTATATCTGCCATAGTCTGGCGCTTTGCATCTTCCCTCCATATCTTCTCCATTCTCTCGATCGTAGGCCCACCCCAACCCTCATCCCATCTCTTCTTCTCAGCTCTCATCTTTCTACTTACGAAGTTTCTATTCTTTCGCTTAGCTTTATACCTATTGTGTCTAAATCAGTTCTCTCACATTTACTTACTGTATCTACATTGTACTTATACTCTTTAAATGTAAATGTACTCTCTATTTACTTCTTTCTCGTTTATTACTCTCACCACTTTTCGTTTTTTCTTCTACATCTCGTATCTCGTTCATTTGAGCTTTCTCTCAAGTTCTTCACTCTCCATCTCATTCAATTTATACTCAGTTATTTCTCTTAATCATCTCTAACATTCACACTTCTCATGCTTAGATTTTCTCAACACTCTTTCTCTCTGTAAATCTACTTCATATTTTATATAGCAAACTTCTATTATTAGATCAGTTATTTTTATACTCTTCTACAACATTTATTCTCTTTCTCAAGTTTACTCTTCACAACTAACATCTATTAAATTCATTCTCTATTCAATTCATTTGTTTATCTAGATAAAGTTATTCTGTTATCACTCTTTTCTCTTAACTATAAAAGTTGTAGACTTACTATACTTGCTACTTCTCTTATAATACTATAATTTCTCATTCTCTCTAGTTAGTCTTAAAATACTATAATCAACTCGTATCGTATTATCTTAAAGAGCATATAGTTAATGATCTATAGGATAAATAGGTTCTAGATATCAATTCTTTAATGTACTCTTGTTTTAATTGTAAAATTAAATCTTTCGTTTCTCTCATCAGTTGATTACATTATTATTCATACATATTTTCACTGACATCATCTTTTTTCAATCTTGTTATTTAACTATCTCATCTCTAATTAAACTATTATTGTCTTTCACTCAAGAGTCACTCTTGTTATTTAACTATCTCATCTCTAATTAAACTATTATTGTCTTTCACTCAAGAGTCTGCACTTTGCGTCTGAAGATTGTTTGTTTAGAAGCACAAAAATGTTTGCAGTGCCATTTGAACATACACAGCTTAATACACGAATAACCTACTGATGAACACAAGGAAATCATGGAACAAGTAGGACGCAATGATGTCTTCTCTTGCAAACAGGTCAAAATCTAGAGCAACAGTGAAGCTCTTCTTCGTGAGTTCATCTAGATGCGCTTCTTCTTCCTGAGTTCATCCAGATGTTGCAACTTCGTCCCTGTAAACAAACAAACCGGGAATTGAGGAGAAAGGAGCGGAGCTCGGGAGTACAAACCGGCTTGGGGGCGGTCGAGGAAGGTCGCCGGAGATCGGGGGCGGCGGGGAGCTCGGAGGCGGCGGGGAGCTCGGGGGCGGCCAGAGAGCTTCGGGGCGGCGGCGGCGTCGGCCAGAGAGCTTCGGGGCGGCGGTGGCGTCGGCCTGATGGCTTCGGGACGGCGGCGGTGTCGGGGCAGAAGGCCGGGCGACGGTGATATGCGGCTGTGGCGGCGGGGAGCTCGGGGAAGACTAGGGTTAGGGACTTAGCGAAAATTGAACTGGCGGCGCGGGATTGGAAAGAGGGGATTTATTAGAGAAGGTAGTCCAGACGGTCCGCAATACACAACTGTCTGGACTATTAGTGCAGACGGTTCTCAATATGGAGCCGTCCGCACTAACCTTAGTGCAGACAGTTCTCACTATGGAGCCGTCTGTACTAATGTTGCAGGCGGGACCCTGCTACATTAGTGCAGACGGTGCTCAATATGGAGCCGTCCGCACTAACCTTAGTGCAGACAGTTCTCACTATGGAGCCGTCTGTACTAATGTTGCAGGCGGGACCCCATTAGTGCAGACGGTTCTCCATATGGAGCCGTCCGCACTAACGTTAGTGCAGACAGGTCGAGATTTGGAGCTGTCTGTACTACCATTACAGCCGACGCGGGGTGGGACTTTTAGTCCCACCTCGCTAGTTGACGAAGGGTTCGACCGGTTTATATACCGATCGGTGAGAGGGGTAGCAAGATCCTCTATCACCCAAGCATATTCGGCAGATCTTCCGCCCTATGGGCCTGGCCACTGGGGCCGCTGGGCAGTACGGGCTTGTGCCCATGTCGCCTGTCATGGGCTTGATTTGGGCTTGTGCCCATGTCGCCTGTGATGGGCTTGATTTGGGTGCAGGCTTTGGAAACCAAAACCCCAGTGGTAGGCGGGCATTTTTTCTTTTTTACCCTTTTTTTATTTCATGTTGCATTTAATGGCATTTTTTAAACAATGTGAACCATATTTTATGTAAATTAATGAAAATAGACATTTCTTCTAAAATGTATTACAACTTTGTAACATGCAATACATGGTAAAAAGCCAAATTAGCAAGGCAATGACCAAATTCATGGCTTATATGCCTTAAACTTGTAAAATTCATAAAAACTTCATATGAACTCCAAACGAGTTGAACTTTTTTTATAAATTCATATTTTCATATGTACAATTTTATGGTACAACTATTTTGGGGTTACCGTACACTACAATTTATGAACAGTGAAGGTAAATACGTAACAAGCGGGTTACATCACACAAAACAACCTAATCTCCTTTAACAACCAGCCCTTCTTGATGATCGACGCGCAGATAGCAGGTGGCCCCGAACGGTAGTTGTTCTTCGTTGAGTGCGGTGCCGTCTCCAAGAGGGTACTCATCAAATTGATTGTACTCTTCTTCGTCTACGACATTCTCAACTCCGACAATCCTTCTTTTCCCCTGAAGGACTACGTGAAGTTTCTGATTTGCCGGGTCTTGGACATAAAAGACCTGAGTAGCTTGTTTAGCGAGTACGAATGGTTCGTCTTTGTATGCGGCACGTTCGAGGTCCACTGTAGTCATGCCGTACTTGTCGACCTTAACAGTTGAGAGGGCGACCCAACGGCACCGGAAGAGGGGGATCTTGAAACGTACATAGTCGAGTTCCCAGATCTCCTCAATGTACCCGTAGTACGCACACACCCCTCGTTTGTCCTGGAAGGCATCTATGCGGACACCGCTGTTTTGTACCGTGCTCTTCGTATCCTGTGCTCTGGTATAAAAGGTGTACCCATTTATGTCGTAGGCTTCAAATTTCAGGATTGTGTGACTTGGCCATCTGGCCAACCAGCCAATATTATCCTCTGTTGTACTATTAGCACTTCGAACCCGCAACCAGTTGTTGAAGCTGCGGTTGTGCTGTCTGGTAAGCCAAGCCTCCGTACGGCCTGGATTCTCTCTGCGCAGCTCGTCCTTATGCATGTTCATATACGGGGCTACTTCAGTCATGTGTTGCAAGACTGCGAAATGGGCTTGAGATAACGACGCGTAGTCAGGGATGAGTGTTTTCCTTCCTATGGTCCCTTTGCCATCCAGTCTCCCCTCGTGGCGAGACATAGGCACACCTATCTGTTTGAGCTGGTCCATGTAATCGACACAGAACTCGACCACCTCTTCGATTGTGTAACCTTCGATGATGCTGCCCTTTGGACGAGATCTATTTCGTACATACTGCTTGAGAATTCCCATGTACCGCTCAAACGGGTACATCTGGCGTAGAAATACCGGTCCACAGATCTTTATCTCTCTCATGAGGTGGACGGTAACATGGACCATGATATCAAAAAACGACGGAGGAAAGTACATCTCAAGATGACATAATGTCTTCACCAGATCGGCCTGCAACACATCTAGTGCTTCTGGATCGATGACCTTCTGACAGATTGTGTTGAAGAAGTAACACAGCCTAATGATTGTGTCTCGGAGATAGCTCGGCTGGATATTTCGGATTGCAACAGGAAGCATCTGTGTCATCAACACATGGCAATCATGGGACTTCATGCCAACTAATTTTAGATCTTCCATCGAAACAAGTTTCGAGATGTTTGCGGAGTAACCGGACGGAAGATGTTGGCGGAGTAACCGGACGGAACTTTCACACCTTGCAAGCACCGGCATAGTTCGGTCCTCTCGGCCTTTTTCAGGTTATAGCAGGCCGGAGGAAGCCTTGTTCTGCATTGTTGGGAGGGCTCAGGTGCCAACTCGGGCCTGATCTTCATGTCTACTAAGTCGAGGCGTGCGTTGAGGCTGTCCTTCGTCTTCCCTGGAATATTAAGTAAGAGACCAATCAGGCTGTCACACACGTTCTTCTCTACGTGCATAACGTCGATGCAGTGGCGAACTTCAAGGTGCTGCCAGTAGGATAACTCCCAAAATATTGATTTCTTCTTCCACATGCCGCTGGCCTTCGCTTTTTTACCACTCTTTCCAAGGACAACATCGATATCCTTAACCATATTGTACACCTCTTGCCCGCTGTAATGCCTTGGACATAAAGCTCTCTCCCTCGTCCCGTCAAATTGTTCCTTCATATTGCGGTACGGGTGATTCCTCTTAAGGAACCTACGGTGGCGCATGAACACCGTCTTACGGGAGTGGGCCAGCCACCTACTCGCCTTGTCTGGCTCTTTACTCTGGCCCGAAAGGTTGCGTAGGGTAGGCAAATCATTGACCGTGCAGAACAACATGGCGTGTAGGGTGAAGTTCTCTTGTTTGTACGCATCCCATACCTGCACCCCTTCGTTCCACAGTGTTTTCAGATCTTCCACCAAAGGTCTTAGGTAGACGTCAATATCATTCCCAGGTTGCTTCAGCTCTTGGATAAGCAGTGACATCATGATGTACTTCCACTTCATACACAGCCACGGTGGTAGGTTGTACATACTAAGAGCAACTGGCCAAGTGCTGTGCCGGCTGCTCATGTTGCCGAAAGAATTCATTCCGTCCGTGCTCAACGCGAACCTTATATTCCTCGGCTCCGCACCGAAGTTTTCGAAGATCATGTCGATGTTTCTCCACTGCGCAGAATCGGCAGGGTGTCTTAGCTTTCCATCTTTCTTACGGTCCTCCGAGTGCCAGCACAACAATTTGGCCTCTTTTGGGTTCGCAAACAAACGCTTTAGACACGAAATTACGGGCAGGTACCACACCACCTTAGCAGGAATTCCTTTCTTCGGCTCGATGAAAGACTCGCCGTCGTCTGGTTGACTCTTACGGTTGTAACGAGATGCTTTGCACACTGGACATGAACGCAAGTTCGATAATTCATTACGGTACAAGATACAGTCGTTCCGACATGCATGTATCCTTTCTACCTCCATCCCCAGTGGACAAACCACCTGCTTTGCTCGGTACGTGTTTTTGGGCAGCTCGTTACCATCCGGAAGCATCTCGGAGAGGAGACCTAGGAGCGCCGTGAAACTCTTGTCTGACCAACCATAGCTGGCTTTCAGTTGAAGCAGCTCGAGCACGGACGACAGCTTTGTGTATTTCGGCTTGCAACCCAGAAACAAAGGTTTTTCTGAGTCCTCAATCAAGTACATGAACTTGTGTAAGTCTCTCTCAGTATTAAAGTTCACGTCAGCATCGCGCAGCATCTGATCCAACCTATCATCGTCCTCTGCGCCACCACAGTCATCGTCTGCACCTACTTCCTCATGGCGGCCACAATCATCGTCTGCACCTACTTCGTCGCCATGTTCTCTCCTTTCGTTGACTTCGGGTTCTTCGACGATGCCAACGTCTTCGTGTAACATGTTCTGCTCTTCACCATGTTTGGTCCAACACGTGTAGTCCGGTTTGAAGCCCCTAATAATGAAGTGCGCTTGGATCTGTAGGGCAGAGTTGTGTCTGAGAAATGATCTCTCATTTCTACAATCGCAACAAGGACAATATGTAAATTCAACACCCTTCTTCAACCTATCCTCCTCGGCGACTCTAAGAAAATTCGTCACACCATCAAGGTACGCTTGGTTCGTACGAGAACCGTACATCCACACCCGATCCATCTGGCTACACGCGCTGCACGACAAGGAAATTAGTGTTAAATTGACCTAATAAAAGAAAGCCACCTAGCTTCTCATCGAAAAAGGGAGCTTATGTAGAAATCATACTGCACTTTAAGGGTTTAAGGGTATAAACGTAAATATCAAAATGCGGAACATCGGCATGAGATGAAATGCATGTCATGGAATAGAGGACATAAAAAAAAAGACTAATGCAAATGTAATCAATTTAATCGGAGTCCGGACGCTGAAAATATCGCAATCCGAATTTCTCCGGCGGTTTCGGAAACCCTAATTTGAGTTTTTAGTCAATTTTATTTTTTCTACAATGCAAACACGAATGAAAATGATATAATTGCATAGATCTTATTTTTCTGAACATTTTGATATATTATTTGCATTTTTCTGACTAATAATGATTTTTCTATGATTTTTATAAGATTTAAATATTTAAATACTCTTTTTGATCTTTTCCTCAGTAAAAATAATAAATAAATAAACTAAAAATAATTTATTTTTATTTTTATTTTTTTATTTTTATTAGTGGGTCCCACTGTTCATATTTTTTTTAAATTTTTTTTTGCTTAAGTCGCCCGAGGGGCGCCGGCGGTCGGCCGGGACGCCGGCCGAGCTCGGCCGAGCACCGGCGGTGGACGGAGGAGGGAGCTGGGAGGGCGGCGGCTTACCGGGAGGCGGCGGGGCGAGGCAGGCGGCGGCGAGGTGCGACGTGGAGGCGACGGCCGGCGGCTTCCGGGGCTGGGCTGGCCTGGCGGCGGCGGCGGCGGCGGGTGGCGGCGGCGGCTTGGGGAAGCTGGAGGTCAAGAAGCTAGCTCGGAGGTCGCCGGCGGTCAAGAAGCTAGCTCGGAGGTCGCGAGATGCCGGAGGTCAAGAAGCTAGCTCGGCTGGGAGAGTGAGGGAGTGAGCTTTAGTACAGACGGCTCCAGATAGGGACCGTCTGTACTGTATGGGCTAGTGCAGACGGCTCCCAACTGGGACCGTCTGTATTATTTGTACAGACGGTACCGGTTGGGAGCCGTCTGTACTGTTTGGCTTAGTGCAGACGGCTTCCAACTGGGACCGTCTGTATCATTAATGCAGACGGTCCTCGTTTGGAGCCGTCTGTACTGTTGTGCCCAGTGCAGACGGCTGCAGTTGGGAACCGTCTGTATTATTTGTACAAACGGTTCCCAACTGCAGCCGTCTGCACTGGGACGTCTTGCTTGTTCACCATCCTAGGTCATGATTTGTAGAGACGGTTCGTGTGGGGAACCGTCTGCAGTAAGAATTGTGCAGACGGCTCCCTGTTGCCGTCTATAGAGGTGGCGTCCCGTTAAATGCTATCTGTAGTAGTGATAAACACATCTCATACATAGGGCAGTTATCTAATTTACAACCAACAAGATGCGAAGGTCATTCATATCACAAAAAAAGGTAAGGACAGCAAAGGAACACATATGAAACCATTCGGCATAGCAGTCATATCCATCTCCAAAAATTAGCCATATCCCACATTTGACCGATAAGAGCAAAAACTGCAACTAGACATCAACATCGATATTTTTAGCATTATAGTAGTCACCTATGCTAGGTTCACCTGCAACATTTTAGGAATTGAATTCCTTAAGAAATTTCATATTTGCAACATGCTTCATAGGCTAATCCTAATTAACTTAAGCATGTCAATGAACAAGATTTAAAACATACTACACACGTATTTCATCCTCAACATATTAAAGCATGGCATGAACATGATTGATAAAGAAATAGCAACATGTATTCATTATGAAAATTCATTCTAAGATTTAACACATAAATCTCAGATCATCAAGCAATGAAAAATAAACTAAGATTCATCCATTTTCATCACATTACGTCAACCAAGACTCAATTCAATTTTCTGAGCAGGTCAACCAAGACTTGACCAATCGGGAAGTGCTCCAAAGTGTCGTAAGTTCATAATTGGTCGATTATGACTTCCGGACATTCACGCATAGCACTTCAACCTCGGGTGACAAGTAAAGCTCCACGACATCAGCATCAACTAGAGGACGACTAGGGTGAACACATTCACCTCGCCCATTGATCCATCTGTGGAAGCAGTACCCCAGCTCTCACATCTCACTTATTAGGTTTCATAGTTTACTAGTAAAAATTAATTTCATGTCCCACTAGTCATGACCCACATCCAAGCCCGAATCATGCTAGTGATATCGTTGTCACAATCATCAACATGGAACCATGAGTAAATAAACGTACGAGACCTTTTGCAGAGCTTTCCTTTGCTGGTAATACCCTTGGTCACACTAAGGATTACTTTCTTAAAATTCTTCGGCACCCAGTTCTATCGACAAGAATATCAAAACACAGGAAAAATGGCGAAAAGTGGCAATCGATCAATACCAGAATTTTTAGAGATGACATCATGCATAAAAGGAATTCTAAAATTTAGGAAATGATATTATAAAGACAATTCAATTAGTTTCATTTAATTTGGAATAGTGGAACTAAAGATATCAATTTTTCAAGATTTTCGTTCAAATTTTAGGGTTTGAGAGCAATTTATGAATTCAAAAAAATTCATAAAAGTGAATAAAACCTATACCAATAAATTCTACAAATTAAATTATGAATCTTCAAAAAGAATCAACTAATTTGGAGTTCATATGAAATTTCTACAAATTTAACAAGTTGACTGTTGTACGAACAATGACTGTACGGACCATAACGGTCATTCGGATCGTAATGGTCGAACCGACCATTACGGCCCAATGGACCGTTCGGTCAAACTGCTTAGTGGTCCGGTATTGCCATGCCCTAGCAAAGCAGCGATCATCGGTGGTGATCATACAGGGAGCGTTGACCTGGCACACACAGAGAGAAAGGGACAAAGAAAGCACATGCAACGTAACCTCAGCTCAAAGTCAAAGAACTGGAGGTTGAGGCTAGAGGCTTGGGGCAGCAGTGGTGATGCCAACGGTGGCCAGCAACCTTCGGTAGAGGAGTGGAGGTTGAAGGCGAGCTTGACGATGCTGCTGCCTGGTTGAGGAACTCTTGCGCAACTCTAAGAAGTCGATGGGGGCAGTCTTGAAGCTCGAGGCCGGCTGGAGAAGGGGATAGATGGCCGGTGGATCCACCGGAGTTGGGGAAGAAGGCCCTTGTGCGCAACTCCGTGGAGAAAAGGCACAACAAAGAGAGAGATAAGGCTAGGGAGAAGAAGAGGGAGCTCTGCGGTAGGAGCTCGGGTAGAAGGGCTTGCCCCAAGCGCTGGAGAAGAGGGAGATGTCATGGGAGCTCGGTCACCGGAGTAGACACATTGGAGTAGCTAGGGTTTGTCAGTAGGAAAGGTGAGGAAGAAAAAAAGGAAACAGAGAGGTCGAGGGGGGTTTTAAAGGAGCCGGAGACAGAAGGGAGAAGGGCGACGCCAGTGAAGTCATTGTGCTGGTGCGTGACGCATGTCCTTGGCTGGGACGTGTGGAGGCGATGACCTATGGGTGGGCCTCGCAAATCAGGAAGAAGGGGGCCGCGCTGGGCGGAGGGGTTTTACAGTGGAGAAGGCACATCATTGGTGCTGAGGTCAATGGTGGGCTTCGGTCTAGCTGGTGGAGGAGATGGACCAGGTTAGCCGGCCAAAGGCAAGGGAGTTTTATCTTTATATTTTTGTTTTTATTGTTATATCTATCTTAGATTAGGCTTGGATAAAAAAGGATCCAGAACAACGTTTTAAAATTTTAGAAAAATTTGTAGAGAGTACTTAAGACATTTATATCCTCCACAAATTTTCTCAGACTAAAGTACTTTCATTTAAACTATCTTTTAAATATAAGTGCAAAATTATCCAAAATAGTTTGAATATTTTTCAAATATTTTTGAAAATTTTATATTTGAATTCAGGGGTATAAATAAATCTTAGATTAAAAAATTTCAAAAAATTTGGAGAAGAGGAAATTTACTTAAGTAACATTTTTCAGTTCTGTCCGAATGAAAATATTGTAAAAAAATATTTGTTTAAATATGAAATTAAATTTCAAATGACTTGTACCTTTATAGAGTTTATATGGGATATTTAGATCTTTCAAAATATATGGGGATGAGATTTTAGTGAAGTCGGTATCATAATTTTACTTCAAGTTATATCAAGATGATCTAGATGCATGCATGCGACGATAGTGATACATTTAGATGATCTAGATGCTAGCTGTGATATACTAATAATTTTCTTAAATGACATCTATGTAACCCTTTTGGTCTACCATCCAACTTGATACTAATATTCGAGAGTTCTTGCCTTCAAAAAAAAGTACGAGACATATATAGGCAAGTTTATCACTATCGTTGCTGCAATTATAACCCTTTTCAAAGATCATTTCTACATAAAATGTCCCAAAATACTCAGTCATCCTCCACGGTCTATATATATATATATATATATATATATATATATATATATATATGTCATCTTGTAGAGTTTGAAGTCCAAAATCTACTTATGCTTAAGAAACAAATAACAAGATGATCTACCGTTGTACTTTCATGAGCCACCAGTCTACCAGAATGGATGAACCAAAAGCTGTGAAATTTTTAAAAAAATTAAGTGGGTTAGCATAAGATGTATCTACTATGTCATAAAATTTCAATTTTAAATTCGACACATACATTGAGAAATAAAAAGGATAAATCCAGTTGTAAGTAGTACTATTCACAACAAATTTTGAATTTGCTTATCTTAACAACTGGACTCATCTTTTTTTCTATATGTAGATATAATTTAGATTTAAAATTTTATGGTATGGTAAATCTTTCTTATGCCAACCCACACAACTGTTTTAAAAAAAATTAACAACTTTTTGGTGGTGCTACCGTGAGTTGGTAGTACAATCTTCAAAGGAGTTCTAGTGCTACAAGCACTTATGGTGTTATTGTGTTACCAACTTACGATAGCACCAGTAGAAATCCATGAGATTTTTCAAAACAAATTGAGTGCATCAACATATGATGCATCAAGAAAAACTCAATTTCAAATCCGATCTATACATTGAGAAACAAAAAAGACAAATCCAGTTGTGAATAGTAGGCAAAACTACTAATCACAGTACAATCTAAATTTACTCCTATTCACAGCTGAATTTATCTTTTTTTCTTGACATATTGATCTAATTAGGATTTGAAATTTTGTAGCATAGTAAATGCATCTTGTACCAACCCACTCAATTTTTTCTAAAAAGAATTGACTACATTTTGGTTGTGTTACAAGCACTTGTGGTCTTATTGTGTGATAACAGCCTGGCAAATGCACTAGATCGATTGGAGTACATTTTCCCTTAAGTATTCCTAAGGTTATCAAATCTAGAGAAGGCAGATGTATTCACGGAAAATTTTGAGCAACCAGTGATCACTTTGACCGTGATTCCCGAAGTGTCGGTTTTCCTGAAATGAAAGTGATTTTTTTGTGAAAAGAAAACTAAAAATACTAAAAACACGATTTAAAATTAAAAGCTTGGGGACGGGGCTTCGGAGTTTATTCTTCAATGCCTCCCTATTTTCCACATTACCTTTGATCGGTCATCGGGGCATCGAGTACCACTGAGATAGCAAAAATTGCACATAGAGATATCAAAAATACATAGCATGGATCCAATCATAAACATGAAATGGCCTCAAGGCTAAGCCTCAACCCATAACCTAAGGGGATTACTCACGCATACTTGCAAAAGCCATGAATGAAATAAGAGATCAGAAATACATAGATTGAAAGAAGAACTTTAAGAAGAATGCTTAAAATTGTCTTACAAAGATCTTGAACTAATGGCTATGGAGATGGTGATGGTGGCCGCGGTTATGGTGATGGTGGTGAAGATGGTCTATTGTGTGTGTATCCATCCCCTTGGTCCTCTCATTGGTGTCTTCTCCTCTTTATATAGATTGGCAGGCTTCAGTAGGGTTTGATGAGGCAGACCCTCTGGTGGCCTATACGAGCAAGTGGTACGGGCGAGCTAGTTCATACCGTATTTCGTCTGGTGCTCTAGAGACTCCAATCGGGGTGTTCCAACTTGGAGGTGGCTCCTCTTGATTAGTAGTTTCCAAATATGCGTGATGTCCTCCCCTTTTCTATGATTCATATGCACATTAACCAAAACAAGAGGATTTGCACAATTTGACAATTAATTAGTGTTACATAGCAATTAATGAGATAATTTTGAGAATATCAAGATTAAACTTAAGGAAAAGATGAGTACAAAATGGACTACTCACTGTGCGACCAACTAACAATAGCACCACTAGAAAGCCATGGAACTTTTTTGAAAGAAAATGAGTGGATTGGCATAAGATGCATCTACCATGCCCAAAAATTTTAATTTCAAATTAGATCCACACATTGAGAAACCAAGAAAACAATCTAGTTGTGAATAGTAGTATTCACAGCAGAATTTAAATTTGCTATTAACGGCTAGATTTGCTTTTTTCTTTCTTGATATATACATCAAATTTGAGTTTAAAACATTGGGGCATGGTAAATGAATCTTACGCCAACCCACTCAATTTTTTTCAAAAAAATTGACAACTTTTTGGTGACGCTAACGTGAGTTGGTAGCACGGTAGCACAGAAGTGCTTGTAGCACTAGAACTCCTCTCCTATCACAAATGCAGCCACCATCTAATCGGATTTGGCATTTACAGTGTTTTCATATCTTTTTTATCTTTATCTTTGTTCATTTTCAATTCCATTGGCATCCGCGTTAGGTGAATCCATCTCCTTCTATAGCGAATACTGAAAGCAATTAATATTTAGTGAAAGAATGTCATTAATGTAACAAATTCATTTATCCTTACTAACAATTCAACACATGCAATACATGTTTCCCAAATACATATTGCATGAGCTATGTACTAGAATATCTAAATATCCACCAAAATGTGTCATCTTTATTGGTCACTGGCATGGAGAATTTGTGAAAAGGGAAAAATAGAACATAGGATTAATTCTTCCTAACTCTTTTAAATATGCAATTATGAGGTAATTTGCAAGGCTCCAATGTAATTCATGCATTGTTGGATCTGATGAACTGCTGAGATTGTTTGAATTCCGCCAACTTATACCATTTATAGATTTCTATAAAATCTAAAGGGAAAGCATAGCAGAGAGTTGCTTAGATCTTGTTTGTTGGGCTCTACTGATGGCATGCTTTCCCTTGTCATGGATCTTACATCTGCTTCTTATGTCCACTTATGAGTTGTTGGATTTCCATAGTGGTCTAACCATGTGTCCCCTAATTTCGGCCATAAAACTATGTGCCACAGATTTTCATTTGTGGTCTGTATATGCCCCCGTTTGCTTTATGTACCTATGAGCCAGTTGTAATTCCTCAAAATTTTAAAAAAAGAGTTTTGACTTAAATTGTAAACAAAGTCATGAAAAGATGACTTCTTAAATTGTATGTCACGTGGAAAATTTGAGACCGTAGTTGGGTCCACCACATCGAGCTAATAAAAAATGACTATTGTATCCTAATTGGAGTTCAAACGAATTTTAGAGTGTCCATTTAATTTTTTGCTTTCACTTAAGTCTTAATTCCTGCCAATTTCAGATTAAGAAAATAAATACCCAGCCCAACCCTCTCACTCCTATCACCCGATGCCACACCTGAACCTAGCCCTAGCCGCCACTGCTGTTTGCACTTGCTACCGCCCGTTGCATGCAAGCGACCTGCTGCCACTAGCTCAGCTGCCGCTGGACCAAACAAGGAAGAGAAGAGAGAAACCAACTGGGTGAGGAGAGAGAAGAATAAGAACAGAGAAGGAGGAAAAATATGCAGATTTCACCAAAATTCATCAAGTTTGACTTTAATCGCATGTTTTTTGTAGCAAAGATAGTCTCTAATTAATCCTTAGATGATAAATAGATGGATGGATTGGAATAAACTATGCTCGGTAGTTGATCTAAGGCTTGGATTTGGTAATAACAAGCTTAATATGAAAACTAGGATTGTGGAAAATTTCAAATTGACCCAATAGAAAAGTTGTAGGATTCATCTTAAGCCCTCCGACAGCACCGAGTTTTCTCAAATCGGAGTTGTGGTTCAAAAGTTGTAGCCAAAGTTTTGCTACTGTTCTGTAGTTTTTCTAGGGCTAAGATATGAAGGGGTCTTAATGATGGAAACTAAATTTGGGCACAAAGACAATATTGTTTGAAATTTTATGTAGATATCTGCGGAGTTATTCATTTTTTAATTTTTACATGTGGAAATAAAGATATGTAAATAAAAGTGAGGGATCAGAAAAGGGAAGGTACCCAGAATTTTTTCGAGAAACTCGATTTAGGGTTTTGTTGAGGTGTGTAGATATGGTTATAGCTTCTAACCATCATGTATGTTTGAGTTAGTGCTAAGAGGGGTTTTCCATGGTTTTGGAGGTTTTGGAGCCAAGGCTAGTTCCGTCGATTGATCGTCAAATTTGTGGCAAGTGCATGATGAACCTCGTTTTTATCTTGTTAGCCGTTGTTGGTACAATATGATGTTATCTGGTATTATATTTTTATTCCCACATATTTGCAACTTTTATTTTAAAATCCAGAGCGGTGAGAGATGTCACAAGTGGCTAGTCCGAGGGTTGTCAACGAGAAAGACATTAGTGGCTAATTCAATGCACTTGGGCAAGGTTGGTGAGAAACACATATTTTGGCTAGCCCGATAGAGGTTAGTGAGCAACACCAGGTGTGGATAGTTTGTGATGCTCGTTGACATAATGGTCCCTTGGTTGTTTCAAGAATTGTAGGCATTGATGTTCTCTATTTGGAGTTAATTACACTAATATTCTTAATAGTTCCAAGCTGTACTCGTTAAGTACTTATGTACTCACCCTTATATTTATTTCATTTATCAAGTATATAAAGAAATGACATGTATGGGAAGGAGTAGCTCACCTTCATATGGCACTTCACTTGATTCACATATCTATTAGATATTGTTCCCTCATAATTGCCAGTTCAAGTTATTGCTTACTGTGAGCTTTTGGTCGTCCAAGTCTTTATAACATATGTCGTAGAGTCTTATTGAGTTATGAACTGCGTGGATGGTTTATTTGAATTATATGGTTATCTCTTCACTACTGTAAAAATAGTCATTCAAGACGTCTCATGACAAACTGTTCACCAAAATTGTCTATGATAAGTCTCATCACACATAATTTTTACTAAACTTTTCATCACAGAAGGGTTACAACTAGGACATCATAGACAGTTTTAGTGTCAAAAACCATCTATGATGACATCACAGTCATCACACATGGTTTTTTTAAACCCGTCTGTCATCTCACGGCCCAACTGACCCATTTATTCAGACTCCATAAATAATAGCCACACTAACCCTAACTCCTGATACCCTCCCCTCCGTCAATCTCTTCTCCCAGATTGTTGCGTGCCCACCTCCTCATCTGTCTCCCTAGGTCCGCCGCCCATCCCCATCTTCTTACTTCCCAGATCCATGCCACACCCACCACCTCCTCCTCCTCTCCTTTCCCAATCCTCCGCCACCTACCCTCTTTCTCCCTTCCTAGTTCCGCCGCGATGGCGACACCAGCGACGAGGATGGCTCAAGACCAGTGGCTGGCCCTTGCTACTGCTCGCCGTGGCAGCCTCCTACCTCAGTTAGCACGCGCAAGACTGCAAGGTGCCTGTGGTGCCCACCCGGCTGCAGGTACTCCTAGCTGCCGCGGCACTCAGGTTTGCAACAGGCGTCGACGACTTCCTTTACACCTACAACGAGCTGGGCAGGCTAGCACATGCGAAGGAGATAGCAGATCTAGAGGCACATGTCACGAGGCAGTGACGGCAGCAGGTCGCACGGTGGCGACGGTAGCAAGTGCTAGATCTGGAGGCAGTGGCAGTGGCAGCAAGCGCCAGTTCTAGAGGAGACGGCAACAGGAGCGTAGAGGCGATGAGATGAGCGATGTTGGTGGTGGCAACCAGTGGGCAGCCGACGGGTCCTGGTTCCAAGGTGATGAGAGGGACGGCACCACCAAGCTCACTATCGCCCACACGTCTGACCGCCGCGGAGCTCATCGACTTGGGGGCGTTAGAGCTAGTGGCCAGCGTGCTTTTTTTATTTTCTAATATACACATCACCAACGGGTCATCAGAAACCGTCTATGATGATTTTCTGTCATCACAAATCAATGGGTCTGAAACCGTCTATGGTGATGATTTTGATCCGTCTGTGATGAGGTCTTCTACAGTAGTGCCTGCGATATATTATTAATTGTTTGTCATGGGTGTCCATATAAACAAAGTAAACTCAATTAAAAATTATAATTTTTCTCAAATTTAGTAAATCTTAATGTAGTATAATAATATTCTAGATAGGGTTGATGTAACATCCTGATTTTCAAAAAATTTCAAAATCTTTTATTCGAAAATCAGAGCCAGAAAATTTCTTTGTTTATTCTTGAATTAATTAAAGCTTAATTGGAATTTCACAAATTTGGACCGGAGTTAATTTGAATCAATCCAACGAGAACTTGATTTGCTTTTCAATTTGGAATAGGTCTCCCAGAGTTTTCTCATAATTGTCGGAGTTCGTTTGGTATTTAATCTCGCTCTGTTGGTCTTTTTTTTATTTTAGTTTTTGCCTTTTCTTTTCTCCTTTTCTTTTGGGCTGCACCAACCCGGCCCATCTCCATCCGGCGCCCCACCGTCTCATTCCTCCCTTAAGCAGCCACGCTGGCCACGGCTGTGTAGTGCAGAGTGTGCCGCTATCTCTTTTCCAATAGACACTACCTTAGAAAACACTTCTTGCATGATCATCACTGACGGGCAAGATGTTGCCTGTCATTGATGAGAAACACCACTGACTAGCGATCAAACGCCCGTCAGTAAAACTGACTACGACGCCGGGAGAGATGACTTTTACTGACGGGCGCGGATGCGCTCGTCAGTAAAAGTAGGAGGAGAGGGGCATTTTGGCCTCACCACTGATAGAGAGCCTCCACTGACGGGCGTAAAGTCTGTGCCCGTCAGGGAAGGTCTTACTTCCATTGACGGGTTCCGCGGCGCCTGTCAGTGGAAGTTGCTTCCTGGATAGCCTCTTAGGGTCGACTTGTCACTGACGGGCGCCTGTGGCTGCCTGTCAGCGATAAGTCTGCACATAAAACAGGAGAGGCACCCATAGCTGGCCAGTGAGCTCGCGCACCTCACACGGCCAGTTGCGAGCGCCTCCACCTGTGCCGCGCCGGAGCGCTGCTCCTCCTCCAATTGGTACTATCCCTTCTCCCTCCTCCCCCTCTCCCTCCTAGATGTATGCAATCTAGATCTAGAACTCTCTTGACCTTCCCTCCACCCATTTCCCCTCTCTTTCCCCCTCCCCTCCTCCCTCCCTCCTCCTTCTAGATGTATCTAGATCTAGATCTCTCTGAAACTTCCCTCTTCTCCTCCCTTCCTCGTCCTTCTAGATGTATCTAGATCTAGATCTCTCTGAAACTTCTCTCTTCTCCACCTTTTTTCCCCTCTCTCTCTTCCTACCCTCTTCGGAAGGCTCTCGAGTCCGCTTCTTGACAGCGCTAGCTAGATCTCTGTTGTACGATGCAATACATGACAGAAAAGAATAAATTTTGTGTTTATTTTATTAATTTGAACTATAATCAATTAGTTTCTTGTTGTAGGGATTGATGGATCGAAGTTGGATGTACGGCGAAAGGGCAACACTGAGTTTCGTCGATACTTTGAATGAGTTTCTAGATGTGGCCAAGGAAGATAGGGAGAAAAAGGGTGCGAACAAGATGTGTTGTCCGTGTTGTGTATGCAAGAACACGATAATGTTCAGGGAGAGAGGCATGTTGCAGCTACACTTGTTGACTAAAGATTTCATGGAAGGTTATACAGGTTGGATAAGTCACGGTGAGGAGACAGAAATTTTAGCTACTCCTAAATGTTAAGGAGAAGAGGCCATACATGAAGACGCAGAAGAAGATGAAGACCATATTCTGAATGTAGGGATGACTTGACAGGAGAGGCGGGGAACAATTTGGCTGAAATGTTGAGGGACAGTCACATGGTGGACCAGGTGATCAAAGACCCCGAGGATGAAAGAGAGGTCGCAAAATTTGCGAAACTAATGGAAGACTCGACAAAACCACTATATCGCAACTGCGATCCTGAGCACATGCATCTATTAGTCACGCTAGAACTTCTAAGGATCAAAGCAGCCCACAACTGTCCAGACGCAAGCTTCGATGAGACACTGGCTTACCTTGCGACGATTTTTACAAAGGAGAACGTGTTGCTACGAGCACCGAGGAAGCCAAGAAGGTGGTCTGCCCCCTTGGATTGGATGTAGAGAGACTCCATACTTGTCGGAATGATTGCATTATTTATCGCAAGGAGTATACAGAGCTGCACAAATGTCCGGTGTGCAACACATCTTAATATAAGCGGGGCAGAAACCAAGATGATGATGAGGAAGAAGTGACGAGTGGTGCCCCTACAAAGATTCTATGGTACCTTCCAATCCTCCCCCGTTTGAAGCGTTTATTCAGTAACAAGAAGGAGGCATAGCTGATGCGTTGGCACGAAGAGGGCCGAAGAAATGACGGGGTGTTGAGACACCCAGCTAATGCTTGTCAGTGGAGGGCAATCGACGCTGAATACCCAGATTTCGGTAGTGATCCGAGGAATATCAGGTTTGGTATGAGTATTTTTACAGACGGAATAAATCCATTCGGCAACATGAGCAGCAGACACAGCACATGGCCTGTTGTTCTTTGGATCTATAACCTCCCTCTATGGTTGTGCATGAAGCGAAAGTACATGCACCTATCTATTCTCATTCAAGGGCCAAAACAACCTGGAATGGATCTTAACATGTATCAACAACTACCGAAGGACGAACTAGCTACGCTATGGGAAGAAGGGGCTCAGGTTTGGGACGCGGACAAAGAAGAATTCTTCACTCTAAAAGGCCTGTTGTTCACAACGGTGCAAGATTATCCCGCGTACGGGAACAATGCGTGTCAGTGCACCAAAGGATACGAAGCATGTGTTAAGTGCATGGAAGAAACCACAAGTGTTTTCTTAGAGGGTTTTAGAAAAATCGTGTTCATGGGCCACCGAAGGTGGCTTACCATGAATGACCCATGGAGAGAGGACACGGAAAGGTTCGACGGAACAAAAGAAATCTGTCCAAAGCCTCGCGAGAAGACCGGACAAGAAATCTATGATCTCTTGAATGAAATGGATGAAGTTAAGCTAGGAAAAGGAAAGAAACAACCGCCGGTAAAGGGCGTCTGGAAAAGGAAATCTATTTTTTGGGAATTGCCTTACTGGCCTCACCTAGACACACGTCACAGCATTGATGTAATGCATGTCGAAAAACATATCTGCGACAGCTTGCTTGGTCTCTTGCTTAACATTCCAGACAAGACAAAAGATGGACCGAAGGCACGAGCAGACATGCAACACATGAATATAGGACATGAGCTATGGGCAACCAAAGAAACGACCAAGACGGGGAAGAATGGTATCGGAGTCAAGACCAGCTGTCCTGCTGCTTGCTACACTCTAAGTAGAGACAAGCTCCATAGCCTTTGCGAATGCCTCTATGGTGTCAAAGTTTCTTCGGGTTACTCCGCAAACATCCGAAAACTTGTTGACATGAAGACTCACCGACTGATTGGCATGAAGTCTCATGACTGCCACGTGATGATCGCACAGATACTGCCTGTTGCAATTAGAGGTATCATGGAGCTAGGTGTCCACAAGACGATCACTGACCTTTGTAACTTCTTCAACACTATCTGTCAGAAGTCAATCACGGTGCAATGATGCCTGAAACTGAAGGCCGAGATCACTATCATACTATGCGAACTTGAGATATATTTCCCTCCAGCATTCTTCGATGTCATGATACATCTCATGATCCATATCGTCCCGGAGATACTGGACCTCGTTCCCGTGTTTTTGCACAACATGTACCCGTTTGAAAGGTACAACGGGGTTATCAAGTGCTACGTTCGTAACAGAGCGCATCCGGAAGGTAGCATCATCCAAGGCTATGCTACCGAAGAGGGTGTCGAGTTTTGCACAGATTACATGCGTGATCAAAACCCTATAGGTGTTCCAGTTTCACGGCACACAGGCAGGCTCGACGGTAAAGGTGCGATCAGGTATAAAAATTTACATGTGTACCGATCGGAAAGATCAGATGACTACAATAGAGCACATTTCGTGGTGTTGCAACACTTGGCTGTGGTATGGCCTTATATTCAGATCCACACGAAACAGTTACGCGAAGCGAATCCAAAAAAGGGCACAGTTGCGCTCACGAAAGAGCATAACGCAAAGTTCTCCCGGTGGCTAAAGGACTACTGGTATGAAAGGGAGCCGACAAATGGAGAAGAAGAAACCGTCCGAATGTTGTCACAAGAACCCGATAGCAAAGTCATGACGTGGCAATCGTACGATATCAACGAATACACATTCTATACGGAGGCTCAAAACCGGCGTAGTACGTACCAGAACTGCGGTGTAACGCAGGAGTCTAGAACTGGTCATCAAGGCAGGAAGTGTAGGTACTACGGCATGATCAAAGAGATCTGGAAACTTGACTACACCGTGACCAAGATCCCCATGTTTCATATCAGATGGGTGAAAGACGTCAGAATCGAAGATATGAACACTAGTACCATGGTTATACCTCCACCGATCCCTATGGAGTCCCGACAAGTCAAATCAATCAGTCCCAAAGATGAGCCTTGGATATTAGCCAAACAACTCGCCTAAGTCTTCTACATAACTGACCCAAAGAATAAGAAGCGTGTTATTGTGAGGAAAGGGAAAATGAGTATTGTCGGAGTCGATGGTGTAATTGATGAAGAGGACTATGATCAATTCAACGATCCAGACACAGAAGAAGAAGATGTCGATGATCAAATGAGCAAAAGGCGCAAAGGTACTCAGGATGCGTGTCCCTACATAAGACGCAGTCATGCCAAAGGACTAACGTATACCAGCAAGAAGATCAAAACAACTATTGAGATGCGTGTCGAAGACGACGAAACCTAGCTTTTCGATCAATTCAGAACAAACCTCAATGTGTAGTAATATCATTTTGATGAATTCAATGGTTATGTTTGGGACTATGTAAAACAAGGGTTGTACAACACCAGAAGTACAATAATTTAGTAGTATAGGAAAGGTACAATAGCGATGGATATTAACACAATGATAACATAGCGATGGATATTACAAAAGAATTATCACTACCAAATGGGATGAATGATAAGACATGTCAATAAATATGCAAATATGCAAATGAGAAAAATATGCAAACGATAAATTCAACATATGCAAAAGATAAAATCAAAAATATTCTGCCTACATCTCAAACCTTAAATCAACTTTCACTGACGGGCGACATAATATGCGCCCGTCAGTAGAGTAGACTGCTTGAAAACCAAAATCAACTCCACTGACGGGCAGTTACGTAGTGCCCGTCAGTGGTGATGAACTTTTACTGACGGGCAACTTAATATGTGCCTGTCAGTGGATTAGATGAGGACTTTCAATGACGGGCGCATACTATGTGCCCGTCAGTGGTTCTGTCTAATTAACCGGGACTTCGTGAAATTTTCAATCATTCTCGCGCGTTCATTTGAACCAGCAGCGAGGACTCGAGCAACCCTAGCCCCGCCGCCAGGATGCCACGCCGCCGCCCGAGCACCCATCCGCGCCACCGCCGCCACCGCTCGTTCCCCCTGTCGGCGCCGCTCGTTCCCCCCGTCCGCGCCGCTCGTTCCTCCTCTGCCGCCCGAGCACCCGTCAGCGCCACCGCTACTGCCGCTCGTTCCCCTGGCCCGTCCGCGCCACTCGTTCCTTCACCCCTGCCGCCAGCGACCGCCGGCCCTTCTCCTCCCCCACTGGTAGTGCCCTCCTCTTCCTACCTTGCCCCGACCGCTTCCCCCATTCGCCTCCCTCCCCCGTGAGGTGCAAGGTTTTTTTGAGTTTTGGCATTTATTTAATTCATGTAATGAGATTGTGATTGTGATTTATATTGTTCAATGAATGCGTATGGATGATTATGTATATTAGATGATGCAAAAATTCGACGTGTACGTATGTATATACTGAGATTTGTGATTTGTGATTTGTGATTATCGTTTGTGCATGGATTTTTGAATAACGCATATGTGTATGATGGATTCTGGACTTGCAAAGATCTTGCTTCAGCTGTGTTTGCTTCTCTTTCTCATGCTACTATGATACTTATCTCTGAATTGTCTTTTAGGTTTTTGGGATTGTCTACAATAGATGTAGATCTGCCACGATGTGATTGATAAAATAAGATTTTGAGGATGATATTGTTTTATTTTTATTTGTTATTTCTCAAACAGAAGCATCCTTTATTGGGCATGTTATGTAGGTGAAACTTTTGCACTAAACATGTTCTGCCGGTGAAGCAAAAGCATTAGTTTTAGATAATCAGTAAGCTCCAACTTGGCTGCAAACTATAGGTCATACTACCTTTTTGTGCTAAATGCTAGTCCTAACTCCTAAGAAGCAAGTGTGGCATATGTTCTTCTCAATATTCATTAGTTTTTAAGTTCGAGCAATGTCACCTCTGAAACCATGTCCACATATACAAAGACCAGAAGTAGATTGAATTTTGTGTAACTATGCATTGTTAGCGTGCATCTTATAATCTTGTTCATATGACCAGTTGTGGAGATATAAAAAATATGGTCAGTGTAGTGGTTTTTCCTTTCTGACATTCTTTGCTTGATTGAATTATATTCCTGACATGGGTTTTTGACTATGAATCTACTCACTTTAGTGGAAGTGTTGGGACCAGCTCTCAGTTGCCCTTTAGCGGTAATATGGCAGCATTGGATATCTAGATTCCTCCTCCTCCTTTTAGGATTGTTAACTTTTATATGTGTTTCTTGAAATTATCATCTTTTACCCTCTTTAATGTTGTGCTCTGTAATGCTGTCACCTTTATGTGTGGCTCCATAACTACTTTTGTAGTTACTTCTTCTGATACATGGATCCATTCATTTTTTAAGTTTCTTAATCGGAAATGGACTCGTCGCCAACCCGGGAACTAGCCCGTGTAGATGATGACAGGGCGGCGCTCCTAGACGTGGCGGCCCCGATTGACACCCCGCCCCGAACAGATCAAACAGGCCCCGAGCCGGCCAGTGAACTTGCCGTCGAGCCGGAGAATGTACCTTCAGCACCTGCACCTCCCACGGCGCGAGAAGAAGAGAGTGCGTCTGGCTCGTCTGACGATTCTCAGTCTAGCGAGTCGGGATCGGGAGAACAATAGGCGCCGAAGCCGTCGTCAGCAGCACCATCGAAGCCGAAGACACGGTACAACCCTAGAGGTGGCAACCAGCTGATGAACGAGACATTCATCGTCACTCGAGTCGGCGTTACAAGTGTTCCTGCAAGTCCCGAGAAGGCTGCGAGGTCGTTCAGCAACACCTGCGGGTGCATTGTCCGTGAGCATGTCAGGATCACATGCCGGGACTTCAAAAAATGACTGACGCCGACAAAAAGGTCATGTTCGACAAGATGTGGGATAAGTACGCTATCCCAGAGGCTGACAAGGAAAGAGTGCAGAGGAAAGCCGACAGCATCATGTGTGCTGCGCTAAAGACATGGCGATATGAAGCGACGAAGCTGCTAGACGCCGATTTCGAAACTGCAATTAAAACTAAATGACCAAAGATAGAACTCGAACACTGGGAGGAATTCATTGCTGACAAGAAGAGTGACGCATTCAACGAGAAGAGCCGCCGGGGGAAGGAGCTACGCGCGAAGAACAAATTCCCCCACCACCTTGGCAGCCGAGGTGTTCCAGGGAAGAGACCGATCTAGGCCAAAGAGGACGCCGCGATTATAGCGGCTGGCAAACCGGTTCCTTTCACCGATATCGAGCAGGAACGCGCCCAGATTTAGATGAGGGCGCACACAGTTTCTGACCCAGCTACTGGGTCACCAATTATCACTGACCCCGAGCTTCAGGCGGTTTCCGAACGTTTGGTATAATCTAAACCCAATGTCTTCTTGAAATATACTATTGTGCTTCCAATACGCTAACGGCCCGTACCTTGTGCCGTTTCCCTTGCAGAGGTAGCTGTCCCAGTAGCCTGAGAGCTCCCAGGACTCCGTCCAGAGTGAGAGGTGGGAAGACCATCTCTCAAAGGCTCTAGGAACGAGGGAGAAGACTGGGCGTGTCCGAGGATCGGGAGCGGGGCTATATGGGATGAAGTCTTTTCTCAAGACCACGAGGCTGCCTGCCAGAGGAGGAGAGGAAGGCAAACATCTCTTATGCAAGAGATGATAAGAGCAGCCCAGGAGGCTGGCAAGCTGGCCACGCAACAATTTTTAGAGTCTAGACGCTACGACGCCCGCGATGCATCTCGTCCACCTGTGCATCCTCATAGACATCAGGGCTCCTATCCTGCTGGATGGAGTAGCTGCGCCTCAGCCTCCAACGTCGCCCCCGAGTCGCCAAGTCCCATCGAAGACATCACTGTAAGCTTCGTCGCCACCTTGAATCACTTGTTTGAGGGCTCTAATTCACAGCATTGTGCGGATAACAATGGGTACGACACATGTTTGTTATGCAGGGCCACACAAAATGTCACCTCACTATCCCTTTGCCCAGCGTGAAGAAGACGATTGCGCACGGCCTAGCCTTCCCAACAGTAGAGGGCGCGACATGCCACAACGCTGCTATACCTTCCCACATGGCGAGGGTGTAGGTGGACCGCGTCGTCGCCGAGTTCAGTGACATCACAGTCCCTGTCGCCCCTGAAGAGGATGTCACGAAGCTAGGAAACTGCAAGGGGTACTACATCCTGTGGCCAAAGAGTCAGATAGTTATCCCCGGGGTGTCCTCTCCTAGTACGTCAACCATCCCCTCTCCATCAATCGGAGCCGGCCCCGTCTCTGCTCGGCCTGTGCCGTACGCCCGTTTCGTTCGATGATCGGGACGACGATCTTGCCGAGTAGCAACACATGATGATCCTTCCATCCCAGGAGGAGGAGCAACCCAAGACGAACTCGCCGCCCCGTGAAAGGCGCTCCAAGCATCACCATGACCCGAAGGCAGCAGGAAAGAAGGTCTTATCTCCAAGCACGCTCAATGCCGCAGTGGGCGAAGCATTGACGGGAGGCAAGAGGGCCTCCTCTCCAGAGCCGAAGAGGAAAAGAAAAAGAGCACACAAACGGGGCGGCACCGCTACGAAGGAGGCAAGCAAGAAAAGCAAGAAAAAAGCCTTATCCTTCCAAACATATGCCGAAACTACCCTTGCTCCCAGATGATGAGGTGCAGAGGTTGCCCGCACAGATGAAACTTCTCCATGACGCAATCATGATGAGGTCACGAAATCGGGATTATTATGAGATACACTTAAGGTCGAGGTGCCAAAAGATTATGGTTTCTTCCTGGACAGACAACATGACATCTTTGACATCAATTTTGAAGATATCTTTATGTTGTTCAACCTCTTCCGGCTCGACACCATGCTCGTCAGGCTGTGGGCCCTTCACCAAGCCCAAGAGTGTAGGCGTCTGCCCAACTGCGCTTTTGGAATAATGGATCCGGTGATCATGAACGACTACTATGTACGAGAAGCGAAGCCAGTCCTAATAAATTTTGTCACTGAGTCATTGATATATCATAAGGACAAGGACTACGTACTCATGTGCTACAACCCCCCGTAAGTTACTTACTACCGTGCCTAGTTTGCTTTTCTCAAGGACGTATCCCCGTCTGTTTATATTCATTCGTTACCTTTTACACAGCGACCACTGGATCCTCATTGTCATCCACAAGCCTTCAAGAATGATATACTATTTTGATTCCCAAAGAAGTGCCAAGTGAGACTACTCAGGAATTAAGTAAGTTCTAGAAGCCGCTTTTTGGGAATACAACTTGCGAGGGGGAGGAGCAGAATGCAAGAGCAAAATCCTGATCCACAAATTCAACTTCCCTTGCAGGCAACAGCCGGAAGGTAGCGTGACATGTGGGTACTACGTCTGCGCTCACATAGATGCGTTCATCATATCCCACAACCCGCAATGGAGCTAGGATCAATTCAATAATTTCATACACGTCCTGGCCGACGATAAGTACCACTGGAGGAAGCACTTTGCCCGCATCCAGAAGACCTTCGCGTACATTATCAACAACGAAGTCATTCAGCCAAGCGGTGATTTCTACGCGAGAGTTTAATTACCCGCTTACCGCCACCCTGCAAGTACTAGCCAAGCATCATAGACTTAGAGTAGGGCTAGTGAAAGTAAACACTGTTAAATTCATTTGTTTGTCGTTTTAATTCGTTGTAAACTAGCTTGTATATATGTACTTAATATTTTGTGATATTAATTGCTATATATGCTTAATATTTGTGATATTAAATGCTAGATATGCTTAATATTTGTGATATTAATTGCTACATATGCTTAGTATTGTCTATTCAGATATGTTTTAAAAAAACATATGAAAATACTTCCACTGACAGGCAACTGTAATGCACCCGTCAGAGGAAACATATACCACTGACGGGCGGAAGTTCGACGCCCGTCAGTGGAAGTACTCTCATGATGCCCCCCGGGTAGCGCTGCAAGTCTTTTCACTGACAGGCTGGTTCCACCCGTCAGTGAAAATATATCTCTACTGACGGGCACTCCGCCCGTCGGTGAAAGTAGAATTTCCACTGACAGGAAGGTACTGACGGGCGAGGAACCCGTCAGCGATTGCCTTTTTGCGCCCGTCAGTGATGGTGTTTCCTGAGGTAGTGAGGATTGAGTCAAAACTCTTTCCCCTAACCCTTCTATAAAACCCCCACACCTCCCCTCTCTTTTCCTCACACCCCATACCCTTTTCCCACGAAACCCTTGCACCCAAACCCCCCAAACATCCGCCACCCCACTTTTCTTCCCGTGCAGTTTCTGAACAGCACGTCCCACCTCGGTATTTTCCCAATTCTTGTTGCCTCAGACATCTTTTGAAAAATCCCTTCAGTGAGATTATGCGCAACCTTCCCTCTACCTCTCTGCAAAATTTGGTGAATAGCCAATGGTGCAATCACCAGAAATTTTCCAAATACTGACGTGCTGTTTGCACCTAGATTTTTTGCACGTGCATCTAGATTAGAACAGTGCCCTCGTCGGCTCAGACCTCCATTTCAATATCCATTCGGTGGGATCTTGGGAAATATTGTGAGGATCATTTCCACAAAATTTAAAGACAATTCAACGGTCAAATCTCCAAGAAAACAAGTTTCTCCTTGCTGCTGTTCACGTCCAGATTTAACTGCACGAACGGTACAGCGGCATTATTACCTCTTTTCCCATTGATCTGGTGAGTCTTTGAAGAATCCCTTTGGTGAAGTTGTGCCTTTGGTTCCTATGAATACCTTTGTAAATTTTCACCTTCATCCATGTAGCCGTTTGTCAGGAATTGATCCATCTCCGACGTGCTGTCCGCGGACGTCCAGATTCAATCTGCAGAACGTCTAACTTGTCTGATCTTTTCCCGTCGACTCGGTAAGAATTCTCCAAAACCCTTTGGTAGAATTGTACCTCTGTATGTCTAGTTTCTAACCCAATTAGAATATTATGATTTTGTTGAGCGAGCATCACGCAGCAAAATCCTCCGGTCTGTACAGAACCAATCTATGTCCAGTTCCAACCATTTCGTGTTGCGAACATTGCCACCACCCGCATGGTTAATCTCGTATCATCCTGTGGTGCATTGTGGAATTTTTTTCCATCATTAATATTTATCTGAAAGCACTCGCATCATCATGTATTCATATCTAATAATTTTGATCATCGTTTCATAATCCAATTGAATAGTATGTTACGTTAGCCTATAGTTTCATATAGTTATAAGTATGATTGTTATATAGTTCTTTCTTTCCCTTTATATAACATTCATTATTAAGAGTTTTAAACATGTTGATCAATCATGTTTAGTTAATTAATAGGTGTATCCATGTTCATGTAGCTACATGTTACATGTTTAGATAGTTGAATATAATATGCAGGTATACAATATAGTTCCATCTTAATAGTCATTAGACATGAAGTGGTTCATGAATAAAGTTGTTTATGTTTAACCAGGTTCATGTTGCATGATCAGATGTCTGTACACATATAGTGTGTGATGCATATGTATAACAAAACTTCATATTTGCAAATAATCTATGATACTAGAAGCATAATCTTTGCTAAATTAATAATAATATGACCTACTCCATGTTAGTTGATCTTTGTATGATGTATGCTTACTAGCACACACCGGATTGTTATTGCATATGGCACATGATTGCTCACTGACATGTTAATGTCTTTAACCACACGTGATGAATGTTTAATAAGCACGTTAGGATTGTCATGTCACCATGGGTAGATAGCATGATGAGATATATGTGTAGATTTAAATGGTAGTATGACATGATGTTATGCATAATATAAAGTTTATCACATATATAGTTATTGTTGCATGACGTATATTAAATAGTGGTATGTGCATATAATCTTATAGTTTAACTCGCGTTTATTTAAGGATTGCTATATAATAACTGGTCATGTTATTAACCTCTATTTATAATATGGTTAAGAGTACACACATGATTCATATTTGTACAATGCATCTGATATGGTTTGCATATAAAGTTGTGCATATAAACATAGCTCATTCCATGTTTAGATAATACTTGGTTGTGAATTGGCATAGACACATATATATGGTTAGCCTTTAGCTGTTGATCAAACATATATATGTTGTTAATAATCATTGGTTACTAAAATATTGTTATTACTATGTGTAATATGTGTAGGTTGATTCCTACATTATATGTACATAATAGCATGAGTAGAATTAGTGTTATTTTATGGATGGCATATTTTATGGTGCATGTGATGTATTCTAGTTATTGTTATTGTCATATGGTTCATTACCGTTTTCATTGTTAATGGTGGTTGTTATAATTCCTTTCTGGGACCATAACTGCATGATCATATGTTATCTTATACTACGCCCTGCCTAATTTCTATTTCATGTCTAGTGTATCTAGCTGGTTGCATGATGTCTAATTATATGTTGCACGGTAGTTCTTATAGATTGTCATGTCGTCTATTATCATTTCTTGCCGACTAGCGTGTCAGGACCTTGCTTGTCTACTAGTACGATAGGTTATGCTTATTTTACTAGTATGTCGGGTTTCCATGATTGATGATAAGGGTGATCTATGATCTTTATCAACCATATCCTATTTCCAATTGCATATATATCCCTATCTCGCATGTGGATTAACTTTAGTCATTTGACATGCAAATTCTATCCCCCATAAATCTATCCTTTTCTAGGATGATACTGATCCGGAAGACCATCTTTCGAGTACATGTACTCTATCCTGTTGAGATACATAATCTTACACCTTTCTATTTTATCCTTCAACAGTAATACCTCTTACCTTTGTCCTTGACGTCTATCCGATCTTGCTAGCCCTATTATTCTGGTATTTCCATTTGGTATTTAATTTAGAATTATATTTATTTTCTTTATACTTTATTGCTGTTGCAATGGATAGGAAGTAACAACATTGGGTAAGGACAAGTTCCTGCAGAAGGAGAGCAACTCGTCAACGAAGGTATGCCCCCTCTTCTTGATCATGTTGATCCTATATTTTTAAAGTCATTATATTTTATTGTTTATAAACCTAAATGTTGTTTTATTCCTGTAGCTAGCATGTCGATTGACACACCTGTACCCTGTCTGCTTGTCGCCCTTTTACCTGTTACCCTGAGTAGATTATTTTAATATTCAGAATAGGGTAGAGAAATGCTTAGCCATGCTTAATTATCCCTAAGATGCTTTTACCTTGCCTCCTCAGAGGAATGATCTTCGGATCATTGATATCACTATTGAAAATTTGTTGAGCTCGCTGAGCTAGGGCCGGATGCCCATTGTTTGCTCTCTCTATTCTTCCTATTCTACTCTGGGTGAAACTTACCATCTACAAGGTGCGGGCGACAGCTGAATCATGAGTTGAAGGAGCAAATAGTCGTTCTTCATGAGTTGAAGAAGCCATTGGTCATCCGTATCAAATAAAGCCAAAGTCATGATTTTGAAGGTTAAGTAGGTTAGTCGAGTCTTGGTGTCGACATTGTCGTACCGCAGAAGGGTGGACGTAGCTACAACGACCTCGGCACAAAAGGGGGCCACGCAGGGTAAGTAGGTGTACACTCCTCCATGTTGAAACCTAGTCGGAATGTCGCATCGGGAGGAGATTAGCTAAAAGACCTCGTCATGATCTCCCTGTCGGTACACCGATGGGTGTGTACTCTGCCAGTGACCACTGGTGAGCAACAGGACAAGATTGTGTCATGTGGGTAAAGTGTACAACCTCTGCAGAGTGTCAAACTAATCGACTAGCCGTATCCACGCTCACGGATAGCACATGAATCATTCCTGATGAAAAGGACCAGTCTTTCTCCCCCTTGCTAATTTCCTCTACCCCAGTTCTGGAAATGTGAAAAGGTGGTTGGAACCTATGGACGATGATGCGCACGGGGGTGCCCGATCTTCCGTCAGGAAGGATAATCACGATTGTGGAGAACTCGACGTTGACGATCCGGCTTCCAATCAGAACTGATCCGAACCCTGCGATCGCTACACCACGGCTCCGTTGGTTATCAACCACGCGCGCACGCGGTTGACCTCGCCAAGAAGGCTTATCCCTGCATGCGAATCGAGAACACAAGCAAGAACACAGTAGAAGCAATCTCACAAACGAGATGATTGTTTGATTACTCGAAGTGGGGTTCTACAAACTGATGAAATCAGCGAGACTGCGATGGCAGAATAACTCTAAGCAAAACCCACCCTAAACAATGACGGCTATAGAGTATTTATACCTAGGGTTTCTGAGGGTCTCGCCCTAAACCTGGGCTTAAAACCCAAAACGAAAACAAGGCCCGAAGTGGCCCAAAACAGTGTCGCAGCACCTGATGACTTATTCTGACAATTCCAATGTCTCTATAATTAATCACAATGTGGCATCAGATCCATTGGAAAGGTGTCGTTGTTATCTTTCCAACACATACAAGAACTCTTCAATCGGACTCCGTATGAGAAAGTTATGCCCCATTTATGTAGGTGCTGTCTGCTGAAAACCGAACCGAATTCGGAGTTGAAGTGGAGTCCGACTTGACTTGGGGTGGCGCCTCATCCTCTTGTGGCTGGTCCAATGGTGCTTCTCCCATGTTCCTAAGAATCAAAATATCACCATTAAGTAGCATCCCATCCTTAGCCACATAATTATGGATAGCAAGAAACGAACGCACCTCATGATTAAGTCGTCGGGCACGGGAACGGGTGATTGGTCCTTGGATGATAGCGTGGGAGATGTCCTCATCATCCTCCCCCTCTTGAATTGGAGTCGTCCTCGACTCAAACTCATCTTCTTCTCCCAAGTAAGGCTTCAAATCTGAAACGTTAAAAGTGGGACTAACCCCAAAACCTGCAGGCAACTCAAGCTTGTATGCATTATCGTTAATCTTCCTAACTATCTTAAAAGGACCATCAGCTCGAGGCATCAATTTAGATTTTCTTAGTTCTGGAAATCTATCCGTCCTCAAGTGTAACCAAACAAGATCGCCTGGTTCAAAGGATAAATGATGCCTACCCTGACTACCAGCAAGTTTATACTTTTCGGTCATCTTTTCAATGTTCTCTTTAGTTGTTGCATGGATTTTCAGAATAAAATCAGCACGTGTTTTAGCATCCAAATGCACATGTTCAGAAGTAGGCAATGGCAAAAGATCAATGGGTGCACGTGGATTAAACCCATACACTACCTGAAAAGGGCTCACCTTGGTGGTAGAATGTACCGATCGATTATATGCAAACTCCACATGAGGTAAACAGTCTTCCCACATCTTTAAATTTGTCTTCAAAACAGCCCGCAACATTGTGGATAAGGTACGATTAACAACGTCCGTTTGTCCATCGGTTTGTGGGTGGCATGTAGTAGAAAATAGCAACTTAGTCCCCAACTTGCTCCATAAGCTTCTCCAAAAGTGGCTCAAGAACTTCACATCTCGATCGGAAACAATGGTGTTGGGAATTCCATGGAGGCGAATGATTTCCCTGAAAAATAAATCAGCAATATTTGTAGCATCATCGCTCTTATGACAGGGTATAAAATGTGCCATTTTAGAAAATCGATCCACCACCACAAATATACTATCCCTCCCCCGCTTTGTCCTAGGTAATCCTAAGACAAAATCCATCGATATATCCTCCCAAGGAACACTAGGAATAGGAAGGAGCATATAAAGACCATAGGGGTTTAAGCGTGACTTAGCTTTGTTGCATGTAGTGCAGCGTGAAACGTAGCGCTCGACGTCCCTCCACATCTTTGGCCAAAAGAAGTGTGTGGACAGCACGTCTTCTGTTTTCTTCACTCCAAAGTGTCCCATCAAACCACCTCCATGAGCTTCCTGTAAGAACAAAAGGCGAATGGAGCTAGCTGGGATGCATAGCTTGTTAGCACGATATAATAACCCTTCATTCAGCACATACTTATTCCATGTTCGACCCTCTCTACAGTTTTCAAAAGCATCTTTAAAGTCCAAATCAGTGGCGTATAACTCTTTTATTGTCTCTAGGCCAAAAATTTTATGATCAAGTTGAGATAACATAGTAAATCGCCTAGATAAAGCATCAGCAATGACATTGTCTTTACCCCGTTTGTGCTTAATAATATATGGGAATGACTCTATAAACTCGACCCATTTTGCATGCCGTTTATTTAATTTTGCTTGGCTTCTAATATGTTTCAAGGATTCATGATCAGAATGAATGACAAACTCCTTAGGCCAAAGATAATGTTGCCAAGTTTCTAACACCCGAACTAAAGCATATAACTCTTTATCATAAGTAGAGTAGTTCAAAGTTGGCCCATTCAATTTCTCACTAAAATAAGCAACGGGTTTACCTTCTTGTAGCAGCACTCCTCCTATCCCAATACCACTGGCATCACATTCAAGCTCAAAAGTCTTACCAAAGTCTAGAAGTTGGAGTAGAGGGGCATGTGTAAGCTTCTCCTTAAGCATGTTAAAAGCTTGTTCTTGTGCTGGACCCCATTGGAAGGAAACTCCCTTCTTTGTTAACTCGTTCAATGGGGCAGCAATGGTGCTGAAATTCTTCACAAACCGCCGGTAGAATCCTGCAAGTCCATGAAAGCTTCTCACCTGTGTGACAGTTTGAGGAGTCGGCCAGCTCTTGATGGCTTCAATTTTTGCTTCATCCACCTCAATACCCTGTGGAGTGACAACATAGCCAAGAAAAGAGACACGGTCCGTGCAAAAGGCACACTTCTCAAGATTACCAAACAATCGTGCATCCCTCAATGCATTAAAAACAGCACGCAAATGGTTCAAGTGTTCATCATTAGACTTGCTATATATCAAGATATCATCAAAGTAGACCACCACAAATTTTCCAATAAATACTCTTAAAACTTCATTCATGAGACGCATGAAAGTGCTAGGTGCATTAGTTAATCCAAAAGGCATGACTAACCACTCATACAAACCTAACTTAGTTTTAAAAGCTGTTTTCCATTCATCCCCCAATTTCATTCTAATTTGGTGGTACCCACTACGCAAGTCGATCTTTGTGAAAATGATAGAACCACTCAACTCATCAAGCATGTCGTCTAACCTAGGAATAGGATGACGATACTTTATCGTAATGTTATTAATGGCTCTACAATCAACACACATACGCCAACTACCATCTTTCTTAGGAACTAAAAGAACAGGAACAGCACATGGGCTAAGGCTCTCACGCACATACCCACGGTCCAGAAGGTCTTGGACTTGGCACTGAATTTCTTTAGTCTCCTCCGGATTTGTTCTATATGCAGCACGGTTTGGCAATGTTGCTCCTGGGATTAAGTCGATTTGATGCTCAATACCTCGAATAGGTGGCAGCCCCGGGGGTATCTCCGCTGGAAACACATCTTTATACTCCTGCAAAAGGTTAGTGACAGCAGGAGGCAAAGAACTAGAAGTATCATCAAATGAAAACAATGCTTCCTTGCATATCAAAGCATAGAAAGGAGAATCAAGCTCATTAATATCAATAAGATCAGATTTGGTAGCAAGCATAACACCCCCCTTCAATTTAATTCCCTCAGACTTAGAGCTAGTTACTTTCTTCTCTTTCTTAGTTGGGAAAACGGTGTTAGCAACTTGCTGATTTTCAGATTGCAGTGCACTCTCCTTCTTGCTATTTTCAGCACCCTCTTTCTCACATTGCATAATTTCAGTGGGTGTCATAGGAAGTAAAGTAATTTTCTTTCCCTTATGCATAAATGTGTATTTATTACTTCGACAATGATGGGTGGCATCGGTGTCAAATTTCCATGGACGTCCTAATAAAAGTGAGCATGCTTGCATAGGTACCACATCAAAATCAGCAAAGTCATGGTATGTACCAATAAAAAAGTGCACTCTCGCAGATTGTGTTACCTTAACCTTACCGCTATTGTTGAACCACTGAATATGGTATGGATGAGGATGTGGACGTGTGGTCAAGCCAAGTTTGTTGACCAAGTCTGAGCTCACCAAGTTATTGCAGCTTCCTCCATCAATTATGACGCGAACGCGGCGATCCTTGACAATGAGGTACATTTGGAACAAGTTATGTCGTTGTAGTGTCTCCACTTGTTCCACTTGAGTGCTCAACACGCGTTGTACAATTAAGGCCTGATATTTCTCTGTGGCGGCTGTGCCTAGAATCTCCTCGCCATCACTTCCCGTCTCATCGTCACCTGCATGGTTAGCCCCAATGGCAGAATCATCCTCAACATCAGTAGCACTAACATACCCACCGTTCTCTGTAGCAAGGAATGTCCGTCGCGGGCTTGGACAGTCCCTCATAAAGTGGCCCTTCCCTTTGCAGTTATGGCAGATAGTCCCGGGGGAGCGGCCCGTGGAAGCAACCGATGAAGAGCTCTTTACCGGGGCAGGGGGACCTGTTGATTTACTCTTCTCCTCTGGTGCTGCTTGTGATGATGCCGGTGCTGCTGAACGCGCCCTAGACATGTAGGGGGCAGCAGACCGTGTAGGAGGAGGTGGAGCTGACTTGACCGTTCCAGGCACCGATCTTGTGTCGCTGAAGTTGCTCTTTGGCTTTTGCTGCCTTCCCTGCAATTCTTTTTCTGCCAACATAGCAAGCTGGAACAATCTATTGAGAGAGTTATAGTCCTTATAGTCAACTATGTCTTGTATCTCACACCTTAATCCCCCAAAGAATCTTGCCATTTTATCCTCATCATCCTCAACTACTTCACAACGCAACATTCCTATTTGTAGCTCTTGGTAGTACTCCTCAACAGATCTATTTCCTTGGTTTAAGCGCTGCAATTTTTTGCGCATTTCACGTTTATAGGTGGGAGGAACAAATCTACTACGCATAGCTCTCTTTAACCTAGGCCATGTATCCGGTGCTAAACCAGCTTTTACTAATTCATTCCACCAAATGATAGCAAAATCAGTGAACTCACTAGTGGCTTGTCTAACTCTATGAATTTCTGGAACTAGATGGGAATTGAATTTTTGTTCGACTGTCATCTCCCAATCCAAATAAACTTCAGCATCATAGGAACCAGAAAAAGATGGTATACTGAACTTAACATTAGCATAATAATCATCATGTGCACGTCTAGGACGAGGATTTGTGTCATTACCTCCCCTACCTTGTCGACGTGGCTGTCGTCGTTCTTGATGTGCCGTGTGAGGAGCGGGGCGACCTCCAGTTGGAAGTCCTGCTCTGGCGGCAGCTCGGTCATACTCATCCTCATCTTGATCAGTGTCATCCGCCTCGAGATCCTCCGATTCAGCTCTATCAGAAGGTGGCTGCTTCTCTAGGTTATCTATCCTCGTGATGAGGGTGGCGATACTCCTCTCTATCCTCTCTAATCGATGCTCATTATCTTGGTTGCTCTTGCTAATATTTGCATTGATATCTCGCAGCATCGTTTGAAGCTCTAACTTAGAAACACATTCATCTCCATCATCTTGATGTGCCGCTGGTGATCCTGTCATGGTTAGTGAAAACAAGGAACACACAAATGTATAAAGCTCCTACGAACTACTAGGATGTGGAGTCGCTCTCACTCAAGCGTCTAACCACACTCTTGCAAGGTTCTTACCAACGTAGCAGGTGGTACAACCGGTGGCTTGTTTGTGATACCGTTGAAGACGTGAGTGTAGCGATTGCCGGGTTGAAACTGTACTGATCAGAAGAGAGTGGAGCTTGGAAGGTCAATTTGGTAGCAAGGATTAGCAAAGTTCGACAACAGTTAGTAAAGCTCAATAATAATTCAAGGTACTTGTCTCAGTTGCTGGCCTAAACTTGTTCCTAGAAACGAGTATAGGCACAGAAGTATACCGAAGTACCAAGAAACAGAAGTGTACCAAGATTTTTTTTCTTCTTCTTCTTCTTCTTCTTCTTTTCTCTTTTTCTTCACTATTTTTTTTCTTTTTTTTCTTTTTTTTCTTTTTTTTTCACAAAACTGCTCAAAGAATCAAGCGAAAGGGAAAAAACAGACTATGTAGGAATAAAACTTCTAGAACTCTATTTTCCAAGGTGAATTTGGCCTTGAAGATTTTGTCGAAACCGACAAAGTGGGTGGGGATCAGATGCAACTTTTCGTTCCGGTCGTTTTGACGGGTGGTAGAGCTCAAACGGAGTTCGTATGACAAAGTTATGGCCGTTTTACAGAGGCACTATGAATTCGACTCCGACTTGGGTTCAGAGTTGTATTCGGATATCTCAAACCCTAAGTAACGGCTCGTGACTAAGAACACAAGTCTAAACCAGCAACCGGACGTTGACTATGAATCAAAACTCAGCAATACGACACTGTGACGAAATTGCAACGGCTCGGAGCTTTCGGACAGTGAAGGTGATATGCCCTAGAGGACTACAATTGTTTTTGGCTATATTTGGAGTTCTGGGACGATGGCAAAACTAATTGGATACAATGATACCTGACGGGCAACCGAAGATCTGATACCACTTGATGCGCACGGGGGTGCCCGATCTTCCGTCAGGAAGGATAATCACGATTGTGGAGAACTCGACGTTGACGATCCGGCTTCCAATCAGAACTGATCCGAACCCTGCGATCGCTACACCACGGCTCCGTTGGTTATCAACCACGCGCGCACGCGGTTGACCTCGCCAAGAAGGCTTATCCCTGCATGCGAATCGAGAACACAAGCAAGAACACAGTAGAAGCAATCTCACAAACGAGATGATTGTTTGATTACTCGAAGTGGGGTTCTACAAACTGATGAAATCAATGAGACTGCGATGGCAGAATAACTCTAAGCAAAACCCACCCTAAACAATGACGGCTATAGAGTATTTATACCTAGGGTTTCTGAGGGTCTCGCCCTAAACCTGGGCTTAAAACCCGAAACGAAAACAAGGCCCGAAGTGGCCCAAAACGGTGTCGCAGCACCTGATGACTTATTCTGACAATTCCAATGTCTCTATAATTAATCATAACGTGGCATCAGATCCATTGGAAAGGTGTCGTTGTTATCTTTCCAACGCATACAAGAACTCTTCAATCGGACTCCGTATGAGAAAGTTATGCCCCATTTATGTAGGTGCTGTCTGCTGAAAACCGAACCGAATTCGGAGTTGAAGTGGAGTCCGACTTGACTTGGGGTGGTCCAATGGTGCTTCATCCTCTTGTGGCTGGTCCAATGGTGCTTCTCCCATGTTCCTAAGAATCAAAATATCACCATTAAGTAGCATCCCATCCTTAGCCACATAATTATGGATAGCAAGAAACGAACGCACCTCATGATTAAGTCGTCGGGCACGGGAACGGGTGATTGGTCCTTGGATGATAGCGTGGGAGATGTCCTCATCAGACGAGTTTAGGCCAGATGCCTTATTCGCATGTGTTGGTCGTGGACCCTCACATTTATGAGAAACACCCCTGATAATAAAATTGGTTTTCATCAAAATGATGCTTCTGAAATTACCATACTATTACAACCAAAGCTGCATTTATGCAAAAGAGACATAAAACCCTTCCTTTTCTTAAGCCTGCACGTAGTCATAGGTTTGCTAATGAGGGGGCACGCTGGGTATATGAAGTACTCATCGAGCATGTTGTTTGTTGGGCATATTTAGATATCTATGAAGATGATGAAGACTATGAGGAATTTTCTGTGTCAATGCTGAGGTTTAGGTCATGTGGCCTCCGTTGACTGCCTGTGGTTGAGATGGAGACATCTACGCTTTATTTTCCGCTGTGTTTCTAAATGGTAAGGGGTATAAGTCCTAGCTACTTTATTTAGTCATATCGCTGCTACAACACAATTGTTTATGTTTCTAAAATACTTCGTGATGTGTGCAGTGGTATCAATTCACCTGTGTTCATCAGCTTGATCCTGGACTGATGAAGAGATACATAGGAAGAGTCTAGAAGTTAAGTTTGGATCCTCATAGTTGATATCCGAAGTATTACACCAGCCGATTTAAATTGTTGTTTTCTTGTTGCATCCGAACATGGTTTACTCTATATGATTATGTACCTGTGTATTTCAATTCTGCTTTGCTGTCGTGTCCAACTCTAGTTCACTCTGTACAACTAAGCACCAAATCTTGATTAGCAATTTGCGTCATCTCTGGTTTGTTATATGTAACTGTGAGCTGGCGGATCTTAACTGTGGTTTTGTTGTCGCATCGTCCATTATTTACGTCACTAGATTCTAATCTTCGTTGCTGTCGCTTCTGTTGGAAATATGCCCTAGAGGCAATAATAAAGTTATTATTATTCTATTTTCATGTTCATGATTAAGTTTATGTTCTATGCTAGAATTGCATTGGTTCTTGAATATGAGATTCAGAGGAAAACCTAATTGCATGTGTGGAATAATAAACACCATTCAGATCCCTAGTCAGGCCTCTGGACTAGCTCATGTATTGTTGATAGTCTTGTTTTCCTGATCATGGGCATTGTTAATGTAACAAGGATGCCGGCAATAATGGGAACACATTGTTAGGGTAACAATGGTGTTGGATAGACCCCCTTATGAGATACTGCGAGATCACGTTGTCAATATGTGATCGGTATCTTCTCATAGTGTGTTAACGTTTACTTGGTCCTTAGACCATGAGAATATCGTAGACCCGGATACCGGATGGTTGCTTTGGGGTCATCAAACATTACTCCGTAACTGGATAATTATAAAGGTGACTTTCAGGTACACCAGAAAGTATATCGTGGTTCTAGATATGTCAAGACTGGGATTTGCCCATCCGGCGATGGAGAGATACACTCTGGGCCCACTCGGTATTACGGTGTCCAGCATCGCCTGGCCAGGTATTGTGACTAAAAGGTTAGTCACGGGCATACCAGAATACGGAAACGAGAAAAGAGTACAAACCGGTAACGAGGATAACCAGGTATAGTGATCAAGGAGTTGATCACAGGGATACCATAAAAGTCTCGCCTCGGGTTGTGTAATGTATCGTGAGGCAAAAGGATGATATGCGGTAATACGAGGTTCGCTCGATAAAGATCTTCGATGATATGTGGGAGTCGTTATGGGCGTCCAGATCCCGCTGACGATTATTGACCGGAAGGTATTCCGGACATGTCCACATATACTCGAACCTATAGGGTCACACGCTTAACGTTTTAGCGACATTTAGGAATACCACGATTTATGGAGAACGAGAGAGAAGGGTTCCGAAAGTGTTTCGGATGATCTGGAAAGTGTTCCGGGAGATCCCGGATGGTTCCGGTGATGTCCGGAAGTGTTCCAGAAAGTATCGGAGGGTTCTAGAAGGTTCTAGAATATGGAGGAAGCTTCTGGAAGGTATGGAAGGTCCCAGAATATTTCGGAAGGTTCTGGAAGACTCCTACTGGGTTGCAACCCCCTTTTCTTGGGGGCAAGGCAGCCAAAGGGGGGCTGTCCGAATTGGACTCTAGTTTGGACTCCCTGGTGGAGGTGGATTCGATCTCCTCCTGAGGGCTGGACTCTACCCCTTGGCCACCTATATAAGGAGGGGGGAGGCGCACAAGGGAGCTGAACAAAGCAGCCCTAGCCCCTTGGCCGAAACCCTAGGCAGCCGCCACCTCTAGATTGGCCGCAGCCTCCTCTTCCTCTCTCTTCTAGATTGGATCTAGTACAGCTGCCGTTGCGCTGCTGCTTCTCCTTCTCGTAGATCCCCGCTGTTCTTGTGTGCTGGTCCACACATTACCGCAGTGTCGCTGATCCGGTACGCGTGGATACCTCGGAGACGTCGTACACTTCGGTGTTCGATCGGGCGAACTATTCGCGAGGATATCACTCTCACGGCTGGGAGGTATAACCTAGCTGCGGGAGTCTGCGGACTTCATCGACATCGTCAACTTCTCCGCTGCATTGACGTGATCAGCGAAGGTATGATATCGTTGCCTGCATCTCGATAGTGGATCTTGGTTTGGTTCGTGTACGGTAAATTTTTGTTTTGCGTAGCACATTCCCCAACAGCTTCCGCCTACGTTGTACAGTTAAGCGCCAAATCTTCATTAGTTGACGTCGCCCCTTCGGTTTTCGTAACTGCGACCTGACCTGGCAGAATTCAACCGTGGTCTTGTTGTCTCATCCATTGTAGTTTACATACGTCCATTAGTGCAGAGACTCATATACCCATATATAGTATTATAATGAGATTACTTTTACAGAGAGTTTATATGAAGTTGGTCCAACATATATACCATTGTATTTTAAATATAGCATCTCAGGAAGTAAAGACGAAAATGCAAGAGAGATGTTATGTATACATACGCTCGGGCTCGGCATTGAGATAATTTGGATCGGTGTGTTATAGGTGGTATCAGATCATCAACCCTCGCTGTCACGACCCACATGTGTGTTGGCTTCTGGAGGGCACATGGTATTGGGACATGTACTGAGGGGTGGTCCTGGTCATATGTCATTTATGCGGTGTGCTATCAAGGACATCAGTCCTTGAGGAGAGTGAGTGTAATACTTCGGCCCATTAGTGTAAAGGCCAATGTGACCCTTATATAGTATTAGTAAGGTACCCGTGACGTGCAACAAGACCAGATAGAAAGAAATTGAGCTATAATTTGTCAAATGGGTGTGCTTTACTTCGATGGAATATGAACAACAAACTAATGTTTAGAGGCATTGACTAAAAGATAGTTATATTTTGCAAATGGTCGTGCTGAGGATGACAAACACATAGTTTTTATCGCATCTCGAAACCAGTTGGCATCTTCCTCCCTTACACTTTGCTAGTGACCATTGTGCACCCCTTTGGTTCCCTTCCTCCCCGCTCCGTGTCTCCTTTCCCAACCCCACCGTGCAAGAACACGATACATCATTTTCCACTCTCTTCCTCCTTTTCCATTGGCTTCTTGGCTCACCACGGTGGCACTTATCCCCATTGTTCTTCTCCAGCTCTGACAAATCTCCGCTGCCATTCCCCTCACCTCCGGTGATGAATGGCAGTACATTAAGCACATCACTCTAGTATGGATAATAAAAGGGGGGCATGGTCAATGCCAACATTCCACCCCCTGCACTTAGCATCTGGTTTTGCCTCCAGCTTCGTCATCTTCCTTCTCGGTTCCTCCTTCTCCAGACAACTCTACATCCGGCTGCACCGACACTCCACTCTGCCATCTTCTCCAACTCAAGCGAATCTCGACGTTACGCAACACCTCTGGCTCCAGTCTGCTCTACGATAGGCTCCTCCTTCGGCCTCCACATCTAGCTCCACCCCAACAACGTGTTGTGCTTTTGCCTCCTTAATTGTCTTGGACCGCACCGTCCACCCCAGCAACGTGGATAGTCTGCCTAGCACAAAATAATATATATCTGGTGGCACTAAAAGTGTGTGTGGTGTGTATGATGCCATAGAAGAAATAATGATAGCAAGAAATTAACATGTTTAGTGTTTTTCTATGGAATAACAAAGGGGAACATACGGGCATCAATCAAAGAGTCATTTATTTGGTGAAGGTGCGTGGTGAGCGCGTGATTTTTGACAGTGTCGTGATAATTGCCAATTTCTTCTGCCTGCTTTCTCCCTCGGACGTTGACTTTACCTTGACCCCCAACCAGCTTCTCCTCCATCTTGGACTGCCGTGTTATGTCTCTTCCAACAAGCCATGGCACATGCACGCATTTAGCCCCCCGTCAACGGGTGCGATGCCCCCATTTGCTCTGCCTCCAATAGGATCTCCAATAACTCATATAAAGTTTTTTATCAGAATAAAACTCAAAGCCTAACGGTCACACGATCTTCATGTTAAGAACATATTTCAATCTCAAGTTTCTTTGATGCCAAGCTTCCTCTTCACCTACGTCTCAACTATTGAGTAAAGGAGCAAGTGATAAACACAAAAATGTGAACGACTATTGATGCATGTCCATTCACTGGCTGGAGAGCCATCAACACTCAAACTAGTCTATTTCCCTACCCAAAATATAGGATCTATCTGCTAGAAAAAGATTTGAAAAGTGAACTTCTGAATGGCTATATGTCATATAATATACACAAGAAGAGAAAGATTTCAGTTTGAAAAGCTAAAATGTTGATCCTCTTACAAATTTACTGAGTTAAAAGAACTTATGCACATAGGAGTTATAGTGGACTGTTGAAAGAATAGTGGTGCACTTTAGGGGAAAAAACAATAGGCATCATGCTAATAACAGGTGTATAAGGTCCGGAGCAACCTCTGTCAAAAGGACCTTGAAATTTTTAAGTAATTTAAGCACTTGCCTTCCAAGAAAAAGAATTAAGGGAAGAAATCGATTGACAAATTAAACGAGCAATAGTCGTAATGCTGATTACAAATCAACCAACCCTCTTACTTTCTAACTAATAGCAAGATCTGTACCAAGTGTCTAAAGCCCTGAATCATGAAGAAATCATACTTGCATAACTAGAGATAATCACAAACACTTCACCTAAACAAGGAAATGCGTGGATCAACTATCTCAGCCAACAATTCATGGTGCTCCTAAAGTGCCCACGCCCAACCGCAGCGACTAAAATGGAGACGGGATTGAAGAAAGAGAAGCAAGGAGAAGAAAGAAGAGGCTACTTGCCTAGATGGAACCGAGCAAGAAGGAGCATTGTGCCTGCGCCGTTACCAGAGGGAGGGTTGTATTCGTGTGTAAACAAATGGATGCTGCGGAGGATGAGAAAATTTCATGGGTCTAAAAAGGGGAAAAGGGAGGCGATATTCTGTTATTTGAGAAAAAGGAAAGATTACTTATGTTAATTGAGAAAAACAGAGAAGATTACTTTTGTTAGTTGAGAAAAACAGGAAAAAAAAGAGGTAACGTTCTATTAGTTGAGAAAAACAACGACGTATCATCACCACCAACTCATATTTAATAGATAGTAATAGATTATGGTGGGATAATCAGTTTACGGTCTCGTGTTTGCATCTAATGTGGTTTCGTCGCATTCTCGGAACTATTGAGCCAACAACTTGATGAGACGGTGGCCCGATCTTTCGATTAGACGAAGGTAACTATCGATTTGGTGGAGTTTGACCTTGACGATCCGACTATACCGTACGCGACGATACGCCTTAGCAATCACTAAACCAACCTCCGATGATTATTGACCTTGTCGTAGGCATGATCAACCTGAATGACGAAGTTCAAGTTCCTGCAAGCAACCGAAGAACCAGTAAGAACTATGATAAATTGCAATTTGAAATTACGAGTATTAAATTGGCACAAGAGATAGAAGAAAGTATATTGGGATTCCACTGGCGATCTAAACAAGGTAGTAGTCCTACATGACTTGTAGATGCGATAATGTAGCAGTAGCTAAACAACTCAATGAAACCCGAAAACTAAAGGGAGAATCCTAGGGGGTATATAAAGAGAAGATGCGATCTGTTTCATAGATAGCCTCGGATTGTTTTGGTAGTTGCGGTCGGCTCATAATGAATTTGGATATGGGGTTGGATAGGTTGGAAAAAGCACGAGATAAGCTTTCCAAAGAGTCCAAGATCACCCAAATCGGAGTCCGTATGCTCGAGAGATAGACGTTTTAAGTCAGGACTGTCTCAGCAATCCAAATCAGAGTCCAGATCTTGTGGGACTCTATCTCTAGCTCTCCTTGGACCTAAGGTGACGTGGGAAGACTCCTTGTACAGCACCAATTCATGTGCGATATGGGCATGGTCACATGAACTTCATTCCCTCCTCCTCTTGAGAGCTTGAACTTGAATCCTCGCTTGTTCTTCACGATCTTCACAAATCTCCTTTTGTTCGTTATAGCAGACGTAGTTGAAGTAGTAGGTGTATCCATGGGGGTCATGTCCTCATCATCCTTCCCTCCTTGAAAACAAAGCCATCCTCGACTTTGCATGACCTAAAAACCATCAAAGAGCAAAGAAAGTGTGTATACAGCATATATGTATCTATCAATCATGGTGAGCTCTTCAGGGTTAGCAAATATATGAAAACCATAATTAAAACTATGGTACACCTAGATAGATTTCGGAAACATGTAGAGTGGCATAACATTCTTATAAGTCGAATCATTTGTGCAACTAAATTTGTAAATATAAGTGAAGAACTTGTCTTTATGATGAGTGGTAGCAAATAGAATCATGAACTTATTCATACTATCTTTACAATAAGTATTGCAACTAGCTTTGTAAGTATAAGGGAAGCATTCATTATAATATTGTTCAAACATGTGCCAACGACAATGATGCGAATGCACATTCAAAGAAATGAAAGGATTATCACTAGCATGCTGAATTTTTGGATGTGGAGGAACACAAAAATGTGTAGCAGCATGTAACATAAGTCATTGAATGAAATTCTCGCATTGCAAAGTTGATGAGATAACCAATTGCAAATGATCATCGTTAGAACGAGTAAGTTTATCAATAATTTCAGCACGGGTGATGCAAAAGCTATGCACTAAAATTTCACAATCTACGCTGTATTCTCCAATCACATTAATTTGACAGCACGGAGTATAGATGAAATTTCACGAAGGTAAACTTACAAGTTCAGAAATTTTTATTAGAGCATGTGACAATTGCATAGGCATGTCAAGATTAACATAGCACAATAAATTAGAGAATATGACATCAAGTTCCTTTTCAGGTGCTACTAACTTATCACATCCTATCTGAGAATCATTCAATTCACAAGTCTCAACTTTTGGCACTGCTAGACTCTCATAGCAACCATTCTTAGCATGTGAAGCAATCAAAGCAGTAGAGTCAATATCACTATTTGGGAGGCCTAAAACAGTATGGTTATCATCTAGAGGAACATTAGAAACAACCAAATATGAAATTTCAAAATTCATTTTATCCGTATCAATGCTTGGTGCACCCAAATCAGTATATTGGGATTCCACTGGCGATCTAAACAAGGCGGTAGTCCTACAAGACTTGTAGATGCGATAATGTAGTAGTAGCTAAACAACTCAATGAAACTCGAAAACTAAAGGGAGAATCCTAGGGGTATATAAAGAGAAGATGCAATCTGTTTCATAGACAGCCTCAGATTATTTTGGCAGTTGCGGTCGGCTCATAACGAATTTGGAGATAGGGTTAGACAGGTTGGAAAGAGCACGAGATAAGTTTTCCAAAGAGTCTAAGATCACCCAAATCGGAGTCCGTATGCTCGAGATATAGACGTTTTAAGTCAGGCTGTCTCAGCAATCCGAATCAGAGTCCAGATCTTGTGCGACTCTATCTCTAGCTCTCCTTGGACTAAAAGTGACATGGGAAGACTTCTTGTATAGCACCAATTCATGTGGGATATGGGCATAGTCACATGAACTTCATTCCCTCCTCCTCTTGAGAGCTTGAACTTGAATCATCGCTTGTTCTTCACGATCTTCACAAATCTCCTTTTGTTCGTTATAGCAGACGTAGTTGAAGTAGTAGTAGTAGAGGTGGCAGTGGGTGTATCCATGGGGGTCATGTCCTCATCACAACTCGAAACAACGACGCGGCGGTGATCATGCCATTATAACCCTTTCCAAATATCATTCTAACTATAAGAAAAAGTCCCAAACAAGTTACGGATGTAGTCGTCCTCCACTAGATATACATCCCATCATGTGGAATTTTTGGAGTCCAAGTTCTACGTATGCTAGAGAAAACAAAAAGAAGATGTACTTTCATGAGCTACCGGAATGAAAGAACCAAAACCGTTGTCTTTTGGCATGAATATCTAGTCCAATTAAAGATATGCCATTAAGATTTTTATCATTCTGGATATGTCTGGATATGCTACCGAAATGTTGTTTCAGATCTTATTTTATCATGTGTATCAGTTGACCGTGCGTTGGTGCCCTAATGACCGAAAAAACCATTTTGCCCCAAGTGTTTTGCACCTGTTAAGAAGCAAAAGCGGTATGTTTCAGCTATTGCTAGTAATTGTCCCTAGTGTTTTGAACCTTCAAATGGCAAGGGAAAATACATACTGCTTTTCTTTTCTAGGGTATCTCTGATTCACAGATACTAAAAACACGATAATAAGATAATAAAAAAATGTAGAATTGTAATACCACACCCTCTTAACTTTCATAATATTAATTGCACCATAGAAAAACCATATGGAACTTTCCAAGAGGTATAACTCCATGGAAAATGCCTTATGAAATAGAGTGCAAAGGAAACCATGGAAAAAAATCTGTATAGATTATAATCCTACAAATCAAGCAACCTACATAGAAAAAATACCAAGGATTACAATTCTTTATAATTCTTTTGAATCAAATAGACCTTCAAAATGGTGTTTTTTAGCCGCCAAGGGCAAAATGACTTTTTTGGGTAGTAACTTAGTTATCAACTAGCAGAAATGGTAACGCAGTACCAAACAAATTTGTGGTGGCATATCTGACTAAAATTTAGTGGCAAATCAAGAATTTTGTTTTTTAAGCTAGAAAATGTCAAGCTTGGTTTGTTTGTTTAAAAGTCAAGTTAAGCTGATTGGCTGGAGCAAGAATTTTTGTAGGGACCGAGGAGATACGCCAAGTATATATGTAAGATACTAGTTTTTTATAGGACTTGTTTTTATTGCACAAGAAAAATATTTTCATCACATAGAAAAATTATTTCCATCGCCCAAAATTTATTGCACCAAAGAAACTCCCAAAATAATATTTTCATCATACATTTGTTATATTGTATATGTAGAAAAATAATATTGTGATAGTGTAATTTTTTTAGTTTCATGGCACTCGATCCCTAGTAACAGTGCAGTCCATCTATGGAAATGCATTCTCGTCGAACAAGCGAGGACTCGTTGCAATAGTTGGAGGCTCAGATGAAAAAAATTAAGTGCAGAGGGCTGAAATAGGTATAGCGAGTGAGGATTTTTGACGCACGGTGGCGCTTGCCCTTATTATCTAGGCCATGTAGATGGACTTCGTGATCTGTGCCATTAATAAATACGTTGTTGTTTCTAGATTGAATACTCAAAGAGTACAGATGCACAATAGAGAAGTATGCGTGTAGGTGTTGGAGCTAGGAAAATAAAGTTGTCAGTTCATTTAGGGTGATGGCAGGTAGAGTAACCTGTCCCCTCGGTAAAAAGAAATGGTGAATGAGAGATAGACCAAGACGAAGAGAGCAAACATATATGGAAGTGGAAGGCATTTATGATCTAATGGCATTCATGAGCATTGAACCAGAGTGTTGAAAAATATTGGGCGGGTTTGGAGAAAGACATTTGACTCATCGATACACTAAATGAAAAAGTAAGGAGCGAATGGTAGTTGGAGGATGACTGTATTGCCTGGTATGCTACAAAGTAAAAATTCATAGTCCAAGCAGGATATAACGTCCAAGCACGATGGCACATATACCTATTATTTTAAAAATCCAAAAAGCACATATTAAAGTTAAAAAATCTGAAAACATTCACACATGTATATTGTGGAATAAAATATACACAGTTAAATTTTGGTGAAAAAAATATGCCCATTTGTCACTTGTGGAAAAAAATGTGTTTCCTTTTCTATACATGTCTGTCCAATGTGTTTCCTTGTTTTTTGTACAAGTTGCAAATAGTCATATTTTTTCATGAAAATTTGATTGTGCATACTTCATCCCATAACATACATGTATGAATTTTTTTAGATTTTTTAAAAAAATTTAATATGTGCTTTTTTAATTCAGCCCAAGCAGGATATAGCGTCACAGGGTGAGCACAGGGCACATACACAAAAAGCGCCAAAGTGAGCACGGGGGCACATGCACCCATTTTGTTCAAAAATTAAAAGATAACACATTTAAGTTTTGAAAAAATATGAAATAAATCATACATGTATATTATGGAATGAAGTATACACATTAAAATTTCTAAAAAATATGCCCATTTGTGACATGTGAAAATGTGTTTCCTTTTCCATCACAGGGTGAGCACGGTGCCACATACACGGAAAGTGCCAAGGTGAGCACGGGGCACATGCACCCATGGTGTTCAAAAATTAAAAGATCACACATTTAAGTTTTGAACAAATCTGACAAAATTCATACATGTACATTATGAAATGAAGTATACACAGTTAAGCTTTTGTAAGAAATATGCTCATTTGTGACCCGTGGAAAAAAATGTGTTTCATTTTCCATACACTACTATGAATGTTTATCCACTGTGTTTTCTTGTTTTTTTTTGCACAGGTCACAGATGGGCATATTTTTTACAAAAGTTTAACAGTGTATACTTTATTCCATGATATACATGTATGAATTTTTTTAGAATTTTTCAAAACATAAATATATGATTTTTAAAATTTTGAAAATAATGGGTGCATGTGCCACCATGTGCACAAAATCCTCACTTGCCGCTATTTAAAAAATAATCTAAAAGCACATATTAAAGTTTTAAAAATTCAGAAAACTTCACCTATTCTATTTGCCCTTGACAACTTTTTCACAAATGTCCAAGTAAAAAGTTTGTATCTGGGAATCTTTTGGTAAGAAAGCTAGTGATGGACAGGTCTTATTTCCTATTTTATGGTCTAGCATATAGTGTTAAAATATGTTTGCCACTGGTGGATTGCTAGAATGAAATGCATTTACAACGACGCTCATGTCGACCATCAATTCTTTAGCATCTGGTCATATCCATGGGAAGAGTAGGGCTCTACAATGGGGTCAAGGAAGCATATGGATTGGGTTTGAGGCGAGGCTTAAAGGAACACTCTGTGGAGTGGACACATGTCCCCTATTTATAAGATTACATTTTTCAGAATACAACATCATATTACGAAGAAATAGTTTATACGTTCAACAATACCATAAAGCGGAGGAATCTTAAAGTACCTGAACAACCATGATGATGCGGTCACCTGACGCCAACCGGGCACGAAGTGACTTTCCCCAGCACGTAGTGCTTTTCTACGTTATAGCCTATTCAAAGGAGGATAATAAATAGCCAGAATGATTTTCCATCGGTCAGCCCACCTCAACATCCAATTCCACTTAACTAGATGGATTTGAGAAGTGTGATTGTTGCTACATCAAAATTCGGCCCACCATATTTTTTATCTATTTAAATGTAAAATCCCTATTTTTGATAATCTTAATTATATGATTTATGTGCATCATGAGCATTTCATATCATCATTTTATTTAATATGAAAATAAGGGGAATTCAAAATCTCAAGAAATGCTTTAAACTGCAACATGAAATCAGATGCTTTAGTAAATATCCTTCAAAAATCCTCAAATAATTTTTTTTGCCTCTATAATGTTAGGACAAATTGTCGGCAAAATTTTAGGAATATTGGAAACACTAAATCTTAGAAGAAATTGTAAAACCCTAAATTGAAATAAATGGTAGATCAAAGATGTATTAAAAGAGGGATTATCCAATGTTGGAATCTCATGAAAATTTATATCTAAGCTCAATAGAATATTCCAAGCTCCTATAGTTTTCCCAGATTTTAGGATAAACTTATAACATCTTGTAGTTCAACCAAAATTTGGGCCAAAACTGAAATTAAATATTAAGTAAAAATTTATACAGTAAAGTGGCCATGGAATATTTGGTCAAAAATATTCGCATGCTCCCCTATAAATTTTGCAAATCATTTAAATCAAATATGTTTTGAATTCAAAATTGAAACCTAAAATCAAAATAGAAAACATAAAATAAATGAAAAAACCTATCTAAACATCGAACTGGGCTGAAACCTCAGTCCAATCCCTCAGCCTACCCCAGCCCAGCCGAACCGTGCCCGTACCCCCGCACGCATGAGACACTGACAGGCGTGCACCGACGGCCACCTTCTGCTTCTGCCACTATCACGCCACCTCAGCCACCGATCTTTTACCAGAGTGGTTGCCACATCACCCTAAGTTCCTCCCTCTCCATGGCATCGCGATTCATGCACGATAGTCGTCTCTACCATTGTAGGACCAAATCCCAGCTGTCCACCCCTTTTCAATTGCGGCGGCCATGGTCATTCTTATCTTCAATTGACTCCATAGAGAGACTCACTGTGCTCCCATCTTCTTTACTATGCAAGTTTCACTCCCTCTCTCTTACTCTTTCACCTGGAACACGAACGATGTCTAGAGCACAGTTGTGGACATGTCGCCATCAACGACGTTACCGGAGGCTTCCCCTCAGTATGCCACATTGAAATAGCATCTAGGCCCCCAATTGGTTTTGATGGTTAATGGCAACTCAAATTAGAATCTAATGTTTACAATGAGTGTAAGCAGGATGAATAGGTTCTAGGAAGAAGAGTCATCCAGGAAAGGATGACCACCCAAAAGTACAAAGGTAGTTTCTAGGACAAGGAGATAGCTGCGCTAGGCAGCTGTGCCACAGCTGTGAAGAAGCAGGTGCTGTGCAAGGAGTTGCAAGCAAGGTGATGGTGGCTTGATGCGTCAAGGGCCGTGACTGCAGTTGGTGGAAGGTAAAGCCTAGGTTTGCTAGTTTTCTTGAGTCCTTAGAAACACCCGTACTATCAAGAGGGATGAAGTAGCAATGACCTTTGGAAGTTCCTTGTGCTCAATGTTCAGAGTGTTGGACAGTGGCACTGATGTTTTGAGGTCAGTGGCCCTGTAACAACAGTTTTAGTCTAATGTAAAATAGGTTTCTGCTAGCACATTGCACTGCTAGCTGTCACAGGTGATCTACCGCTCTATGACTCAGGTACATCTCTGTACCAGGGGAGAGCTTGTAAATGCTAAGGGACCTGCACTACATAGTTTGTCTGCCGAGTCAGAAGACTGTTGGAGGTTCTCTCCTTATTAGGGATCAGAGTTAGTTGTGCGCTGAGAGCATGTAATGTGCCAAGACCGTTGCAAGCCTCTCACCTCCTGAACAAAAGCCAAACTTCCTAAGAGTTAGTTCAAGAGAGTTAAGCTTTGAGCAAAGAGCACTGGTTCTTCCAAGAGTTGTTGCTGCCGATTATGTTACTCTTGGAGTGTCAACTCCTAGACGGGCGTAGGAGTTGCTGGTATCTTCCCAAGTTTGTGTGGGTTGAACCAGAAGTTTGTGAAGGTGATCCCAAGTCTACCTGCTGCAAGGCGAAAGGACTTCCACAAGTAAAGCAAGAGGCCTGATCACTCAAGTACTCGGAGAACAAGCACAATTCAATGCTGGTGATCTCTTCGGAGTAGCCTCTCCAACGGAGATGTACCTCTCTGAAAAGAGTAGGGAACTTCGGTGAAAAATCCCCATGTCTCTCTGAGCATTCTTTACACTGTTATTATCTACTCATCAGACTGTATGCTTGTGTGTTTCTTGTTGTACATTGGTTAGCTGTGATATATCACTTTATGCCAGTGTTAGCTTAGCTGTGTCTCAGTTGTAGCATCTCTTATCTTATACCTGTGTCAGCTACCTGTTACACAGTTATCTATCTTACATATTTGCTTAAGGTTGTTAGCTCACCTGTGTTACACTCATGTGTGACAGCTGCGTATTAATTTACATAACACATATTGTCTGAGCTGTTAACCTGTCACACAGCCATCTAAACTTTACAACCTATTGAGTCTTAAATTTATAATCTGAGGAAATAGTCTAAATTTAGTTAGCCTCCTATTCACGACCCCTCTAGTCGGCACCTGCGGTCCTTTCAATTGGTATCAGAGCGGGTTGCTCTTTGATTTGGCCTAACAGCCAGAGTTTAAAGGATGTCAGGCTATGAGGGTAAAATACATATCTTTGATGGAACTAACTATGCCTTCTGGAAAAGAAAGATGCAAATGCATCTTATCGCCATTGATCCAGATGTGTGGGAAGTTGTGAGTGCAGGCTATAGGTTGGAAGACACCATCATACCCAGCATAAATGATAAAAGAAACATCCAGAACAATGCTAGAGCTGCCACGGCTATATTCATGGGTCTTCAGGAGCATGACTTCAATAGAGTCAGTACCATGGACTCTGCTAAGAAAATATGGGACACCTTAGAGCAGATCTATGAGGGCAGTAACACTCTGAAGAAGTCTAAGAGAAGCTTGCTGGAGTCAAAGCTGGAGAGATTTGAGTATGAGCATGGTGAGGACATCAACTCCCTGTTTTCAAGACTCACCATCATTACCAACCAGCTAAAGGCTCTAGGATCAAACCGGGTAGATGATGAAGATGTGATCAAGAAGTTTCTGTCAGTGCTACCTAAGCCCTACAGAACTCTTGTGCCTCATGGCCAAAGAATCAAAGGTACTTACTGAAGATGACTTTCCTGATTATGCTGAACTAATGGGCATTTTGGAAAGAACAGATAAGGCCTATGGCAAGTAGAAGAAGGAGAACATATCCCTAAGGGATAAGCTTAGAGACTCAGAGAAACTTGTGATGAGGTTATGGATGACAGGGAAAACCTCAGGCTAGACCAGGAAAACATGGAGATTGCTCATAACAAGCTCATAGCAGCACATGAGCTTCTCCTTAAGGAGCATGAGGAGCTGAAGGCAAAGCATGTCATGTGCACTGATAATTCTTCTATTATGTCTGATGCTGCACCTTTGCCTACTCATGCTATTATTAAATCATGTTTAAACTATGCTACTCGCATAAATGTTCTAACATCCACAGGTGGTGTGATTGATAATTCAAAAGAGGCTTCAACCTCCCATGCTACTAACTCTGTGGATGCAGCTGAGCATAACAAGCTCAAGGAGGAGCTTGAAGAGCTGAAAAGGCTTATGAGAAAAAACCTATGCACTGCCAACATTGGTATGCAAAATTATCAGCTCATTAGAGCCAAAATGCTTAGGAAGAACAATGGCCAAAAGGGGTTGGGTTATATTTCTGTTGAAAATAAAGATAGACTGCCTGCTATCACTAATCCTAATCTTGCAGCAAAATTCGTGAGACAGGCAGGTACTGACGGGGGGAGCCCATCCGAGTAGGCCCAGCACAACGAGTCGGCCCAACAGGCTCGGGGAGTTCCAAGGAGGCCCACTCGGATGAAGGCCCAAGTAAGGCCCGCATGGGTACAACGTCAGGGTGCCATCAAGGCAGGCGTTACGACTCCATCAAGACATGCGTTTCGCCAACTTGAAGACTGGCGTTACTCGGACGGTTACACAGTATAAATGCTCCAATTAATTTATGCGGTTACTGTAGCTCAGCCGACTGGCCGAGTCGGCACATGTACAAGCCTATATAAGGCAAAGCACCCCATGCATAAGGGGCTGGATTCTTTTTCCATAGACCTAAGACTGAACTTCATCTTCAACCTCTTGTAATTTCTCTCACGCAAGACTAGCAATACAACTAGCAGGAGTAGGGTATTACCTCTTCCACAGAGGGCCTGAACCTGGGTAAAAACTTCTTGCGTGCACCCGCTTGAATCTTCCTTACGTGCTCCCCAAATCCTACTACAAATGTATATTGCCGCGAAATCCCCCACGACAGGTACAGATGACACCAATTTTGTTGGTCATATGTAGAGAAACAGGAATGTGGTGAACATTCCATCTAACCCATCCTATGTTCTGCAAAAGGACATAAAAGGAAAAATAGTGGCTAAGTATGTGGGTCGCCAGCATCTGAAAAAGTGGTTACCTGCAATCTGGGTTCCAAAGGTCACAGTTGCGTGTGTCACCGGTATCTTACACAGCTGTGTACCCACCAGTGTCACCGGTAGCTTGCACAGTTCACTAACCCCTTTGTCTAAAGTTGCAGGTGATAGTCAGCCGAAAAGGATTTATGTTATATCATCTATTGCCAAGGCTGTGACCACTAGTAACAAACTTTCAAACCCTATTACTGTTGTCTCTGCCTATAATAAAATTGATGAGGGAACCAAACAAGTTTGGGTCCCTAAGTTTCATAACTAATCTTGCAGGATGCTGTCTCTAGTGGAACTGATTAGGTTGTGGACAGTGGATGTACACAACATATGACTGGAGGCAGGGAGGAGTTTGTAGAGATCACCAATGAGAATCTGCCAAGCAAATATGTGATCTATGCGGACAACTTTAAGGGAAAGGTAAATAGCATTGGTAAAGTTGACATATCTGAACATCACTCCTTACCTAATGTCATGCTTGTGGATCAGATAGGCTATAGTTTAATGTATGTGTCACAGCTGTGTGACACAGGTATAAAAGTTACTTTCTATCCTGATGAGGTTATAGCCTCCAAACTATCTGATGATTCTCAAGTATTCAAAGGATGCAGGTCTGGAAAACTGTATCACTACACCACAACACCACACTGGTGTTAGACATCTATCGGCAAAGATCTACTAATACCGACACACTTTCTGTTGACAACGTTGCTGGTAAACAGACTGCCGGTGTTTCTCGTTATGCGGACAGACGAATTGTCAGAAATTTGTTAAACCTACAGTGTTAAAATATCTGTCGGTAAATGTAGTGTACACCGTTAGAATAAATGTCGGCATTTCTTGTTGACACAAAAAGTGTCGGCGTTGTGCTATAGTGGTTGTGGCGTGAAAAGAAAACATGTTGAGCGCCAAAACAAAGCGCCTCCAGATTTTTCTCTACCCTTCCACGGTAAGCCTCTTCTCTCTCCCTGATTTTTCTCTCCCCACTAATCGCAATGGCCTAGGCTACCACCCCTCCTGGCCGGCCGCCGCCCCTCCTAACCCCACCCGCCCGCCGCCCCACCCGCCTACTGCCCCTCCCTATCCCGGCCGCCGCCCCTCCCACCCCACCTGCCCGCCGCCCCACCCGCCTACCGCCCCTCCCTATCCCGGCCGCCGCCTCACCAAGTCATCTGCACCCGTCGTGATTGAGGAGGTCCCAGGACCGCCTCTCCCAACCCCGACTAGCCGCCGTCCCTCCCAACCTCGACCAGCCGCTGCCACTCTCAACCCCGACCGCCCGCTGCCCCCTCCCAACCCCGACCGGCCGGCCGCCGCCTCTCCAATCCCAGTGCCAACCTCTCCCAATCATCCCCACCTGCAAGTGCTCTCTCAAATCTTTCCGCCAGCTCTCCCAATCCCCGCTGGTCGTGCCTCTCGTCGTGGGTTGTCGGTCGTCCCCACCCTCGAAGGAGGTGCTGTCGTCTCTTCCAGTCCAGTCCCAATTGTGTCCGTAGCCCCATTCTACTCCAATAGCCGGTACTCTCCCCCTGCCGGGTGCCACACAAGCCCTCTCCATTTTGTCTCAGGTAACCGCTGGGTGCCACTCCAATTGAATTTTTTTGAATTGAGCTTATAACCTAAACATGTTTGTTGCTTTGTTTGTCAATTAGTAAAATTGCTTTGTGTATGTTTGAAGTAACTCTAGCATGACATCAAATTGATGTACATCGTTCATGCTTGCTGATTCATTTGGATGTGTACACATTTTTGTGGCTGGGAAGTGAGGAGGATTAATTGTGGTGGGCAGTGGCTGGCGTATTAGTGTGGAGATGAAGAAGATAGGGGTATTGGGTTCACTGCATGTTTGGTATCGGGTGCAAACAGTATCCACCCTAGGTTAACATAGTATCACTAATACTCTATTTTTAGCATTAGGACTAGGGAACTATTTAAATGGTAGGGGAAACAAGGATTTGTAGGGTGGTGAGCACTTCCGATGCTGCTTATGAATGTTGGGGAACGCGCTACGCAAAACAAAATTTTTCCGCGCACGAACCAAACCAAGAAACACTATCGAGGTGTAGATAACGATATCATACCTTCGACGATCACGTCAATGCAGCGGAGAAGTTGACCGATGTCGATGAAGTCCACAGACTCCCGCAGCTAGGTTATACCTCCCAGCCGCGAGAGCGATCTCCTCGTGAATAGTTCGCCCGATCAAACGCCGAAGTATACGACGTCTCCGAGGTATCCACGCGTACCGGATCAGCGACACCGCGGTAATGTGTGGACCAGCACACAAGAACAGCGGGGATCTACGAGAAGGAGAATCAGCAGCGCGCCGGCAGCTGTACTAGATCCAATCTAGAAGAGAGAGAAAAAGAAGGCTGTGGCCAATCTAGAGATGGCCGGCCTAGGGTTTAGTCCAAGGGACTAGGGCTGCCTCTGGGGCTGCTTGGGATACCCTTTGAGGTGCCCTGCCCCTCTATTTATAGGGGTTGGGGCAGCTCTCCCTAGGCAGGTGGAGTCCTACTTCAGCAGGGACACCCTGTTGGAGTTGGAGTCCAACTCCACTAGAACCTTCTAGAACCTTCTAGAATTTCTAGAACCTTCCAGAACCTTCTAGAATTTCTAGAACCTTCCAGAACCTTCTAGAATTTCTAGAACCTTCTAGAACCTTCCAGAACCTTCTAGAACCTTCCAATACTTTCCGGAACACTTCCAGACATCACCGGAACCATCCGGGACCTCCCGGAACACTTTCGAGATCATCCGAAACACTTTCGGAACCCTTCTCTCTCGTTCTCCATAAATCATAGCATTCCTAAATGTCGCTAAAACGTTAAGCGTGTGACCCTATAGGTTCGAGTATATGTGGACATGTCCGGAATACATTCCGGTCAATAATCGTCAGCGGGATCTGGACACCCATAACGACTCCCCACATATCATCGAAGATCTTTATCGAGCAAACCTGTATTGTCGCATACAATTCCTTTTGCCTCACGATACATTACACAACCCGAGGCGAGACTTTGACGGTATCCCTGTGATCAACTCCTTGATCACCATACCTAGTTATCCTCGTTACCGGTTTGTACTCTTTTCTCGTTTCCGTATTCCGGTATCCCCGTGACTAACCTTTTAGTCACAATACCTGGCCAGGCGATGCTGGACACCGTAATACCGAGTAGGCTCAGAGTGTATCTCTCCATCGCCGGATGGGCAAATCCCAGTCTTGACATATCTAGAACCACGATATACTTTCTGGTGTACCTGGAAGTCACCTTTATAATTACCCAGTTACGGCGTAACGATTGATGACCCCAAAGCAACCATCCGGTATCCGGGTCTATGATATTCTCATGGTCTAAGGACGCAAGTAAACGTTAACACATCATGAGAAGATACTGACAACATATTGACGAAGTGATCTCGCAGTATCTCATAAGGGGTCTATCCAACACCATTGTTACCCTAACAATGTGTTCCCATTATTGCCGGCATCCTTGTTACATTAACAATGCCCATGATCAGGAAAACAAGATCATCAACAATACATGAGCTAGTCCAGAGGCCTGACTAGGGATCTGAATGGTGTTTATTATTCCACACATGCAATTAGGTTTTTCTCTGAATCTCATATTCAAGAACCAATGCAATTTTAGCATAGAACATAAACTTAATCATGAACATGAAAATAGAATAATAACAACTTTATATTGCCTCTAGGGCATATTTCCAACAATGAAATATGCTATATCCACAAACCATGTTGCAGCAAGGAAAATATGTTCCCCTTTATGGTCTGGTAGCTTGTATATATCATATTGAATAGTTTGAAAAGATTATTATTGGTTGTTATTTTAGCACCAGCATGTGCACTTCCTTTTAGTTGTCATCTAGTTGACTTCTATGCTGGTGATTTATGTATCGGTATAACTAGTGAAGCTGCAGCTACCATGGATAGAAGGTGAATGGATGAGCCTAGGTACAATATAAAATTCTAAATGTCATAGGGTGTTAGCAGTTGCGAATAACATATGACCTAATGCATATATGTTGCATGTAGGCACACAGATGTTTATTTACATGGGGTGAAATGGTTCCTAGGATTCGCATTTAGTAATTATCAGCCGCTGGGAACAAAACACTCTGTCCTTGTAGGAAATGTTCGAACTCGGTTTGGAAGGAAGAAAGGGAGGTGCGTGAGCACTTGGTATGTGAGGGATTTTTGCGAGGATACAAAACATGGATCTTCCATGGAGAATCTAGTAGTTCTTTTGTGAACCTTCCTGACGTGACGAGATTGAGGTTGGAGAGAAGTCGAATGAAGATGATGACATTTCTAATTTGCTGAGACTTAGGGTGCGGTTTAGACAGTAGGGGGGATTTTGAAGATGATGCTGGTTCAGAGTAGCCCAATGAGTATTTAGAAGCTCTTCAGAAGCTGACAGATGATTCTAGTCAAGAGCTATACCCAAGGTGTAAGAAGTTCTTGAACTACGATTCGTAGTTAGACTCCTTCACACCAAATTGCTTGGAGGATGGTCCGATAAAAGTTTTGACCTACTCCTACATCTACTTAATGATGTTTTCCCTGAAGGTTCCTCACTACCCAAGAACTACAATGAAGCTACGAAATTGGTGAAATGCCTAGGACTTGGGTATGTTAGTATTCATGCATGCAAAAATGATTGCATCCTCTTTTGGAAGGACAATACTGATGCTGATGCCTGTCCAAAATGCAATGCCTCACGATGGAAATCAGAAAAGAAGAGTGTAGATGGGAAATGTGTGCACAAGGTACCTAAGAAGGTTCTTCGCTACTTTCCAATAAAGAAAAGGCTCCAGAGGTTGTTTCTATGCTCTAGAACTGCAGCTCACACTAGATGGCATGACGAAGAGCGCACAAAAGATGGTTTGCTTAGGCATCTTGCAGATTCTGCTCTTTGGAAGGATTTTGACCATAGACATCCGGTGTTTGCTTCAGATAGTCGCAATATTAGACTTGCATTAGCTTCAGACGGTTTCAATCCTTTCAGGTCCATGAATGTTAGTTACAGTGTTTGGCCCGTTATTTTGATTCCCTATAATTTCCCACCTTGGATGTGTATGAAGCAATCAAATTTTCTTCTCTCACTGTTGATTCCCGGTCTGAATGCTGTTGGTACCGATATGGATGTCTATCAAGAGCCGATGGTTGATGATATGCTAGATATGTTTGTTCATGGTGTCAGAACATATGATGCTTCAAAGAGAGAATACTTCCAACTGCGTGATGCCATATTATGCACTATTAGTGATTACCCTGGCCTAGGGTATCTAATTGGTTGTGCTACCTCTGGTGAAGGAGCTTGCCCTGAATGCCATTCAGATATATGCTCTCTTAGGCTTAAAAATAGAGGCAAGACTTGTTATATGGGGCATCATAGGTTCTTACATGCAAATCACCCCATTAGGGTTGACACCGCTTCATTTGATGGTATTGCCGAGCATAGGGCAGCACCTATTCCGCTATCAGGAGAGGAAATTTTGGCACAGACAGAACACACTCACACAGTTTTTGGGAAGGATCCATCTGGGAAGAAGCCTAACAACAAGCGTAAGCGTAAGGAGGGCGACCCATTGATCATTTGGAAAAGAAGGTCTATTTGGTTCAAGTTGTCATATTGGAAGGACTTGTTGTTGCATCATAATTTTGATGTCATGCATATAGAGAAGAATGTATGTGATAACATAGTTAATACATTGTTGGGCATTGATGGGAAATCTAAAGATAATCTGAACTCCCGCTTGGACCTTCAGGCTCTAGATGTTAGAAGGGATCTTCACCCTGTTGAAGTAGAAGATAAATTTTATTTACCGCTAGCACCTTACTAAATGAGCACTGCCGAGAAGAAGCTATTTTGTGAAGTACTAAAAGGGGTTAAGTTTCCGGACGGTTACGGATCTGATATACGTCGTAATGTGCATGTCAACGAGAAGAAGATAATTGGGCTAAAGAGCCACGACAACCATGTTCTTCTGCAACACTTACTTCCACTTGCTATCCGAAGGATATTGCCTGAAAAAGTTAGTGCAGCAATTTTTTGCATAAGTAATTTTTTCAAGCAAATCTACTCACCTATTATTCGCGTAAGTGATATGCAAAAACTGGAGTCTGAAATAGCTGAGACCTTGAGCCTTCTTGAGACTATATTCCTCCCATCTTTTTTTGATATCATGGTACACTTGATGGTTCATCTTCCTTCGCAAGCAAGATTGGCTGGTCCGGTGCATTTTCGCAACATGTACCCTGTAGAGAGGTAATTGTCTAGGAACACCTTTGCAACAATCTATTCGTATCTTTTGCAAATAAACTTATAGATATGATATCTTCATATCATTTAGGTACTTGATGAAGTGTAAGAGCTATGTTCATACTAGAAGTCATCCGGAGGGGTCAATTGTGGAGAGCTATCTATTTGATGAGAGTCTTACTTTTTGTTCTCGCTATCTACAAGGCGAGACTCGGTTTACTCGACAAATTAGAAATGATGACAGCTTGGACACAAAAGTTGATAGTACTACTCCATTTTTTAGCAACCTTGGTTGAGGATTGGTTGGCAAACGTGTTGTGACGTTAGACAACAAGACTTGGCTTCAAGCTCATAGATACATCTTGTTCAATTATGATCATATTGAACCTTATCTAAAGTAAGCAATCTGAATTATTTTAGTACTATATATATAGTTCTTATATTCTATTAGCTAAAGTGATGGAACCTTTGCAGCAAGCATCTGGACTATCTTTCCTCAATTGATCTTCGAAATAAACAAGAAATTAACCGTGCCCATCATGAAACCTTCCATGAGTGGTTTAGGTTGCATGTAAGTAGGCACATGACCTTGTTATCTCATAATCCATATATAATGGGTTTCCTTTCATCTAAAAAATAGTATTATTCATAATCACAGGTGGAAGAAATGGGTGACCAAGTACCAAAAGAGATAAGTATTTTAGCTCAAGAGCCTACCAGGGTTGCAATACAGTATAGCAGCTATACTTTAAATGGGTTAAATTTTCTTACACTCTCATATGATGAGGGTAGGGCCGGTTCAAAATAGTGGAGTAGCTTTAGTTGCACAGACTACACGTTTTGAAAAGGGCAATGACAACCTCATAATAGGTAACCAGACTTATTATGGTATTATAAAGGAAATTCTTGAGTTCAACTATCAGCATAAAGGAAAAGTAGTTCTCTTGAAATGTGATTGGGTTTATAATCGCATTCAAGACAAATGGGTAAAAACTGATCAATTTGGGATCACTTCTGTGAATTTCAAGCATTTGTTCAATACTGGCGAGAAGATATCAGATGAGCCATTCATATTAGCGTTGCAAGCAACTCAAGTGTATTATGTCCAAGACCCCGTCGATGTTGAATGGTCTACTGTTAATTGGTATAATCCTCGGGGTTTATATGACATGCATGAAGCTGAAGATGACAATGTAGTGCATGATAATTATGTGGGTGTAGAAATGCCTAATCCACACATCCAATTACATGTCAATGTTGCTCCTGGAAGTATTGGTTGTGTTAGGAGAGATATAGATGGGACTTTGGTTGCAGCAGATAAATCTAGAAAGTAAGATGTGCCATTTTCGATCTGTTGATGCTTTCTTTTGATGTTAATTGATTACAACACTTGCTAGCTATGTGTCTAACTAGCAATGTTATTTACAGGAAAAAAGATGGTGGGCACAAGAGGACAAAGCGAGCTCCCCGCATATGAACTCTTGAGGGCTGCATCAGTTGCAGAAAACCAAAAGAGATTGCAAGCTCTAATAAAGTTCAGAAAATATGCTACAACAGGAGAACACATGGAGCAAGGAGGTAGCTCATCACAACAACTCAAGAAAAAAAGTTGTGTGCTTTTCATATTGTTCACATATAACACTTCTCTATAATGTGTACCATATATTTCACACATACATGTGACTTCTTGCAGTTGACTCACTGCACAAGTAATGATGGAAATGGAGGACATACTTGCGGTCTAAGACTAGATTGAACCATGATGTCGAAGATCCCAATTACCAACCCTTGGAAGATGGCTTAGAAGATGTTGAAGGTATCCCAAAGTTTGTATATAACTGAATTGTATGGCTGAAACTTCCCATTTTTGCTTGGCTGAATTTTATTTTTGTATGTTAAAGAAATTGTTGCAGATCTGAGTGAACAACAAAAAGAGAAGAAAGGAAGAGGTCTCACTGAATTGAAGAGCATATATAATAGGGATGAACCTAAACCCATAGTTAAGCTAAATGAACATGGTCAGCCTGTTGGGAGCAATGCTACAAGATTTGCTAATTTCATAGGAATACTAGTTAGGAAGCAATTATCAGTTGCACATGAGGATTGGAGATATGTTGATGCCAAATTGAAGTTAAAACTATGGGCTGACTTACAGGTAGTGCAAATTATCGAGCATCATTATTCTTTACTTTTATCTATTTGCTTAATGACTTCTCATGTTGGTGCAGTCCTATTTTGAGGTGGATGAATCTGCTTCCAACTATGTTATGGCCACAGCGGCAAAGAAATGGAGAGAGTTCAAGTCTGACCTAAAGAAGGCAAAGTATGATGAGACCTTGACGGATGAGCAACTTATGGAAATTCGTGACTCAAGAATTGATGAAACTGATTGGAAATGGCTTATTGATCATTGGAGGAAACCAGAAACTAAGGTAAGATGATAAAAATGTTGGACGAATCACAAACTTCTGCTTTCACCTAATGTGTTGATGCTTATGCAAAATCTGCCTTTGCATTTATGTTTAGGCTCGCAAGGCTAGAGGCAAAGATAATCGTTCTAAGCTGTCATTGTTACATGTGGCTGGCAGCAAGAGTTATGCCCGTATCGGGGATGAAATGGTAAACTAAAGTACCTTGTTTGAACGTGTTGCATCAAAATAATTTGGAATATGTTACTTACTAACAAAATCAAATGATTGTAGGCCAAAACACTCGAATATAAACCAAGGAGAGACGAAATCTTTATCAAAGCACATACAAGAAAAAGTGGAGTTCCTACACCACGAGTGGCGCCATTTATTGTAAGTTAATAGAAATAGCAAACGTACTAACCTCATTGTATGTTGTTCTCCCTTTACTTTCAACTTTCTCGCAAACTGCAAAACAGCAAACAGGAACACATCATGATATATATGGTGTTAGCAGTAAGCGTACTGCTACTCACTCTTTCTTCTTGCTGTTGTTACTTCGCACTCCACTGGTAAAAAAAACTGAAGCATTCAGCTTTTGGTAACTGTAGAATCAGAGTTTGAAATTCTTCTAAAGTATATTCCTTAACTTCCTCTAGTTCAGAACCATAAGCCCAATTTGTATTATTACTGTCTGAACGTGCAGTTGGTTGACAATAACTGAGTACCGCAAAATCGTTAGTTCATTTGATAATGATTACTTACCTGTTACTGGTAGTCATGGTATTCCCTAGGTTTTTGTATTTAGTGGCAATTGCAGAAGTTGGTTACTGGTTATGGGATATCTTCCCTCAATTCATAAGGATGCCAGAGGCTCGAGAAAATATTATTCGTTGGCAGCAAGTTGCATGCAGGAATGACTATAATATGAAATATCTTGCTTTGATATGGGAAACCATTTGGTTTGCGTACAGCCTCTAATATATCATGATCCTCAACAGTACCTTAATTACTAATATATCAGTTTGTATGTCACTGTAGGTGGCTGTTTTTAAAAATCTGTTGTGATTGGCCACTTAAGATCTACTGTAAGCCACCTGATATTCGTCCTGGAAATTAGACATATGAACCATGCCAGTCAGTTGTGGGATGAAGTACCATCTAGATAATCGATTTTAATTCACCTGTTTCTTCTCTATGGAACTCATCAACTCAGCATATGCATCGTGTTTGTGCTTCACATTGTAGATTATTTGAACTTCTGATACATGCTTGAGACATAATGTGAAATCATAGCTGTTCCATGATGTGTTCTTGTAGTCAGTCGTAGCAACCATGGAAAGGACAATTACAAGTAGAAATTCTTAAAGTATGCTATTAGCTATGAAGCTGCAGGCAGCAGTTTCTAGTCTTTCATGATGTGAAGTAAAGAACTTCTCCCTTTTGTAAAGAACACTTCTGCCTTTTTTATACAAGTATTATTGCTAGTAGATCTATTGACAATATATTTTACTATATGCAAACATTAATATTGCTGAACTGTGTGATAATATATTTTCGTATCTACCATCTTTGAGTACACTACTGAACTATATTTTCTAGTGAGAAAGAGAGAGAGAGAGAGAGAGAGAGGGTATGCAACATTGGGTACAATAGTATTAGGGAATTGAATGATGAGCTAATGCAATAGCTAACCAAGATACCAACTTACTAATGCAATAGCTAACTAATTAAGTTTTGTCATTTCATTATTCTGTTGCTATGCATGGATTATTCCATTTTGTAAAAACAACTTGAGGAAGCAGCTGCGAACCATCCAGATTTGAAGGAAAGAGCTATTCAAGAAGGTGACCTATATGCACATGTTATTGGAGAGTAGGAGCCAAGAGGGCATGTGCGTGTGTTAGGTCTAGGACCAACCCCTAAAAATGTGGGCACACCTGGAACAAATGCTAAATGCCAACAAAACTTGCCATGGAAATTGAGCTTCGTCACCAAGCTAAACAACAGGTTTCTACTTTACTAGAGCGCATGGACCAATTGCAGCAACAAATGAGTGAGATGCAACAAGTAGTGTTTGCTTCTCAGGGAGGGCAAAATGTGGAAATGCCTTTACCTCATGGTTCACATACTCGACCTATGGTACCATGGCTTACCCTTTTTGTCCTTTTGGTTCCATATATTTCAAACATTTGTGTATTAAACTAATTCATGTTCGTGGTCTTCCATAGATCTCAAGGGTTAGAGCTGAAAATGATGACAAGGAATATCATGGCGCAGCTGAGCATGTGTCCATGCATGATGGCCTCGATAATCAAGATGATGACATGATTATCCATAAGCGTGTTGCGGCCAGAAACCTTGTGGGCACTCCAAGAAACCTTGAATCCTCTCACAGTCAAGAAGAAAGCCTTATAATATTCTCATCCTTGACTATGTGATTATTGTTTTGATTTAAAATGTGTTGTTTTTCATTCTTCAAGTTTGTAAAATGCAATGCATGCTTTAGGTTGGCAGGGATGTGATATTGTATCATGTGGTGAGACCTGAACCTGTGGCTGGGATGTGATATTGTATCATGTGGTGAGACCTGAACCTGTGGCTAAGGCAACAATTCCCTCAACCAACCCTGAAACCTTAGTGGGAGGTGAAACTCTTGGGCGGCAATATTATGAGCTTGTGGTGAATGTTGTATTAAAAAGGAATGTTCAACTGCCTCGTGCATATGATAAAATGGAAACACTTGGTGATACTGCCATGATGTCCATTGCATGGCCATCCAATAGGGTAATATTCATTTTCACGCATTTTCCTCATTTTTATTGTACCCAATGTGACCTGATGTGAACTTATGACAACTTTTTTAGATTAATCCTTGCACCAAGTCACAGGGGTTGTCATTGCACAGTTCAGGTATTATATCTACTCTTGGACCTCTTATTTGATCCGTGGGTAACAATCTAGAGCTCAACAGAGACATCATTTTCTTGTGGAAGAGTTTTGTGGACATGCTCATATTCATCTTTTGTTGGTATGGCTTGTTTATTTGGCAAATCAAAGCTTTTTAGCTTTTTACAACCGGATGCTTGCTTGATTGGGGATCCACAGTATAAGAATCATTATGATTATGCATTTGCATTCTAGATGTTATTCCTTAATTTCTAGATTTTATTTGCATCTATTAACTTGGATCTGCAAACTCATATGCTATTCTATTCTTGTGTGATAAATTTTGCAGGGAGAAGTATACGGAGAATGTAGCATCCACACCACATACTGATTGAAGATAGTCGTGATTGCACGCTTTTGTTCCTAGGTTATTTTATTTTGCTCACATAGAAATTGATGGGATGTAGTGACCAAAGAAATTATGCTTGGTGTTAGCCCCATATTTTGTAACTAGTTGGTATATTATATGACATTGATTCAAGTGGATGAAGTGTAAATATTTTGTAAAAACTAATTTCGACTGAATGAAATAGGTAATGTTCAATCTGGTGGTTCTATTACATCAAGTGTTGATTGTTTAATTTATTGCATTTGTGATTCAAAATTGTTATAATGCATGTGAAATGTCTAAATACATGTCAGTACCTATATATGTAGGTTATTTTATTCGTAACCTGAACTAGAACTTCCCATGATAAAATGCATCGGCGATTACACCTTTCTAGTGACGTACCATCTGTCCGCAAAAATAAAGTCTGTCGGTAAACTCTTGTCTGTCGGTGAAGAAACGTCTGATGGCAAAGAAATGTCTATCGGTAAAACTTCAATGTATGGTGTCACAGTATCTGTCGGCAAAAGTCTTGTGTGCCAGCAAAGCCTTTTACCGGCAGTAGTATAGGCGTCACCAAATTTCTGTCGGCATAGATCTTTGCCGACATATATTCGGTTGGTATATGTTGTCTTTCCCGACACATATTGCGTCCCGAGCGTAGTGTGTATATTGTCAATTTCAATGAACAGCCTGCAGCAGCTCCATGGTGTCTCATGGCCAAGACCAGTGTTGGCTGGCTGTGGCACAGGCGGCTAGGACATGCAGGGATGAAGCTTATCAACAAACTGAGCAAACATGACTATGTCATAGAAACATGACTATGTCATAGGCTTAGAAAAGGTGAAGTTTGAGAAGGATAAGCCCTGTAGTGCATGTCAAGCCGGCAAACAAGTTGGAGCTGCCCATCGTCCCAAGACTATCATGACCACCACCACTCCTTTTAAGCTCATACACGTTGACCTTTTTGGTCCTACAACATATGAGAGCTTGGGAGATAACAAGTATGGCTTTGTCATAGTAGATGATTTTTCTCGCTATACTTGGGTGTCCTTTTTGAAGGAGAAGACACAGGTTAACAAGAAATTCAAGCATCTCATTGTTAGAGTTCAAAATGAGTGGAAGGTAAACCTGGTCAAGGTCAGGAGTGACAATGGGACTGAATTCAAGAACTCCAAGGTGGAAGCATTTTTGGACAAGCATGGAATCAAGCATTAGTTCTCAAGTCCATATGCTCCACAGCAGAATGGTGTAGTGGAAAGGAAGAACAGGACCTTGATAGAGATGGCAAGGACACTACTAGATGAGTACAAGACTTCACCAAGATTTTGGGCTGAAGCTATCAACACTGCTTGCCACTCCATCAATAGCCTATATCTACATCCACTACTCAAGAAGACTCCTCACGAGCTGCTCACCAACTCTAAGCCAAATGTCTCATACTTCAGAGTATTCGGTTGTAAGTGCTACATACTTAGGAAAGGTAAACACCACACTAAGTTTGAAGCTAAATCTGATGTTGGTATATTCCTTAGTTATTTCACTAACTCCCATGCCTATAGAGTTTATAACACCTCCACAAAGATTGTTGAAGAATCTATAGATATGGACTTTGATGAGTCTTATGGCTCCCAAGGAGAGCAAGTTGCTAATGATGTAGGGAGCAAGGACATTCAAAAAAAATTCACTAGTGAGATCAGACCCACCATCAAGGAGGAATCTGCCTCACCAAGTGATCAAGATCCACCCTCTCCATCATTGGGTGAAGGCACTGGAATGCAAGACATTGAGTTCGAGTATAACCCAGCCAGTGATCAACTGGATGCAGATGACCTGACTCAGCCAGCTGTGTCACAGGAAGAACTAGCTGTGTCACAGGCAACACCAACAGCTGTGACACAGGTGGTTGACCCCGAACTCCTTGTGATCAGTAGGCTGCAGAAGGATCACCCTGTAGACCAAATCATCGGTGCCATTCATAAGGGAGTATCTACTCGTTCTCGAATTGCTAATTTCTGTGAACATTACTCGTTTGTCTCTAGTATTGAACCCAGGACCATAAATGAAGCTCTAAAGGATGCTGACTGGATCAATGCTACGCACGAAGAGCTAAATCAATTTGAAAGAAATCAAGTATGGTCCTTGGTGAATAGACCTGAAGACCATAATGTCATTGGAACCAAATGGGTCTTCAAGAACAAACAAGACACAAATGGACTGGTGGTAAGGAACAAAGCCAAACTTGTTGCTCAAGGCTTTACTCAAGTAGAAGGTCTGGACTTTGGAGAAACATTTGCTCCAGTGGCAAGACTTGAAGCTATCAGGATCCTACTTGCATATGCTGTTCATCATAATATCAAGCTTTACCAAATGGATGTGAAGTCAGCCTTTCTAAATGATGGAGAATTCAAGTACTTCCTAGGACTTCAGATCAAACAACTCAAGGAAGAACTTTCATTTCACAAGAAAAGTTCACTAAGGACATCATCACCAAGTTTGGCATGAAGGATGCAAAGCCTATTCATACTCCCATGCAAACAAATGGTCATCTGGACTTGAACATTGAAGGTAACTCTATTGATCAGAAAGAATTTAGATCCATGATAGGCTCCTTGCTATATTTGTGTGCATCTAGGCTAGATATCATGTTGAGTGTGTGCATGTGTGCTAGATTCCAAGCTAACCCTAAGGACTGTCACAGAGTGGCAGTACGCAGGATACTGAGATACTTAATTCAAACTTCAGGGTTTGGTTTGTGGTATCCCAAAGGTGCAAATTTTAAGCTAGTTGGCTATTCTGATAGTGACTATGCAGGGTGTAAGGTTGACCGAAAGAGCACCTCAGGAACCTGTCAATTCCTAGGGCACCCCTTAGTGTCCTGGTCATCCAAGAAACAAAATTCAGTAGCCCTTTCCACTACAAAAGCTAAGTATATAGCTGCTGGTAGTTGTTGTGCTCAGTTATTATGGATGAGGCAGACCTTGAAAAATTTCAGCATAACTTTTAATCAAGTGCCCATCTTCTGTGATAATGAAAGTGCAATTAAGTTAGCCAACAACCCAGTGCACCACCAAAGATCCAAACACATAGAAGTGAGACACCACTTCCTTAGAGACCATGTTGAGAAAGGAGATATACAGCTGTGTCATGTAAGGACTGAAAGACAATTAGCTGATATTTTCACCAAGCCTTTAGATGAGACTAGGTTTTATGCTTTGAGGAGTGAATTGAATATCATTGATATCTCTAACTTGCAATAAAAGGTTTGGCTTGGTGTCCAACTCAGATGTTCTTGCTGTTTTTGCTGCTTATATTTTTTCATCTGTATTACTCACCTGTGTCACAGGTGTGTTCTATGCTTAGAGTTGAGAATACTTCTTGAGCTGTCTGTACACTCTCATGTGTACATGTTTTCTAATCAACTCTTGTCAGTTTTAGCTCTGCTTGATTGAATTTCTAGCAAACTGATTTTGAGAAGATTTCATAAGGTCTCTCTGTTAGTGCTCAAGTGCTTTCTTTCTTATCCAACTTTCTCCATCTCGGTGTATAATAGATGAAAAACCTGTCACCTGAGTCTTCATTCTGTGTCTCAGGTGAATACTTTTTGAACTCCATAGGTCATAGGGTCTCTTCCTACTCATCTGTGTCACAGGTCATCAACTCAGCTGTGACACAGCCATCTTACACCCCTTCGGCCTATATAAAGCATCGATATGTCTCCACAGAATCCACGTCCAGCTCAAAACCCCAAACTTTCGCCGTGCGCCAAACTCTCGAGTTTATGTCAAAATCACGGATTCCGCCCTCGAAAACTTTTCGACGCATCGGAGAAAGCTTTCCAAGGAGCTCCAGCACCGATTCCTTCGCACATTATCGAATTCTCGATCAAAGTAAGCTTCATCTAACCCTACTTTGTGCCCAACCTATCTTCATGTCAATTTCAACCACTCAAAAGCTTAATCCAATAGCGCATTCTTCTTGTCTAAGATTGGTTTAGCTTTTGATCATCCTCCAGAATTCATCTAGCTTGAAACCTAACGGCAAATCCTTGTTTAAACCATAGTTTTCTTAAATCTGCCATCCGCCTCCGCTCATAGCTGTGTCACCGCTAAGATCTCACCTGTCACACAGGCATGCCTATTCAATAGGAAAATATCTCGGTTTATCTCTAAGTCTTCACCTGTGTTACCTTAATCTCACACAGGTGTCTCACACAACTACTATCTTCTGCATTTTAGGAGCACCTCTTTCCTACATTCTTTCTTATCTATCTTGTTTCTTCAGATGTCTTCAGATTCTGAGAGAGCAGACAGTGGCCTTAAGTGATCAGATCCAGAGAAGTCAAGCAAATAGATAACTATTTCAGACTCGGATCAAGAAAGGGAAAGATTAAGACAGAAGAAAGAGGCAGTTGAGAGAAAAAGAGCAAATCAAAGAGCTGCTGTAAAGAAAGCAGCTGCTTCAGTTTCTCAAACTGGTTAGTCCAGCTCAGCTCAGCGTGCTCCACCCAAGAGGACAAGATCCTCATCTGTTGTTGATCATACATCCTTGGGAAAGGAAGCTGCAAAGAAGCCAAGACAAGCAACAAGGAAGGTCTCAAAGACCGCTATTACAGATGTAGTGCTGCCAAGAGACACACTTACAATTCAAGAGCCTGTCCCTGAGCCTCAAGTGTCTGAAGCAGACCTAGAAAATGACAAGCTCATTTTGGATGAGATGGATGAACTGGCAAAGCAGATCAGTGCAGCAACTGATGAGATAATGAAGAAACAGCTTTCATCAATCTACACTGCTAAAAGTCTTGAGCTTTCTAAGCAATGCACACCAATATCCATAGCTATTCTAGAACCCACAGATGCAGATAGGGCTCTCATGCGTGAAATAGCAGACTTGCATCGTCAGATAAAGTCAGCCACTTCTCATTCTGTTCAGGTTGAATTAAGAAGGCAAATCATTGAGAAGCAGAAGAACTTCTCCACCAGTTGTTTGTCAGCTCCAACTCATAAACCCATGGCCCTGTCTCATACTGATGCTAGAGATCATCACCTTGTGCAACAGATTAGTGAGCTGATTTGAAAAATGAAGAATCTGCCAAAATGTCTTGAGAGGAGCTCTTTGCAAGCTGAGATTAAAATCAAGCAAAGCTTGCTCTCTCCTGACATCAGACCACAGCAAGCAGCTGCTTCTGCTCCAAGCTTTAAAAGAAAAGGGTTTGAAACATATGTTGTTCCTGAGGAACCTCAAACAAAGAAGCAGACAGAGACAGAGGTTGCTATTATCTTTGAGACCTCATAGAGCTTGAAGCCATCCTTGAAAGATCAACTCGTCCAGCAGAAAGAAGCTCTGAAAAGAATTAAAGAAGGAGATGCCACCACCTGTATCACAGGTGGCTAGCCCAGCTAAATCAGATTGGTAAACATATCAGAGGAGGAGTAGAAGAACTTTAAGTTCTACAAGTGTAGAATCTCTTTCCTCTCTGGATGTTCAGAATCCAATGTCTCCTTCACAATTTCTTGTGTCTGAGACAGATGAACAAGCTGCAAAAGAGGCCCATGTGCCTTCTTCATCACCTAAGGCTGGCTCAGACAAACCTTCTGAAGATACTCAGATCACAAGTCCACAGCTGCCCCAATCAGTTGTGCCTCAAGAAGAAGTAGCCCCAGTTCATGCTCCCCAGCTGTCTCCATCACCTGTGTCCCCGCCAGTTGACACAGTAGTCACTTCACCTGTTGCTCAATCCCCAGTGTCCTCACCTGTGGCACAGGCAAGTGACTCAGCAGATCAAGATGAAAGCTCAGAAAGCCAATCTGATGATGGAAGAGGTGTGTCAGTGACTCCTCCCAGGGCAAGAGAACCTAGACCTAATTCAGATGAAGATTACCAAGCTAAAAGCTCATCCCCTAGTGCAGAATCAGATAGTGAGCCTAAGAAGGAAGCAGAACAAGAAGACAGCTCGTCCAGTCCCTCAGTTGGAGTAGAGGATTTGGAATCCAAATATCATTACATCTTCTCTCATGCTCTAAGGACTGAGGCAAATCAAATTCAGTTCATTTCCAGGGCTGCAGCTAAGAAGCTTCCCAAGAGTGACCCCAAGAGGTCCAAGAGCAAGGTTGCCTCAATGAGCACTAGTGCATTCATCAAGATGAGGTCAACCTGTCCATATTTCAGTGAAGAAAAGGAATTTTTGGATCCAGACTGCTCAGACCCTAGATTTCACAAGGAGTGTATACCATGAGATCTTATCCTCCAAAGGATTTGTAGATTGCAAGGCCATTGATTGGTCTACTTTGTCTAACCCAAGACTGAGGTCTTTACCATCTCTGATTCAAGCCTCAGGTCTTGAGTTCTTATGCAACTTACAACAAGGGTATGACCCTGAAATCATCAAGGAGTTCTATGCCACTGTGTGGGTAGAACAAAATAATCAAGATGTCATGCTCTGGAGGACAAAAGGTCAGTTCCTATCCATTACAGCTCCAGAGTTCAACAGTCTTTTTCATGCACCAGTGGAGCCTGGTATGCCAAACTTGTTCAAATTAGAGCCAGTCTCCAATGATATCAGAAGAAAGTTCTATCCAAGAAACTTCTCATTTCCTACTAGTGCCCCAGCTGATCATGCCTACTTCAAAGGGATCACGATCACTGCTAAGCATCTTGTGAAGATTTTTAATACCACCATTTAGCCTAAGGGAGGCAACCCAAATGCAGTATATAATCCAATGTGGCAGGTGTTGGTGCATATTGCCAAGAACCAGCATTTTGATGTAGCAAGATATATTTTCCATGAAATAGATGCTGTTCAGAAAGATAAGAAGGCTAAGCTGAGGTATGGGTCATACATCATGTATATGATCCTTCAAAGAACAGGTCTTCCAGAATCAACTTTTGACATCACAGTGAAGACATCCAAAACTCAACTTAGAGCTCAAGCTAATGACCATCCCGATGAGGTTGCTATTCCTGCTCTCTTTGGAGATTCCTTGGACACAGCTGTGCCAATCCCCAGTGACACAGCTGCTCAAACAGCTCCTCAGATGCCACCTCCTCAAGTTCATGTCTCTCATAGCCAAGTTCCTACCGGTGTCACCACTGACATTCCTGCACCTGACCTCGATGAACTGGTATCTGTGACACAGGTGGCTGACGATGGTACCCTATCCACCTCCTGATGACCCTAACAACAGCCAGAGCTCATCAACATAAGGTCATGCCTGTTCAGTTTGCAGCTCTACGCAGAGAGAATCTTCAACTCCGAACAGAAGTCACCTCTTTACGCTCCCAGGTTGCTCAAATGCAGTCTCAGCTTTCAGAGGTTCTCCAGCTGTTGAAGACCAAGCTCTCTTGATAATTCTTTTCCCTTACGCCTTTTCTGGTGTTTTAGTGCCAAAGGGGGAGAAGTTGTAAGAGGAGAAAATGTTTTGGGTTATAGGGGGATTGTCTTTTGGTGAATCAAGACTTGCTCTTACTCTGATTTCTTATGTCTTGATCACATTAAAATGTTTCTGATGCAATCTTCTTCATGTTCTTGATATGTGTGGATGGTGTTTACTCTGATACATATACATATATATATGCTTGCTCTGATCATAATACATGGTAGTGAATACTCTAAACATGCTTTAATCATAAACATCTATCAATCAAATTGAGTATTGCTCTGACCATGTAAATTCTTACTATGCTATGATCATGCAAACTCTTAGAGCTCAGAACATGTTTAAGAAACTCTAAAAACTGCATCATTGTCAGTTCAGTTAAGTCAATCTCTCATGATCCATCTAACCCTCTGAACTGATGAAGTGCAAGTTGTAAGAAAATACTACTCATACCTAAAATTTCAAATCTGTGCATTTACATTTAAAAGCAAATCTTTTGTGCACAGTTTCAGGGGGAGTATATTCTAACAACTTGCACATGTACTACTCATTCACATCTTTAGTTGATATTGCTGAATGGGTTGCCACTAACCACCAAAAAGGGGGAGATTGAAAGAGCATCTAGGCCCCCAATTGATTTTGATGGTTAATGGCAACTCAAACTGAAATCTAATGTTTACAATGAGTGTAAGCAGGATTAATAGGTTCCAGGAAGAAGAGTCATCCAGGAAAGGATGACCATCCAAAAGTACAAAGGTAGTTTCCAGGACAAGGAGATAGCTGCGCTAGACAGCTGTGCCACAGCTGTGAAGAAGCCGGTGCTGTTCAAGGAGTTGCAAGCAAGGTGATGGTGGCTTGATGCGTCAAGGGCAGTGACCGTAGTTGGCGGAAAGTAAAGCCTAGGTTTGCTAGTTTTCTTGAGTCCTTAGGAAACACCCGTACTATCAAGAGGGATAAAGTAGCAATGATCTTTGGAAGTTCCTTGTGCTCAATGCTTAGAGTGTTGGACAGTTGCACTGATGTTTTGAGGTCAGTGGCCCTGTAACAACAGTTTTAGTCTAATGTGAAACTGGTTTGTGCTAGCACTTTGCAGTGCTAGCTGTCTAAAACCCTAGAGCCAAAATCATCTGTGTGACACAGCTGTGTCACAGGTGATCTACCACTCTATGACTCAGGTACATCTCTGTACCAGGGGAGAGCTTGTAAATGCTAAGGGACCTGCACTACAATAGTTAGTCAGAAGACTGTTGGAGGTTCTCTCCTTATTAGGGATCAGAGTTAGTTGTGCGCTGAGGGCATGTAATGTGCCAAGACCGGGCTGAGTAGTTAGGCTACTTCAATTAAGGGTTCACCTGTGTCAGCCTCGGTGACACAGGTGTCGGTCTGCCTGAGCCGGTTACCTTTGTGCGTTGTGATTAGCTGTGTCATCGGTGTCTGTCACCGGTGATCCACTTAATCCTACGTCGCATGAGTGTAACGGTCCGGTACCTGTGAACCCTATAAATAGGGGACCAGGGGAGGTCTTCGACCTCAACCTTGCTCAATCCAGCGAATCACTTTCGACCGTTGCAAGCCTCTCACCTCCTAAACAAAAGCCAAACTTCCTAAGAGTTAGTTCAAGAGAGTTAGAGCTTTGAGCAAAGAGCACTGGTTCCTCCAAGAGTTGTTGCTGCCGATTCTGTTACTCTTGGAGTGTCAACTCCTAGACGGCGTAGGAGTTGCTGGTATCTTCCCAAGCTTGTGTGGGTTGAACCAGAAGTTTGTGAAGGTGATCCCAAGTCTACCGCTGCAAGGCGAAAGGACTTCCACAAGTAAAGCAAGAGGCCTGATCACTCAGGTACTTGGAGAACAAGCACGATTCAGTGCTAGTGATCTCTTCGGAGTAGCCTCTCCAATGGAGACGTACCTCTCTGAAAATAGTAGGGAACTTTGGTGAAAAATCCCCATGTCTCTCTAAGCATTCTTTACACTGCTATTATCTACTCATCAGACTGTATGCTTGTGTGTTTCTTGTTGTACATTGGTTAGCTATAATATATCACTTTATGCCAGTGTTAGCTTAGCTATGTCTCAGTTATAGCATCTCTTATCTTATACCTGTGCCAGCTACCTGTTACATAGTTATCTGTCTTACATATTTGCTTAAGGTTGTTAGCTCACCTGTGTTAGACACCTGTGTGACAGCTACGTATTAATTTACATAACATATATTGCCTGAGCTGTTAACCTGTCACACAGCCATCTAAACTTTGCAACCTGTTGAGTCTTAAATTTATAATCTGAGGAAATAGTCTAAATTTAGTTAGCCTCCTATTCAACCCCCCTCTAGTCGGCACCTGCGGTCCTTTCACACATTACCGAGAAGCTTCGTCATCATCCCCTCCGTCGTTTGCATCGATCGACTAGCCTAGGAGTGCGCTGCAATGTCATATCACTGGTCGTCTTCCTCTTCTCTACAGATCTCCATTGTCGCCATCGTCTAGCCCTCCTAGTGAGCTCCTGCCACTCCTTTTCGGTTCCCTTCTTCTCTAGCTGGCCTTTGAGCATTTTCCTCCCCTCGGTTTGAGCCCGCAGTGCTCGAAGCACAGTCACCACGGAACTACGATTAACTTGATTACACTTGCATTAGTCCTCTATTGAGAGTGATATTCCATTCCAATTTCATTTCGTAATCATGCTGATGATTTATCATTACTAGTAAATTTTATCACTTGTCTTTCCAGTATTTTTGCTTCTTCTCGGTAGATCCAGAAGGTGATGTAGTACACAAGCAAGACTTGAAACAGCACCCCACCTCTGATCAACAAGGAAAGCATCCCCCCTTGGTCATATTATCAAAACATATTTCAAACTTACTACTTGTTTTCAGCCTGTTATTGCATGTGATCAACTACTACTTTGCTGGTACTTAGTTAATGATACTATCAATTGCACTAACCTATCTTGTAACCTTAAAAGCCATGTTTTTCCTTCCAACCTAGCATGATTAGTGTTAGTCAAGTGTTTAGCAACCCATTGGTCTATATTGTTATCGTATGCTTAGTTATGCTTAGATTTGTCAAATCTTAATCCTTCGGATGGTCCGATGAATCAAGTGTTGGTTGATGAATCACATGTAGTGGTAGTTAGAGACTACTGGGAAGTAATTAAATAACTTGACTAATAATTATGAGCTTAGATGAGAGGCAATGATTGGAAACATGGTGGGTTGTCTCATTTTTCCACAAGGCCAGTTTTTGATGTACACTAACCCAAGATGAGCATACTTCTATACGAGGGCATATAGAACCCTCGCGACTTACTAATATGTCTAGACTTAGGTTATGAGTTGTTTAGTTCTCTGTTTCCATTTTTTGGTGTGGGAAAGATGAAGTAGTATGGCTATATCAATATAGGAGTAGGGACACGTAGTCTCGAGGAGGTTGGGGATGTACCACCTGATACAACTTATGAGACCATGCTGGGGTCAACGGTTAGACTAGTGATCCCAGACTAGCTCATACGGGTTTCTCATGAGTTAATTCGAAAACATTATAACCGTCGTGGTTGATCACCTACCGCCAGTACACCTCATCAAAAACGTATCATTTTTTTTGAGTTTAATGATGTCTTTTCATTAAATTTCCATTATATATTTTAATTATTCTTTTAGATTATTTAGTAAACTGCACACTAACAATTTATCCCTTTATTTTATGTATATAGGAAAAACACCTCACAAAAATCAGAAAATCAAACGTATTCGGAAATATTCCAAAAGAGGAAGACTTCGTGCGAAAGTAGGGAAAACCGAGCCAACCCTAGGTGGGGCGGCAGAAGGGGGTGGTCCCACCTGGTGCCTCCTCCTACCGCCTGGGCCCGTGGAGGCTTGGCCGCCACCGCCCTTTCACGAGTAGATATGTTTTGCCTTCATGATACCTCATGCGGAGTTCTATCTATATATATGATTTCACATCGAAAGGGGAAGAGAAGCTTTCGAGATAGAACATGACGCCACCGACAACCATAATTTCTATCACCACTTTCATCTCCACCCATAGATCATAACCCACAGCATGCCCTCTATTGATTAGACTCTCCTTATACTTCATTGGAACATTTGAGATTGGTTTGTTTCATCGGTACCTTCAATATGAAATCGATCTATCCTTTAATTTTGATGAATTGCATATGTGTGAGAATTCCATCGAGGCTACGTGGTGTGTAGCGCTAGCTAATTAGCATTCTCATGATTATTGTGATGGCCATCCATCTTCGGCGTAATCATTTATTTGCTTGAGATTAATCTTATGTATACTATGTCTTTAATAGATTAATTGATTGTGTGTTGTGGATTGGCCATGCACGACACTTAGTGACACATTAGCTGGTAAGCACGGGAGATGGGGTAGAGGAGCCAATGCAACTATGTGGTCATCTCTTGTATTCCGCTAGCGAATTTATTAGTATTGTTCCGGCTATGCCTTAATGTACGCCTCAAATTTGCTTCTAACTATTGCAAATTCGTAGTTAGTACATTATTGTTGCATAATCCCTATTGGTTACTTGAGAATTGCTACTAATGAACCTATGTACCACATCCCTTAATGTAGCTATTATAACACCAGTCCTAGCACTTTCAGTATTAGTTTATTTTCTATTTTTCATTTAGTCAGGAATAGTTTTAGTTTCTTAGTTCAAGTAATTACATATTTCCATTATCTATTGCGTCCCCGAGGTTTGCAAATATTTGAGAAAGATAGTTGTGAGTCTCAACCTTCACATTTTTTATTATTTTTGTTGTGATTTAAGATTTGGACAAAGTGAGATTAATCACCGCCACCATGTGAGTTCAAAACTCTTTCTCATCGAAAATGCTACAATTGATCCTCTACACTTGAAAGGCATCAACAAGTTAATGATGAGCCTCTTCATATTTTTTAGGATAATTTAAAATAATTGTTAAGAAATTTTCCTAACCATGGTGTTGTTGATTAGTTGGTTTTTTATGTTTTCTATCATGGACTCAATTTTGTGTCTAGGAGTGCTTTTGATGCCGCTATCGGTGATACCTTCATGAACAAGACTATGGCACAAGTTAGAGAGTTACTAAATCGAATGTCCAAGGACCATTCACAATGAAATAATGAGTATCCTCTCACAACTTCAACAAGAAAAGTACATATGATTGAGGAAGATATTGATATCAATGCTAAGATGGATAAAATTGTTGTTATCCTTGCTACTCCTAGTGATGTTTGTAGGAGTAATAATATTCATATTAATACTACTCTTGAGGAAAGTAAATATGTCAGTTTTATTGCTTACACCAATTTTAATTCTAATGATTGGAGAAATAATTATGGTGGGCGAAATTTTAGGCCTTATAATAATAACAGGAATAATAATGATGATGGTAAGAATTATGGTTCCCGTAATGCTACTTCTTATGATGTTGAAAATTTTCTCAACCAATTTATCTCTACTTAAAGAGAGCAAAATAAATTTTTAAATGAAAAGATTGGTGAAAATAGTACTTTCTTGAATCGGTTGACTCAAAAGTTTGGTTATCTTACGAATGATGTTCAAATTTGGGAGAGTATAACTAAAAATGTAGAATCATCTATTGTTAGAATAGCAGATATTCAACAATTCCTATTGACATGTTTTTGGGAAAACCCGATCCTAACCCTAAAGAAAGTGTTAGATGGTTCGTCTTGTTGAAATTAATGATGATGATGTTCTGACTATTGATGATCTTGTGCTTGATGTTTCTACTGATGTTAAAAATGCTCCTTCTAAACCTATGAATGAACCCTCATGTGATGCTATGAATAATAAAGATGCTTCTGGTGTTCCTAGTGTTTTTTGTTTTGATGAGCTAATTAAAATTTATGCATGCTAGTTCTTCCCATGTCACTATTAAAGACCCAATACATAAGAAATTTATTACTAAGATTGCTATGAAATTCCTTCGACTTAGGAATGATAAAATGCTTAGAGAAGAAATGCTACCTTTAAAGTTGGATCATATTTTTGTGCCTATTATTAAAACTAAAATTGGTAATCGTTTCATTAATGCTTTATGTGATCTTGGTGTTAGTGTCTACCATATCTTGGTCTCTTTATGCTAAATTAAAATAGGGTAAACTTATTTATTAATGCATCGTCAGTATTCATAAACCTCATAAATAAAGTGTTTATGAAATACTTGGACAAGCTTGTAATAATACTTATAAATGATATTCTCATCTATTCACGAAGTAAAGAAGAACATGCCAAGTACCTTCTGCAAGTTTTATAGTCATTACACTGACCTAGGTAAGGTATTATATACTACCGAGATGTACATGGATTAAACAACACATTTTGGTGGGAAAACAAAAAACGATTAGTGTGACACATGCCAACAAGTGAAGGCAGAACATTAAAATTTAGTTGGACAATTATGACCTTTACCGATTTCTGGGAGGAAATGGGAAGAGATTGATATGGATTTCATTACATCACTACCCAAGACACAGTTGAGCAAAGATGCGAGATGCGTAATTGAAGATCGATTAACAAAGATCACATATTTCCTAGGAACTAGTTAGAAGGATTTGTGCAGAAAGCTTACAAGAGAATATGTTAATCAGATCTTGAGTAAACACGGCGTACCAAAGAGGACAGTGTCAGATCAAGGATCGGTATTCACTTCAATATTCTGGTGACAACTATAACAAGCCATAGGGAGTCAGCTTGGCTCTAGTACTCCCTACCACTTCAGACTGAAGGATAGACTGAAAATACAAATCAAATCTTAAAAAAGATGTTAGGAACATGTGTGTTTCATTATGGTGAATCATGATATGAACATTTATCTCTAGCCAAAATTTTCATACCATAGCAGTTGACAGAGCAGCATACTAATGGCACCATTCATAACATTTTATGACAGATCACCAATATTCCTATGAAACAAAGGAAGGCAAACTCTTAAGCCCCGATTTCATCCAAGGCAGACAACATGTAATTACTATTATCTGAGAGCAATTAATGATCATTCAGGCCCAATAGAAGAATTATGCTAATAAATAGAAATGACAACCAGAGTTCAGGAAAGAGATGGTATACTCAAGAGTAAGCCCCACTAACGGGAATCGTTGAGCCCAAGAAACTGGACCGTTTCATATCCTAAGTTAAAATAAGACAATTGTATACCAAATGAAGTTGTCCGAATCCTCTCAACAGTGCACGAGCTTTCTACATTTTCCAGCTCCGGTAATATCTTAAAGAGCCTGAAGGAGAAGTACAGGACACTTTAAACTTGAGCTGCAACTAACTCTATCGTATATGGAGAAGTCTTATAAGACTCTCAAACAAGATTGATAGCGATCAACTTATGTACAGTGCAATGGAGAAATAGATTAATCAGAGAAGCCACCTAGAAGGACGAAGAATGCTTGCATAGAAGTTACCTACCTCTTTGAGTACCTTACCTCTGGAAATTTTGAGAGTGAAATTTCTTTTTAAGGGGTAGAATATAAGAACCCTAGTTTTTGCTAGCCGAGAGTAACGTGTGACGACCTACACTACAACTCGCATTGCTAGTGGGGAAAATCAAGCCGTGCCGCTGGCTAGTGTAACGTATTGGCGCATCTCTCATGCATACATGCATATACACTGATATGCAAGGAAGAAAGTAAATAGTATACAAACATTAATTAAATGAGATAAATAATAACTTGATTACATTGTTTGCTTCAACAAATAAAAAATTACATGAATGTACAAGAACTTACAACCTTTACATGGATAAATATAAATTATAAATTTCTAATACACCATGAGGATCGAGCCTTAGAGGTAGAAGCCACTGATGGAATATTGGCATCTACTCGAGGCCGTTGAGTATATGCCCTCAAAGCCAACAAGTTAACTCAACTTTTCTGTAGGAGGTATTTTGTTTGTTTTAAACAAGTGTTTTTGAAATAGGTTTTACCGGTACCGTCCCCATACTGCAATTTAATGCAATAGGCAATGACTGGCATGCAAAATTAATTAGTTTAGTTAGGAAATAATCATATAAAAATTAATTTTCATAACGGTCTGAGAGCCACTTTGCTAAGACACTACTCTGGACTGGAATAATACGGTATAAAGGGGGCTTTTTCTTTTAGGAAAGTAGAAGTGAAAATTTCTACCTCACCTCCATAGGAAAATATTTTCCAAGACATTTTAAAATTTGGCTCTAGAAGAACCGATCCTAACCATCCATATAAAGAATTAGAATGCACTAATCCCAAAGCCATCAGAAAGATCCATCTATCAATCGACCCAAACTAGATTAGGATTTGGGAACTAGCACAAAGGAGGCACAGATGGCCAAGTTGCTAATCAACACCTCAAATAGGAGCTGGCAGCACCAACTTCTTCACCAAGGCAGCAACCGACCCAAGACTAGCAATGGAGCCTGCAATGGACGTACAGGATAGGGCCAAAAAAAGCTCAAGAACAAGCCCCAGTTTTGCAAACCGACTTAAGTCATTGTAGCTACAGTACAGGTGAAGGAAGTGATAAGCACCAAGCCCACACCAAACATGGGGTCTATAAATACCCCAAAAGAGCCAGATATCTACAGTGCAGCACAAAGGAAAATTCCTCAACAAAACACTAGTGTCACACCTAGAAGAGAAGAACAGAGGGATATAGGAGAGAACATATCAGATAAGAGAAGCAAAGAACGAAGAAAAGCATAAGCAAAATATCACTCTAAACAACAAATCAAGCTTGGTATAACAAAATACCATGTTTGATGATTGCTAAGCTGGTTTGCTTGGTTGGTGACAGAGTGATTTTAGGGATTAAGGGACCCTCAGATTTTTATCTCATCATAGGATTTCTCTTAGGCAACTAGTTGCATAGCATATGTTCTTATCATGCGTCTGCCTTTCTTTCTTTTTATTCTCAGGAATAATCATCATGGAAATAGACTATAGACCTATGCAGAATCTATTCTTTCAGTTTAGTAACCTAATATATATATATATATATAAACAAATATGCTTTAATGGCTAGAGTTGTCTATCATCAGCATGATAGGGTAGGAACAGGATACACAAGCACACGATAGGTCGTAGATCAAGAGCATCACTTTGTGATGTAATGATCTAGAGAGTGAAGCAAAGCTCTTGGCAAGTTTTAGTGGAGACATGGCACATTAGTTTGACAAGTTAAGACCAAGGGTAGTATCAGTTCTTATCACTATCATGTTAATCAATTAAAAACTCAAAATAGATAGCCAACCAATAAACATGGCAGGGAAGGAGTTGTTTGCCAGGATTAGACCATATATACACCAAAAATACAACACTTAAGGATATGATCATGTTAGTGTGATGGCTATTATGTTTAACATGTATGCATATATTAGAGCAAGGGCTCTGCCCTAAGCTAGCTATAAGAGGCCACCAGAAGGAGGTTAGAAACCATCATCGGCATAAAACTAAGCTTCAGGGTATAACTACCGGTACACCTTCCCCAAAGATATGTTAGTTATAACACCATCAGGTCAGTAAAACCAAGTTACAACCACAATTTTGCTAGATATATGAGAGCGCATATGTATATACACATACATATCAATAACCACAATATATATACACACACATTAGAACCAATCACTAATTAGAGTATAGCATCTAGGAAATAGCTAAGCATGTAAGAGCACCCATAAGCACATATACTAGAAGCAAGCATTAGTTGTAGTATAGCATCTAGGAGTGGTCAAGCATACTAGAACACAATGTGATTGCACATACACTGGAGTAAGCATCAGCAGCCACCAACAAGCCTTAGGTGATCATCGCAAGCCACCCTGAGAAGTAACCCTAGAACAGGTGAAAGGACCTAGGATGTCGCCTAGAGAGGGGATAAATAGACAATATAAAAACTCTTATGATTTAGGCCAATTCTAATGTGAAATTTAACTAAGCAGCTTTTGACAAGTTCAAAACCTAAAACAATTAGGCTCACGAAGTGCATCAACACCCTAAGTCTATATCAAGCAAGCAAGAAAATTTCCACACAAGATAATTACACAATAAAAATCACAAGAAAGTAAAAGACACAAGGGACACAAACAATACTAAGTGGAGGAGAACACCAGGAAGGACCCAACAAGAGATCTCAAGGGCAGCAACCTTGCTCCATCCACGGCCAAGGGGGCTATTATAGCCCACCCTAAAAAACTAGTCGTTATGCCACTTTTTGCACAGCCTGGAAGCTCTGGACCAGCTCATCCTGGAGAGTCCAGGATTCAAAGAACTAGCAATTACTCCACCGTTTGCACTGCCCGGAGGCTCTGAATGGAGACCACTCAAAGGCTCCGGGATTCAGAGATAGAGAGCTTTCTGTGGCCCGGAGTGTCTAGACGGAGACCACTCGGAGGATCTAGACAAAAGAAAAACTTATGTCCAAAGAAGAAAACTTCACTCGGATGCTCCGGACGGCTCCCACTTGGAGGGTCAGAAGCTCAACATTTACGAAAGTAGAACCACCTAGCTCCCTCAAAGGCTTCAGAAAAAACTCACCCTAAGGTTTTGGACCAAGAAAATACTCTCTGGACAGAGACATTTTGAGCTCTCGGAGGGTCCGAATGGAAACCACTTGAAAGCTCCGGACCAAGAAAGTATTCTTTGGACAAAGACATTTGAACTTTTGGAGAGTTCAGGAGAACTTCACTCGGAGGCTTCGATCAAAGGAGAGATGGTTGAATCACACAAGATTCAAACCAAGATCAACAAAAAAGAGGATGCAACTTATGCAAAGGTCTGACCATTTGAACGTGACTGTTCAGGCTACTTTCCTAATAGCCCCTCTTGATAGTACGACTATCTATCTTACAATCTAGTCTCCCATCAAACACTTGAGACTGGTCAAACTAGAAAATCTAGAATATGCATACATTTGCCTCATGCATTCCACTTGAGCTTCAATGAATATGATCATCCACACTCGAAGCTGGGATCACCTTGATCACCGTTGCTTGATGAAATCTCTCATGGACCTCCCACATTATGGGAAGCTTTCTCTTTAAGATCATCTTCACATGTCCATCAAAACTTGATAGAACACAAAATTCAAGTACATCTTCCACACATGGAACTCGACTTGAACTTACCTTGCTCATTTGATAGACTTTGGGTGTCCCGATCTTTCGATGAGAAACACACGTCGGTTTGGTGGAGTTGACTTTGACGATTTGGCTACACTCGTACAATGACGGAGCACCTAGGCAATCGCTAAACCAACTCCTGGAGGTTATTGACCTTGCCGTGGGCATGATCGACCTGAACACGAGGTTCTTTATCCTACAAGCAACCGAAGAACGAGCAAGAATAGTTGAAGGCAATCTAAAATTACAAATATAGATGAAATATCATGTTGATGAAATATCTATATCTTTATCATATAGATGAAATATCATATTGCAAAGTAGTCGAACTAGGTGGTCACAAGACACAACTAGAGACAATGCTATTTGGCCTAGGCAACAAAACTATACTCAACAAAACCCAAAACTAAATAGAGAATTCTATGAGGTATATAAAGAGAAGAGGTGATATGTTTCAGAGATAGTCACAGACTGTTTTGGTAATTGCAGTGTGCTCGTAAGAAATTTTGAGATGAGGCTGGACAAGTTGAAAAGAGCATGAGGTAAACTTTCCAAAGAGTCTAAGATCATCCAAATCGGAGTTTGTATGTCTGAGATATAGATATTTGAAGTAAGGCTGTCTCAGCAATCTGAATCAAAGTCCTGAAGTTGTGGGACTTGATCTCTAGCTCTTCATGGATAAAAAGTAACGTGGAAGAACTCTTTATACAGCACCAATCCATATGGAACATCGTCATGGTCAATAGACTTCATTCGCTCCTCCTCCTGAGAGCTTGAACTTGAATCCTCGCTTGTTCTTGATGATCTTGACGGACCTCCTTTTGTTCTTATAGCTTGAGCAGCGGACATAGTTCAAGTAGTGTAAGTAGAGGTGGCAGTGGGTGCATCCATGCGGGTCATGTCGTCATCATCATTTTGTTGCTATCACCTTTTAATGCTTGTCCACTTAAACTTGTGGTGATGATCCTTACATCTTGATGAATATCATCACTTAATGTCAATCTTCACTTGAGCTTTGTGAGATCATCCTCTTGATGCCATCTCACCAAGCTGTACCTAACCCGCATTCATTTTCCCCACACATAGAGAATGGGTAGTCCATAAAGAGAATTCATAGTTGTTTACCAAATCCACTTGATCACACGATCACAAGTGGCACATCATTTAAGCTCTGTCATGATCTCTTGAAGCCACATTTTGAATTCCATGCTTTAAGACCTTCATGTCATCATCTCTTAGTGCTTATCGACATTGAAGCTTTCCTTGAAGTTCATTCTCATACGATACACACCCCAACCTTCTTTTGAGGATCATCCTCATATGAAGCACCCTACAAAGCTTGTAACGATATTCAATGCACCTTGATAACAATTAACACTTGATGTCATCCTATCTTGAGCTTTGATGAGATCATCCTCTTGATGTAACCTCATGAAGTAAACCTAACCCTCACACTTTTCAAACACATGTAACATGGTTAGTTCATAAGCATGATTTACATTCATCATCAGACCACTTGATCACTTGTGCTTCATCCTTCAAGATCAATCACACTCTCTTGAAGCCATCTTCATATGTTAATCAACACTTCATGACTCGCAAGCTTGAAGCATATATCCACGCTTTGATGCTTATCTTGAGCTTGCACTTCTTAACTTGATGACCATCAACACCTAAAGTTCAAATGTCCTCACATGAAACTTGACTTGATCACATCCTTGCCAACTTGATGAAACACCTCAACTCATCAGATATGGGCTTCACGAGCTTGTAGGTTCACCCTCTCGATGCAACCTCACAGAGTGGTACCTAACCCCACATACTTTCCAAATTCGAGGAAACGGTTAGTCCACAAACCAGGTTGTTATTAATTGTTGTTATTAATCACCAAAACCAATAGACACACATCGAGGAGAGTAGATGTACTTTCAATAGGGAAGTAAAGAAGGGTGATCAGAAGCTTACCTGGAGATGTACCACTGCCGCGGTTATGGTGGTGGTCAACTCCACCGCCCTCCAACAGTGGTGGCAGTGGACAGAGGCGCAGCGGAGCCTAGCCATCACGCTATTGAGGCATGGAAGGTAGACGAGCGAGGTGACATCGGCAATCGTCAGGGAAAGGCACCCGCGCAACCCATGCCATGCCAGCGACCTCTCAATGCCGGCGAGCTGGAGGCCACCCTTTTGCTCAACCTCGCCAAGGAGGATAGTTACTTTATAATTTCTATGCAATAGCTAATCTTTTGTACAAAAACTGTCGAAGGGAAAAAGAAGTAATCAATTATTTTAAATCTTTAGGGTGAAATCCAAGAGAAACAAAAGCTTTAAGCGAGAATTAAACTAAGAGCATGAAGAGAGTAATAATTGCAATAATAATAATGATTAGGCGGTACGAAATTATGGTGCATGGATTCATATAGAGAGCATTTATAAGGTAAGTATGAAATAACAACATAGCTAGTTTGAAGACGCAATAGGCATGCCACCCACATGAGGATGAGCATCCGGTGAACGAGTTTCATAGCTCTTTTGTCCAATCTCAGTATTTCACCGTTCAAGATTATTAAGGTGATCCTTTCCAAAATCATGAGACTAGAGTACTAAGATTTTATGATAACAAGTAATCCTCGAGTTGCAATACCACCTCTTTGATACCTATGCATATCACCCATAGGTCATGGATTCGTTAAAAACAAGAATTTAATATTGCAAGGATGAACATAAGTTCTAAGATCATGATGCCCAGGCCCTAGGCAAACAAGCATTAAGCATAGTACTAATAAATAACAATATGTTAAAAACATCATCATAATCATAATAAATTGATAAGAATCAATGCATCTCTACAATTCTCCAATTCCCATCCATCCCCTATACCAATGCTAAAATACTCACACATATTACAAGGATGAAAACATATAGAAATCATAATTAAGATGAAAAATTAAACTTCCTATTGATTAACGACAATCAGTTTCACGTTCGCTAGTAATCAATATAGAATCAAACAAGTCTTAACTTGCATAGATGGGAAATAAAGGAGGTAAAGAACATGCTCTCCTTCTTGAAACCTATATATGATCTCCGGTGGTGGTGACGATGAAGATCCCGTGGAGAATCATCGATCGAATCCGATCTATGTGAAGGAATATGGTGGCAGCGGTGTTTCTATAGTTTTCTTCGTCTCTATTGTTTTTCTAAAAAACACGCATCATGGGGAATGTATAGGACAAAGAGCACGCGAGGCGGTGTTCCGAGGGGGCAAGTGGTCCTACAGGGTAGTTAGAGTAGGTTGATTGCCCTGGCCTCCTAGGTCTTTGGTTGGCGGCGCCTGACCCTCCAAATGCATCTCCTCATCTCTCCTATATTTTATAAGCGTTTTTATGAAGTTTTTGCATGACATTTGACAAACATAGTTTCCAAAAATAATATAAATAACAGCAATTATAATATCCAATATGCACTTTATTTAGATACGAGAGGAAGAAAAAAATATGAAAATTCTAGAAAATATTGATACATTTTTTATGTATCACTCGCCAATAGTGGACTAGCTGCATCGAGCCTATCAGCATCAGTTGGAGCTCCAACTCGGTCGGGGTCGTGTCCTCTGCGAGCTCCACCTCGAGCTAGCTTAGTCGTTCGCATCTGGCAGAGCTGCACTGTGAGGTCGTGGCGGCGACCTCTGTGAGCTCTATCTTGAGCACAAGCGCAACTAGTCTAGGGAAAGGAGAAGGCCTTTAGGGAAGAGGAGGAGGCCTCATGGAGGAGGTGGTGGAGTGAGCCAACATAGGAAGAATGAGCACCACATTTCTTTTGCATCAGGAGGCAAACAATTTTTTATGGGATCTATTGGTCGACCGGTAGAGTTTTCCAAAAACTACTAAGGCATATCCGCTGTCCCTCCTAGTCTCAACCATAAAACTATGTGCGATATGTCTTCACTAGCAGTTAGCAACCATCCCCGGTTTGATTGTGTAGCTATGAGCTGACAGATTTGAAGTGTGGTTTTGTTGTCTTATCCGTCCATGACTTAGGAGGTGTTTGGTTGAGCTGTGGTTTATCTAAAAGCAGTTGTAGGCTGTCTGCTTCGAAAAAGCTGTTGCGGGTTGTCTACTGTGGGGAAGTTGGGTTTCAGTTGTTTTGTTTAAGTGAACAATTCGGGTAACTAATTGCCAGCTACAAAGACAATCTCAGAGCATCCCACAAAAGTCAAGAAAGTACCTCAAAAGGTGATTTTTGTTTGGTAGACTGGTTTTGGCTTATAAGCAGGAAAAGTATATTTAGGATATTTGGTGTTTGGTTAGACTTTTAGCTTATAAATAGAGAAATCCACAGCAAAAATCCAACTAAATACTCTCTTACTCCGTTCAATTATGTGTCAATGGATTTCAGTGCTGGTTTTGTCGTCGCATTCCACATTTGGTTTACTCCATACAATAAGTGACATACCTTCGTTAGTGGTTTGTTTTGGCCCCGTGTTTATTTGTGTAACTATGAGCTGACATATCAACTTCAATTTGTTGTCAGATCCATTACTAGTTTACTCTGTACGCATCGGTGGGTTTTACTTATGGTTTTGTTATCGCATCTGCATTTTATTTACTCCGTACAAGTAAGCGCCCGCGAATTTCAACCATGGTTTCGTTGGACCACCCTGGTTCGGTTTGATATGTGCAATTACGGTAGATATACAGTTTGCGGTCTCACATTGCCATCTTATGTGGTTTACGCAGCTACGATCTGAACCGCTGATTGCTTGATCCAACGGTTGTTAAACAAGTCCAGCTTCCTATTTCCCTGGACCGATGCATTACCGCAGCCTGCCCATTTCCCCTTCCCCGTCGACCACCCCCCTCTCCCAGTCTCCTCCTACGCACCTCCTCCCTTCCGTCCCCTTCCATCCTCCTCGCCTAGGGTTTCTTACCCCCAAAACCTCGCCCCAGCCATGGCCAAGACCAAGCAAGGGAAGAAGGACGTGGACTCCTACACCATCCGAGGCACCACCAAGATCGTCCGAGGTACGCACCACACCCTTCCCCCCCACAGCCTCTGCTCGTGCTGCCATGTCCGGCGAGAAATCTGATGCAATGTCCCCCGTTTGGAAGTGGGCGACTGCGTGCTGATGCGGCCGTCGGACACAGACAAGCCTCCGTACGTGGCGCGGGTGGAGAAGATGGAGGCGGACGGGCGCGGCAGCGTGCGGGTGAAGGTGCGGTGGTACTACCGCCCCGAGGAGGCCAAGGGGGGCAGGCGGCAGTTCCACGGCGCCAAGGAGCTCTTCCTCTCCGATCACATGGACAACCAGAGCGCCCACACCATCGAGGGCAAGTGCATCGTCCACTCTTTCAAGGAGTACACCAAGCTCAACAACGTCGGGCCTGAGGACTTCTTCTGCCGCTTTGACTACAAGGCGGCGAGCGGCGCGTTCCACCCTGACCGTGTGGCTGTGTATGGAGCTCTTGATCCAGTTTCTCGGTGTCGAATGTTTGATTGTTCATACATCCTCAATGCAATGTTTATCTTATAGTTTGCGTGTCCTTTTGTTGTTTAGCTACTGCAAGTGCGAGATGCCGTACAATCCGGACGATCTCATGGTGCAGTGCGATGCGTGCAAGGACTGGTAAAACTCTTGACAAAGTTCCTTTCTTTTATGAGTGCTTATTGTGCTGTATGCCATAGCATAAAATACATATATACATATTTTGGTTCCCAAATCTATCTCCAAGACAAATCCAGCATCTCATGTAGCACAATGTTCTGTGTTCTGTCTAGACGATTTTCAGCATTTAATTGAAGCACTTGAAATATGTCCCACCTAGTTAGGGCGTGTTAGGTACGCATTCATTTCACAGGAACTCTGCACCAAAAATTGTGATTCCTACATGAACCCTTAGAAACAAGTATTTAACAAAGGCACATGTACTTCTGGGGTGAATTCATGCGATTACTGTCTAGCTATAATGTTAAAATAGATAATGATCATAAAACATTTGTGATCTCATGTCAAATATGTAATGTGATAAGCTATATGATTTCAACTACGGATGATGTTAGGAAATGTGCATCATATCTTACATAGCCTCGCATTGTTTTAGGACTTGGGAGGTGGCTGAGGGATTCCTAGACTAGTCCTACTTTTCCCTGCTCCCGGAGGTCTAGAAACTTCCAGTTCTGCATCTTCGTCCTTGACTTGGGAGCTCTTTTCCCCATCCTCGTTCCCCGAGGCATGTCGGGTCTCCGACAGGGACTCACACCTAATTGCAATTGGAACAGAATTATGCACAAATTAGTAAAATTGAACCAACACAACAACTACATGAGCAGATTTGCAAACGATAGAGAACATGATAACGGCGGCAAGGATGATGATGCCGGTGGCAGAGCTTCAAGACTTTTGCAGGACCGGTGGCTTCAGCAATCAGATGACAATCATGGTGGATAAGCAGATCCGCTGGCCGTGCGGAGGAGAAAGGTTGGTCACTTCTGACGTGTCACACGGTGGAGAGAAGGTCGGCTATCGCCATCACGCCGCACAGAGGAAGACTGGAGTTTGTGGCGGGCCTGCCTTGTGGACGAGAGGCAGGGATTGGGGAAAAGGGGGAACATTGCCTGTGTTTTTTGCCTCCTCAAGTGCTTTGTATACTTGGATACCTGGGTTCACTTGCCCATACTAATAGGTAGTGTCCCTAGCGGGTAACGGGGTGCTAAATGAACCTGGTCTCGACTCACAAAATAGGATTGATCTAAAGACTGTTTTCTCTCCCGCGGGTATGAAAATTCCCCCATTCTCGTCCCTTAATAGAGGAAATCCCCGCGGGGATCGGGAATGGGTCTCCTTCACTATCCCTAGGACCCTAGGTTGTTCTTCAACACTAGATTCTAGTGTAGGATTCAAGGGCCTGAAAGGTTCAAGAGTGCCGCAAGAGAGCAGCAATCTCTTTTACTATTTTGTGGTTGTGCAGCCTGCTTGGTTTGACAGCCCAATTTTCCTTGGCAAAAAGTTGGCAAGCCCAAAAATTTGACCTCCAACTGGTTTGGTTCCAAAACCTTGGCAATGCCCATTGGATGTTGGCAAGTTTTTGTTACCAAAAATTGGCAAGGCAAATGTCTACATAGCGAACCAATCACACCCTAAGGTGCCTTACCAAATTTTGGCCTGTCAATTCACAGCAAACCACTCACCAGCTTCCCCTTCCATCCCCTCCCGTCGCTCTGGAGCCTCCCTCCCTAGTGTCGCCCACCTCGTCGCTAGATCTACGAGACATGGATGTCATTTAGAGCAAGCATTCTTGTTTTGGAACCTCAGAGAGGCATTGCATCAAATGGAACATTGATGTTTGGCCTGAGGAGTGATGCTGGTTACTTGTTATATATGTTGATGTGCTGCTTCATAAACATCTACTGGTTCATGCAGACATGTAGCCCACGTTGCCTTGCTAAATTAGGGGATGCTTGCATGAATGGATGGAATGAATCACTAACCTCTAGATTGATTATTAGCTTTATCTCAACAGAATCAGGTCTCTACTACATGGATTTATATTGACTATATTTCGGTTCATATGTTAGAGTAATCCTTGCTACCGTTAGCTATTAGTCTAGTCAAATATCTAGTCTTAGTTTGTAAGTAAAGCCCTAAGAGGCGGTTCTGTTCCAGCTGTTCTCCAGCTGTTTTGGTTCTGTACTGATCTATACCAGCTATAAATATAGGGGGATAAAGCCCTAAACTAGCTGCACGCAAAGCAGCCCAAAAACAGAGTATCGCGTGTGCTCTTTGCCCTAACAATTTGTATCAGAGCGGGTTGAGAGAGAGTCCTGCCGGGCGAGCTCGGAGCGGAGGCCGCGCGCAGCGCAGCAGTGGCGGCCAGCAAGGAAGCGGTCCGCGCGCAGCGCAGCAGCGGCGTCCCCAGCGCACTCCGCACAGCCATCACCTCCGGTTTTCTCCGTTGCACGCGGTGGCGGTGGCACCGACCATGCCACGTCCTCCCCGACGCAAGGCGCACCGGTTCCAGCGACTGCGCCATACCTCATACACACCAACAGGTGCTGTTTCCAGGAGCGAGCTAGCGAAGGAGGAGAGGATCCAGAGCGATGTCCGTCTTGGGTCAGGGTACTGCCGGCAGTCCGGCTCCCCAGTTGCGACGCCATTCCCCTTCACCACCACCGAGACGACCGCGCCACCGCGATGCTAGAAGGCGCGAGGTTGTTGTCGAGCGTGTCGTGAAGGACATTGGCGACGGTAAGTACCCAACGCTGATGCGGACGAACTACGCCGAATGGAGCCTTCTCATGAAGGTGATGCTGCAGGCTCAGGGTCTCTGGGATGCGATCGAGCTTGGCGCCGACGACTTCCAGGAAGATCGAATGGCGCTGGAGGCCATCTTGCACGCGGTACCGCTAGAGATGATGGCCGGCCTGGCCGACAAGCGGAGCGCGCAGGAGGCTGGGAGGCGGTCCGAGCCATGTGCGTCGGTACAGACCGCGTGCGGAAGGGCAAAGCGCAGCAGCTGAGGAAGGAATTTGAGACGATCTCGTTCCGTGATGGAGAGTCCGTCGATGACTTCACGCTGCGCCTCACCAACCTCGTCACAAGCCTCGCCACGCTCGGAGAACCAATCGATGAATCTCAAGTCGTCGAGAAACTCTTGCGAGTTGTGCCGCCAAAGTTCTCGTAGCTCGCTCTTGCGATCGAGACCCTCCTCGACGTCTCTGAGTTGTCATTGGAAGAGGTCACCGGTCGGTTGAAGGCAGCGGAGGACCGTCTCGAGCCGCATGAACCTCCGCGTGAGCAAGGCAAGCTTCTCCTCACCGAGCAGCAGTGGTTGGAGAAGATGAAGGAACGCCAAGGAAGCAGTTCCTCCAGGCCTGCACGCGGCAGTGCACAGCGACGGCGACGACCGCCGCGTAAGAAGGGTGGAGAAGGTGGCGACGATCGCGCAGCACCCAGAGACGGCCCGCGCGATGACAAATGCCAAAATTGTGGGCATCGTGGCCATTGGGCCAGGGACTGCAAGCAGCCAAGAAGAAACAAGGCTCTTGTGGCCCATGCGGAGGAAGATGATGAGGAGTCGGCTCTCCTCATGGCGCAAGTCTGCATCAATCCTACCCCAGCCACGACGATGCAAGACAGCAGCGGTCCTACCCCAGTCGCAACGGTTCTGGACAGAGCACGTCGCTCTTCACATTGATGAGCCAAAAGCGAAAGCCTACCTCGGCACAAGCAGCGAAGACGAACAAATCGAGGGATGGTACCTCAACACCGGCGCCACAAACCACATGACGGGCCACAGCGACGCCTTTGCTGAAATTGACCGAACAGTCACCGACACCGTCAAATTTGGCGACGGTTCTGTCATCGAAATCAAGGGCATTGGCACCATCATCTTCGCTGGCAAGAGCGGCGAACACAAGGCCCTCGGTGGCGTCTACTACATCCCATGCCTGAGGAACTCGATCATCAGCATTGGTCAGCTTGATGAGAGCGACGCGTGTGTGCTGATCAGGAGAGGTGTGCTTCGCGTCTGGGATCAGCAAGGCCGACTCCTTATTCGGGTCAGGCGTGGCCGGAATCGTCTTTACCTTCTACATCTTGGCGGTGGCATGAGCGATTTGGGCATCTCAATTTTGATGCGTTGGAGAAGATGGGACGCCTCGAAATGACACGCGGGCTACCACGGCTGGAGCACGCGGAGCAGCTGTGTGACACGTGCGTCATCACCAAGCATCGCCACGCCGTATTCCCTCGGCAAGCAAGGTACCGCGCGCAGGAGCTACTTGAGCTTGTTCACGGTGATCTATGTGGTCCTATCTCGCCGGCGACACCTGGAGGCCGGCGCTACTTCTTGCTGCTGGTGGATGACGCCACTCGCTACATGTGGGTGATGCTCCTGGCTGCCAAGAACAACGCACCGGATGCCATCAAAAGAATTCAGGCAGCAGCAGAAGCTCAAAGCGGATGCAAAATGCGCGTGTTCCGCACGGACAACGGCGGCGAGTTTACCTCAACGGAGTTCGCCGCTTACTGTGCGGATGAAGGCATCGAGCGCCACTTCTCTGCACCTTACGCTCCACAGCAGAACGGCGTCGTCGAGCCGCGAAATCAAACAGGGGTGGCGATGGCGCGCGCTCTGCTGAAACAGAGGAGCATGCCAGCTGAATTTTGGGGGCAGGCGGTGAGCACTGCTGTTTTCTTGCTCAACTGTGCTTCCACCAAATCTCTCGCTAGAAAGACGCCTTACGAGGCGTGGCACAGCCGCAAGCCGGCGGTTCACTACCTTCGCACCTTTGGGTGTTTGGCGTATGTTAAGGAACAGGGGAACCTGTATAAGCTGGATGACCGCAGCTCTCCCGCTGTCTTCATCGGCTACGAGGAAGGAGTGAAGGCGTACCGGCTGCTGGACCCTGCAACAAGGCGCATCCGCATCGCCCGCGACGTGATCTTCGATGAAGAATGTGGCTGGGATTGGGTAGCGGACAGCGGCGCATACCCCACCAGCGACTTCGACATACAGTACACCTGTCGTCGTGTCGTAAGGGTGCCCAGTCAGGCGCCCAGTTCAGGAGACGACGAACTTGCATCGTCGAGACATAGGGCTCAAAGTGCCTCAGCCACTGCATCATCATCGCCTCCATCTGCTCCAACGGCAACAACAACCAGTGCACCAGCTCCAGCAACTCCAGAATTTGTCACCCCACCAGCGGATCATGATGATCGACTCGATGCTGCTCACAGCGACACACCAGTTCGCTATCGCACAGTCGAGAATCTGATTGGAGAAGAACCACTGCCTGGACTTGCGTCGCCCAACTTCGATGCCTAGCTACACTTGTCCAGCATGGGGGAGCCGTGCTCATTTGCAGAAGCTGAGCGAGACAAGACATGGCAAGCAGCCATGCGTGAGGAAATCGACATGGTGGAGCAAAACAAGACATGGGAGCTCGTCGATCTGCCACATGGGCATCGATCAATAGGCCTCAAATGGGTCTATAAATTGAAGAATAATGAAGCCGGCAACGTGATCAAGCATAAAGCACGGCTGGTTGCACGCGGCTTTGTACAGCAAGCCGGCATTGACTCCATTGAAGTTTTTGCGCCAGTTGCTAGCATGGAATCCATCCGGCTGCTGCTTGCTTTGACTGCCCAGAAGGGGTGGCCTGTCCACCATATGGACGTAAAATCAGCTTTCCTCAATGGAAAATTGAAGGAGGTTTACGTAAAGCAGCCACCTGGTTTCATCGTCACCAGAAAAGAAGAAAAGGTCCTATGGCTGCGCAAGGCCCTCTATGGCCTACGCCAGGCGCCACGGGCATGGAACGTGAAGCTCGACTGCACGCTCAAGGACATCGGCTTCAAGCAGAGTGAGCACGAGCACGCAATCTATCGGCGCGTCAGCAGCGACACGACCCTGCTCGTCGGGGTCTATGTTGATGACCTCATCATCACTGGCTCGTCCAAGAAGGCCGTGGAAATCTTTAAGGACGAAATGAAGGCCAAATTCCAGATGAGTGACCTCGGATTGTTGTCATTCTATCTTGGAATTGAGGTGCAGCAGGACAGCGACAGCATTAGCCTCTATCAGGCACATTATGCCGCGCGCATCATACAACTGGGTGGCATGGAGGGCTGTAACCCAGCCCACACTCCGATGGAGGAGTGACTCAAACTAAGCCGTGAGAGCATGGCGGAAAAGGTGAATGCCACAGAATATCGGAGGATCGTTGGCAGCCTCCGCTACCTTGTCCACACACGACCAGACCTAGCATTCGCCGTCGGATTCGTGAGTCGCTTCATGGAACAACCTACAAAGGAACACATGATGGCAGTGAAGCGCATCCTTCGCTATGTCGCTGGCACCAGCCACTACGGTCTACACTACAGGCGGAAGACTGGAGAGACACGGCTGATTGGCTATAGCGACAGTGACCTCGCTGGTGACATCGACACCAGGAAGAGCACGAGTGGCACGATGTTCTTCCTCGGTAGTAGCTTGGTGAGTTGGCAGTCTCTCAAGCAGCGAGTGGTGGCTCTGTCCTCCTGTGAGGCAGAGTATGTGGCTGCCACATCAGCCGCAACACAAGGACTGTGGCTTGCTCGGCTGCTTGGTGAACTCCATGGGAGAGAAGCTGAGGCAGTCGAGCTAATGGTGGACAGCAAGTCAGCTTTGGCGCTGGCCAAGAATCCGGTTTTCCATGAACGCAGCAAACATATCGATCTACGGTACCATTTCATCAGGGACTGCTTGGAGGATGGGAGTGTCAGTGTCAACTACGTCAACACCACGGATCAACTCGCTGACATTCTAACGAAAGCACTAGCACGAGTGAAGTTCCATGAGCTGCGTGCTAGGATTGGGATGGTCCAAATCGATTCAAGTCTAATTTGCAAGGATTAGGGGGAGAATTGTTAGAGTAATCCTTGCTACAGTTAGCTATTAGTCTAAGTCAAATATCTAGAGTCTTAGTTTGTAAGTAAAGCCCTAAGAGGCGGTTCTGTTCCAGCTGTTCTCCAGCTGTTTTGGTTCTGTTCCAGCTGTTCTCCAGCTGTTTTGGTTCTGTACTGATCTATACCAGCTATAAATATAAGGGGATAAAGCCCTAAACTAGCTGCATGCAAAGCAGCCCAAAAACAGAGTATCGCGTGTGCTCTTTGCCCTAACATCATATACACTAATTGAGCCTCTAAATTTGTGATTGTTTGCTAGTTTAGCTTGAAAACCAGTCATCTACAAGTAAATTAGCATAAATAGGCTATTAATGTTAAATCAACATACAAATGGGTTCTCATAACTCTAGGGGCACTTAAGACACTTTCACTCACAGCCACATCTCTAATAGGCAATTTGCCAAACGACCCTATGGCTCCACAGCAGCTTCCTCACCAGAGCAGCTTTCCCAAAGCAAATAGCCCACAGCTGCTCTCGGATAAGCCACAATCCAACCAAACAGGGCCTTAGGAATTATAGGTCCTTTGTGCATAGAAGGGCCTTAGGAATCATAGGTCCTTTGTCCATAGAAGGTGCATGATGTGCGTGTATGCTTTTGAGACAATACTCACTCATGTTGCCTGTCATGTCACTTGCACTTTCAAAATAAAACTTGAAATATATCCAGCATTCCTTACACTAGATGTTTTGTGGTGTCAGGACTTCAGGACCTTTCCAGATAAATATAAAGTTACAAAATTAAGAATGTAGAGCGGTTTAAAATTTTGTCTTGTCCTTTGCATGCTGTGATTTTTCTTCTGTATTTGTATATTACTGGCCTTCTGCGTTATTCATATCCTACTGCATGCAGGTTTCATCCATCTTGCGTGGCAGTGACCATTGAGCAGGCCAAAAAACTGGATCACTTCATGTGCTCAGACTGTGCTAAGGAAAATGACGTAAAGAGACCTGCAAATGGATATGGACCAAATTCTGAGCCTAAGGTAACCTAATGTTCTGTTCTTTATATATGGAAGGGGATAGTATTTGAGATCTCTTATTTTTTATATTTATAGTTAATTATTTGACCTTTTTTGTTATAGGATCCATTTTACTGGGAATTACTTCTATGAAATTGCATTCCAGCTCTTGTCATTGTTTGCCAACTATATCATGTTCATTGCAGAGATTAGTGACTGAGCAAATGCTCAGGAGGCTTTTGTTTGCTGCCCCTCTCTCTCTCAGATATATGCACATTCCAAAACTTTGATTGTAAATTATTGAACATCCAAACATCTTATTTCTAGTTTTGTGCAATTTGCAAGATGACTGGGCTGGAATCTCTTGCTGGTTTGTCACGAATATGGATCTGTTAAGACATAATTCAGCTTAAATCCATAATTGCTACCTAATTTTCTTACATAGTTTATCTTTTTTGTGTGTGCTTAGTTTGACACAGGTGTGGTTGATCTTTGAAAGCAAGCCTTGAACTTAACATGTTTGTTAATACTTCTTTTTAGATATGCACATGTTAAGCTCTAATAAAAAAAGTGTACAAATAAAATAAAAATAGTAAATGCACAATATGCTAAGGCACTGTACTATCAGCCTATGCCCCCATATTAATACAATACTATGAATCTATCTATGTCTGGATTTTGGTAAGCAGTTAGGCTGTACATAGTGTTCACCTTTTTCCTTTGCATTTCAACTACACATATACTTGATCTCCTATTTCCTTTTATTTCACGTGTATCTGTTCTCTTTTGCTTGTCAATTGTAGGCCGAGTCAAAAAGGCAGAGGAGGTAATCAACTCTGACACCAAGCATCCATTGTTGAGATCTGTGGCGATCAGCCTTTCCGTGCTGCCGCGAAGGTCGAGGTGTACAGTGCAAGAGAAAAGTGTTTGCAGAACTCGTGCTTCGTTGTGTCTTAACTTGTCAAACATTATGTTGTGCCGTTTGGAACGGTTTCGCTCAGTTTAGTCGATATGGTATGCTGTTCTATGGTGTGCCATTGTTCGGTAGGGGAAAGAACACTGGTGTGTAGATCTTGTGCCGTGTCTTAAACTTGATTCCTGTCCCTTGTGACTGATAATTTAGTTCTCATGTAGCCCTTTAGATTTATTTATATAATTGCAGTCATACATGAAGTATCGCTGGCCGCTATTGCTGATGCTGCCCTTTCAAATGTTGTCATTATTAGCTTGTTTACTTCTGCTTGCTTGTTTTGGTACCGACTTTCTAGCCATGCAGCATTTCAGCAAAGCTGCCATTCACCAAGCCGGATTTATTTTATGAGACGGCCAAGCCTTCTGCTGTGCGGTTCTTGGTCTATATTAGTATTTTCATTCTTGGTATGTCACAGACAGGGGTGTTCATAACTGGGTTGATTCCAACCCGGCCAAGACCGGCAGCCGGACGCTGGTACAATTTCTTTCGTTGCCTGACAAAACATCAAGCACCAGTTCAAATAAATGAATATGACGGTTTTCACGGTTTAAGTGAAACCGTTTTTGAACACCCCTAGTCACAGTACGTTCCTTTCAAACGTTTGGAACTTGGGAGATGCCACTACGTGGTTCAATTACTAGGTTAAGCTATTAGCTGTTGTTTGAGCGAACTACGTGAATAACGGAACAGCAGCTGTCACCGCGGTTTTTCTCCTCTCTGAGCTGTGAGCCTTGTGACTATGGAACGAGGGTGAACTGAGCTCCGTTATCATCATCACGTAATAGTATGCGGTGCTGCAGTGAATTGTTGGCACCACTGGGTAGATGGAAGACTCGAGGTAGGCCAGCTTTTCTGCTTACAAGGCGCCATGCGGTTCAAGGAGTGTGTAATCCAGCAGTGTGTTCAGTTCAGCAGCAGAGCGTACGGTAGAGACAAACTCGGTCCGTTGTCTTCTCCGATTGGACGTATAGGATTGAAGCAACGGCGCGGCACTGCTGTCCAATCCAATGCCATTGCAAGAGCCAAGGGGACAGCAGAAGCCGGGTGATCCGCTCTTGTTGTGGCTTGGCGCCGGGGAGGACCACGTAGGCAAAAGCCATCCGAACCAATTATTTCCAGCCGTTTGTTTACTCGCCGCGCCCGAATGCAAAATTCCAACCCACAAAAACCCACGGAACCTTACCCCCATTTGTCCATTTCCACCCAAGCCACAGCCCCTGCCCTCCCCTTCCCCTCCCCTCATGCCGCTCCCGCTTCTTCTTCCCCTTCCCACCGCAGCAGCCGCTCCACTGCTCCGTGCTCGCCATGGCGGCCGCCCCAAGGCGCCGCGGGCTGGCTGCGGGCGCAGCCGCGGGGTCCTGCGCGCCAGGGCGTCGGGGGAGGCCGCGCCACCGCAGCCTTCCAGAACCCAGGTGAGTGAGCGGCCCCCACCCGAGCCCTCCCCGCACTCCGCGGCTGTATAGGGTCCGTTGCCACTGCGGAGCGATAGGGGAATGGAGATTAACTAGAGCGCGCCTACGGCATTGTGTGCTCTGTCGTTATTGAAACCTAGGGACAAGAGAGTCAGTCTCGAAATCACATTTTCCAAACCAAGCTTGCCTGTTATTCTGATCGCTTGCAGCATCGCATCTGCCACTGCTTGAACGGCATGTATAGCTCGGATGATGAGACCTTAACCGGCTGCAACTGCTTTGTGCTGATAATTCCTGGCCAATAAGCCCCAGCCTCCTCCTTTTTGTTCATCTTCTTCAGTAGTGAAGACTGCTTCAAACTTTATATACTTTCCCACCACCGGTACCAGATGAGACAAATGTGCCTCTACCTTATTCATTTGTAATATACACGAAATAATCTCTGTCTTATTTCACATGTTTACACTTGAAGAAAATATGAGTTCCATCTTCGCCGAGATGATGAAAATTGGGCATATATTGTAGATTCAAGCATAATATCAAACTACTAAGCGCAAATCTCCATAGGAAATGGTGCGTTGTTCCCAGGCATTTCAAACCCCACAGCTTCTTCCATTTGAAAACTCACCGTAACTAGGATCTGTGGCTACCACCCTATGGTAGATGCCAAATATTCTAGAATTTGCATTTCACAAACATCATGTATGCTGATTTAACTGAGAACATTACTTTCCTATTGAATGTCAAGCAATTATATAATGAATATGTGCACGTACAGGAAAATATAACTTCCATGTCCTCTACAGCCTACACAGAAGATTTGGCGCACCAATTCAAATCCCGACTAGCTGTGTCGGGATCGATAAGTTCAGATACCTTTGGGATTAGGTGATGTCCTTGATGAGATATATGCATTCTTATGCACCCCTTGGTAACCAAGGATCTTACCAGTATTGATAGATGCTCCATTACAAATGCATTAGATTATGCTCCCTTGAACACCTCAACTCCTCTTCAAAATACTACGCCAAGCATATTACACCATCCACCGGTTTAGCGTCAAGAATATTACCACAAGGGAACTAGTATTTAGTCTGTGTCACTTGCACAAACAAAATATTTAGGTTTGGTATGAGACGCCGTGCCTGCCTAGGCTGTATCACCATATTGAATACATGGAGAAACCTGAATCCTAAACCTGCTTGTCTTTTCAGTCGAGTGAGTCTTTCCAAATCCGGTTTATGTTCTGATCATTCCACTGCTGTCCCCGCCAATGTCTAACAGATCATGATGCTTAATTGATTGCAGCCCCGTAGTTAAAACAAAGTATGACATTGCACATGTAGGAACAGCATGTGCTTTAAACAAGTATAGATTGTATAATCTTCAGAGCACAAGGAAAAGACAAATACTATGTGTCAAATTTTTTGTATAAACTTATTCTAAAAAAAAGCTATATAAAGTTTTAAACTAAAACCAAAAAATATGAACATTGATGGGAACATGTTCCGACAGAAGATAAAATGTCCAAATAGGGTCCAACACTCTAATAGATGCAAGTGTGTGGTTCATATAAGGAAGCAGTTTCTGGCTCCTATTATTCAGCCTAACTTACACTGACCTTTTTAGTATAGTTACCCGCACAGTTATTATCATGTCATATATTAGTTTTTCTTTGTTCATTCGTGTGATTTTATGTCATGATCGATTAATATTGCTAATCATGTAGATGATAATGGATAAGATTTCTGGTGGTGACGAAGTTGGCGGTGCTGGGGGGGGCTTACTCATACAGTGCATTGAAAAGATTGGATCAAATATGGTCTAGTATATGTGAAGCTCAAGTAGGTAAAGATTCATGTCATTCAAGCATTATAAATAACAGGGTAGTCTCCGTGCACACGTGTGTGTTTGTGTGTGTGTGTTTCTCCCTTATCTTGGCTCTAGCTAAGATGTCAAAATTGGGCCACTTTTAAGAGTTCAATTTTGGTAGCTAGGTGCCTTCTTTTGAAAGAAAAGATAACTTTTCGGGAGAAGGAACTGGCACAATAAGATGGTTAAGAAGAGGAAATTGCACATAAGAATTAGGACTAGTTTGCTTCACTAAGCAAACTTTACAGGCTTTACCAACTAGCCCTCCTAGCTAGGGTGTGCTGAGAAACAAGCAAGAGATTTAAATATGCCTGGCGTATTGTATCTGTTTGGTGAACTGCTAGAGGATGGAAATCATTCATAATGCTGGTCTTTGATACTAAAGTTCTGATGCTGTACATGTTTCCAGTTTAATAAGAACTTGACAACATTATTTGATGGATGACTTGAGTAATAGCAACATGGCTACGTGAGGCTTATACGTTTTTATTTCATTCTTTAAGTTTTATAACATTGTGATGGAAATGTGTGTGCATGCAGATTCCAAAGTCCCTGAAGTTGTTACCCGGGTCCAAGGGCCATGGGTTGATAATGATCTTGCTGCTGGCTCAGAGATCTTTGATGTACTAGTGTGTGGTGGCACATTAGGTATATTTGTAGCTACTGCTCTCAGTTATAAAGGCCTTCGGGTTGGAATTATCGAAAGAAACATAATCAAAGGGGTAATTCAACCCTGTATGGCTATTCCTGACTAATCCCAATAACATTGAACTGAATCATATGAAATGTATACCTATATCTGCTAAACAGAGGGAACAAGAGTGGAATATTTCGAGAAAGGAGCTTATGGAAATTGTGGAAAGTGGCATCCTTTCAGAAGGGGAAGTTGAACAGATAATTTCAAGTGATTTCAATCCTGTAAGTTCAGATAAAACTCGACATTAACCCAGGGAAATTTATATGTTACTCAACTAACTCTTGCTGGCTAACTAACTGCACATCTACCTTTTTACTTTACAGAATAGATGTGGATTTGAGAATAAAGGTGAAATTTGGGTGGAGAACATTCTAATCTTGGAATTTCGTAAGTTGTTATCTGACGCAACATGTAGAGCAGCTTTGATTAGTTGGTGTTGTGATAGTTTTTGACACATGCAAGACGAGAGTGCATGCATATGATGGAGTAGACATTTACTCTTTGTTAATAATTATGTAGGTAGGAGCTAAAGACAATGTACTTGGTTTCTAAATTGGCAGTGAGGATAAAAGGGAGGACGAATCTATAGCTAGTTTTCCCACTGTTATATAGGTTTACATGTAATTGTTGTAGTGTTCATTCTTCATCTTTTTCATAAAGTCAATGTTCAAAATTCTGCAACGAGGGATATATCATATAAAGATGACATGTACTTTGAAGTGAAATAAACACATTTACATCAAATGCATTAAGCTCTTCACAGATACACAATAATAGTGCTAACTCATGTATGATTCCATTCTACATGTCCAGGCCTGCTAAACTTGTTGAGATCATGAAAGAGCGCTTCATTTCTTCAGGAGGAGCGATATTCGAGGGAAAAAGTTTGTCAAGCATTTCCGTTCATGATGATCTTGCAGTAAGCACATTATGTTTGTCTCCTTGGTGATAGTAAAATTGTTTCAACGTAGATTGCTAATCTTTACAAGTACTCAAAGGAAGCTATGCCATTTATACATTGTATAGAATTTCTTTCCCACAATAAGTTGTCTATGAGTATGAAACTTTTTACAATAATGTGTCTATGATAGATTGATCTTTAACTGATTTGGAAGTATAATTTCTTGGCTTGACTAATAAAATATGAACAAACTTGTAAAAAAAAACCATTCAGGTTATTATTCAGGTTCCTTCACTAGTGTATATTTCCAAGCAGGGGTGTTCAAGCCGGTTTCAGACGGGTTCAAAAAACCGGCAAAGTATTGTTTTAGTATTAGTGCTTGCACTAGCGTTGCACTTTTTCCATTTGCTAGTTCAAGTGACGAGTTAACACGGTTAGAGAAAATCGTGTTTGAACACCCCTATTTCCAAGGAATGAGGTATTAATATGCCACTTGTGTTCCTCAGGTACTCAAATTGAGTGATGGTGATTGTTTACCTTGTCGACTTGTTGTTGATGCTATGGGTAATTTTTCCCCAATTGTGCGACAGGTACTCCTATATGTTTAGTCAAAATGACTATCTCAAGAACCTGAAATTCCATATGTACATCTAACCTTATGTTTAAGTCAAGTTACAGAAACGAAGTTTCATTTTCCATGCACTGCACTCTCACGTTTGATGCATATAATTATAATCAGTAAGAGCTTTGTATGCGAACTACTTGTATAAACTGAAATGGTAGAACTTATTTTGCACAGGCAGCTTGCTCAAATTGTTTCATGCTTAACCAATCATGGGATACTCGTGATACTGCCATACTAGGTGTAAGTACTAAATACACCTTGAAAGTATAGAACAAGGGAGAATGTCATAGACGAAGCATTCCATAGGTGTAAGTACTTTTGATCCGGTGCAAAAGAACTTTGTTCAATTTCATTAAGAAAATAGAGTAAAGTTCAGAAAACCACAACTATTGAGGCAGAGGTAACACAGAATCACAATATTTAATTTCTTTCTATATACCCACAGCTTTTAGGAATATGGGTTTTAAAAAAGTCCAATTCCGTTACTGTCGTTAAATCCCATGAGCTATGACATGTGGGACTCACATGTCAGTCATACTGGCAACTGAACCTATCTGTCAGCCCACCTTCTTCCTCAGCCCTTCTTCCTGTCACCAGATCTCCCTCCCGATCTTCACCTTCTTCTGCCATGGCCGCAGAGGAGCGCTACACCCGCGAGATCCACCAGCTCACCTTCGAAGCCCGCGCGCACTTCGCCGCTGTGGTGGCTGGATGCTCCCGCAGGTTCTCCTGCACCCATGACTACGTCGTCACGCTCAAGTAGCTGATGCTCGTGCACCGCCTAGGCCCGCGCAGGCGGTCGTGGTGGTGGCGGATGGTGGGCGCGAGCTGTCGTGTTGCTTCTCCGGGACCAATCGCTGGCTTCGGCCTCGAGTGCGCTGAGGCCTACGCGGGCCGCATGCTGCGGATTCATTCATCATCGCGTCGCTCGCCACGGCATCCATTGCCGCACTGTCGTGGAGCCGACGACATCCATTCACCGTCTGCCCTCTCCACCGACGACCCCAAATTCGGCGCCTCCGGCCGTCATCTCCTCCCATGCCCACTGCCGCCCCCAGATATAGTGATTCTCGTGCCGCCTAGCAGCAACGTCGTGGGCAGCGCCTCCCATCCCAGCTGCACTGCTAGCCACACCACCGGCGGAGACACTAGCGGCCCGCCCGTCGTTCGGGCTGCGGCAGCTCCGTGTTGGTGACCAGCAGGAGCGGTTGTGGCTGCTGTAGTGGCGGGCGGGCTGCTTATGGAGGAGGATCTGGTTGATGGCGTCGACGTCATCGTTGGCTGCTTGAGTGGTTGTCCAGCTGGACAGGACGAAGCCGGTGAGGAATCCGACGAGGAAGCAGGAGGAGGAATGAGAGGAAGACGAAGAAGATGGTGGCAGACGGGCCTAATTGTAAGGGTGTGTGTTAAGTGGGTCCCACCAGTCATATTCAATTGGATTTAACAGAAACGTCGGAAAGAGACGGAATTGGGGTTTTTTTGAAACTCTTCGCCCAAAAAATGGTGGTTAAGTCAAGAATAAATTAAATAATGTGATTCTACGTTACCTCTACCTAATAGTTGTGGTTTTACAAAATTTACTTTAAAAAATATTACAAGCACCAGGAGAACTGCATTTAATTTAATTTGATAAAGAAAGAAAATATTACAAGCACCATCCAAGAAAGACTAAAGCACTAAGACATAGGGTTAAGTACGAGCTAGAGTGCATAGATGGAAATGATTATATACTTATATTAAATAGCTCATTATTTTATATGACCTCCATTCTCAAATAGATGTCGCTTTAGAGTTCGTCCAACCAAACTTTTTAAAACTTTGACTACTAACACATACAAAACTATTTAGATTTGTCACATCAAAATGATATTAGTAGATTCATCATCAAAAGCACTTTTATATCATTTTTTATTAATTTTAGGTACATATAGCTAGACAATGTAGTGGTCAATATGTATTTTGGAGACTATGTCAATGTCCAAAAAAAAATTAAAAATAAACGGAGGTAGTAATATGCGACAAACTTGATGCAATGCGCCTCATGTGGACACGTACGGTGGTACCATACAAGTAGAGCTAGCAAAAAAGCTGGAAGCCCATGAACAGCTTGGGCTCGGATCATAGAAGTAACAAGCCGAACCAAGTAACCTTTTCAGCTCATTAATTTGAATTAGCTCGCGGCTCGCATGGCTCACGAGCTGCTCGAGCTGTGTTTTCAGCTCGTTAGCTTGATGAGCCGAGCCAAGCCTCGTTTTTTGCGAGCGGAGGCATCCCTACCAGCGACTAACAGTGTAAAACCACTACTGAGAACTGTGCTTGCCAACTACCAAAGGAACTGGCTGGAACCATCAGGACTCACTGCTAGTTATAAGGTGCCAACAATTAGCACTCTATATTATCAGGCTAGTGGTATATGAAGAGTTGTGGCTTGTAAATTCTAATGCGTCTAAATTATGGGATCGTTGATCACTGTGCTTGTATTTAACTTTGCTTCCTTAGTTCGCATATCCATCTCATTGTTATAGCCACATCCTAATTCAACACTACCAACTAGTTATAAGTTACAACTCTTCTGTCCTTGTGCAAGATTCGATCCGGTAGAAAACCAGATGGAGTATGCCTTGTTGTTGGTGCTTGTGCTCGTGGATTTGACAGAAATACAACAAGTGATATTATTTTCAGTAGCTCATCAGTAAAGAGAGCTGGAAATTCAGGAGTACAGCTCTTTTGGGAGGTAATTGCTTTTTCATTCAGCATTTTTGACATGATGTTGATGTTGAGAGATGAACTAAGATATCCAAACCATGAAAGCATTTCTCCACACTACAACATAATTTCATTAAAGAAAGAACAAGCTTCCAGCACAATCAGCCTCCTTTTTTAAAAATAAGTTTACTTAATGACCACCCTCTTTTGCAATATTAGTTTTTCCTCCACATAAGTTGCCAATAATGATTTCAAATGGTATCTAACTTACACTACCATGTTAAGATTTCTTTACTAGTCTGATATGAGTAATTGTTTTAGGCCTTTCCTGCTGGCTCTGGCCCCACTGATCGTACTACATACATGTTCACATATGTTGATCCACAATATGGCGGCCCAAAGCTAGAAGAACTTTTGGAGACTTTCTGGAATCTTATGCCTGGTTACCAGGTGAACAGTGATGTATCTATTTATACTCCATAGACTCGTTCAATATCTTTTTAGTTGACTACACTGCTTTTTAGATAAATTGTTTATACATCTATATCTTGGTAGCTATCCATAAATGAACAGAATTGCTATGATCTGCTTATTTTTGGAAAATGGAGTCACTAGTCAAACGAAGGTGATTTTCCTAAAGACACCATGCTCTATAAATGTACATAAAGAAAAATCAACTCGTGTATGGAAGTTCATCTATGTCACAGGTATATATAAGTTACACAGCTAACTTAGCTGCATGCTGTTAAAATAACATTTCTACCCTTATTCTAGCATATGTTTCATATACTAAAAGCCAAAATGTGAAGCACCAGTTATGTTGGCATATGCTTCATATATACTATACTTTCTTCGTTTCATTTCAGATACTTATGTAATTACGCTTTGTACTTAATTTACTCCTATTATTTGTGTTCATGTAGGATGTGATTCTTGAAAATTTGGATATAAGGAGAGTCATATTTGGAATTTTCCCAACTTATCGGGATAGGTAACAGAACTGAATAGCATATATCCTTCCCTTTCCTTATTCGGATGATAAGAAACTACACACCAACCCGAGATGAATAGGCAATCTTCTGCACCAACACGTAATGCGTATCATTTTCACAGCATACTTTCCTTGGCTAAATATGTGAGAGTTATTTATGTGCAGAAAAATAATGTATGTTTTGCCCTATTGTGGACTAGTTAATTACGCAACCTACACTGTGGACGCTCTTTACAGCTGCTCATTTTAGACTTGAGAGCAGGTTCATTATGTGTGTACTTTCCAATTTTCACACATGAACATATGAAAGGTGGTGAACCCCCATATTTAGCAGTTTGCTAATGATCGACTGGATTGTATCTTTTTACTGCTTGCAATGCAGAGTTTCCTAATTTACGTGTTTTTTCTTTGGTTATGCTGTTCTTAGCAAACCTTTTCTTTTGTTGTATGCTAACTCTTGGTGCAACCATTTTCAGCCCATTGCCAGCTGCATTTGACCGTATCCTACAGGCATGCGATTTCTCTGATTCGAAGCCATATTGGTTGTGCCAATTTGTTTATTAATTACTTATGCCCTTTTGCTCTTCAGGTTGGTGATGCTAGTGGAATCCAGTCACCTGTTTCTTTTGGAGGGTTTGGAAGCTTGACAAGGCATCTTGGTCGTTTGTCAAATGGTTTGTCCACTGAATCACCCTAGACTATAAGATGTTGCATGATCATCAAATAGAAATATGTTTGCTTTAATATAAAAAGAACTTCATTAAACTCAAACAGAAGTCAGAACCAGAAGTCATGCTAGTTGGCATGCACACTGGACAGGACATGGATGTATATTTGAAAAACAAGAGAGGAAATTCTCAGCTGGTCCATCTTCTCTCTTTGTTTTAGATTATCTGTTTATAACAAAATCACAAAGAACCCCAAAACAATGCTAGCGCCAATATTCTGAAACATAGCTTCTAAGTTTGAATAGGAAATACCAAGCTCCAACATGTCATAGTCAAAGAGGTCATGTCCTGGTTAGACTTGGGATAAGAACAGAGAACACTATCACCTCAAGAGCGAGAACCACATCAGCTCAAAAAAGATGCATGGGCCTAGCGTCAATGGAAAAGCTGAATATAGAACCAAGGTCAAGACAAACATGGATCAAACAGGGGAATGTCAACACCAAAGAAAAAAAAGAATCAGCTCAACGCAAATGCCAGAACAAGGAAGAACCACACCACACACCCGTTCCTTCGAACCAACGACTGACTAGATACCTCACGCATGAAAAGGAGGACCTGATAATCAACCATTTCGCAAAACCAAACAGGACAACATACAACAAAAGAGTACAAATTGGGACTTCCTTCACTATTAAAGGCACAATCTAGAACATTATGAAGATCCCTTCGATGATGAAGAAATAAGGGAGCCAGTATTTTCCATGCCTTCTGAAAAAAAAGCCCCTCCCTGATGAATTCATAGGGCTCTTCTTTGAAGTATGCTGAGAAATTATTAATCAACCTACGAGTGGCTTTCTATCAGCTGCACAGCCTAAGACGAAAATATATTGGATTAACAAAGGCAACAAACATTGTCCTACTTCCAGAAAAGGCTGATTTAAACTCTGTCAAAGATGACCAACCGATAAGCTTGATTCATAACATAAGGAAGATCTTCTCCAAGCTACTAACAAAAGGGCTAGCCCCATCCCTGAGCATCCTAGTTTCTCCATGCCAAAGCGTATGCATAAAGAAATGATTCATCCAAGAAAATTTCCTCTGCACACAGAGCATAACCTGAGATATCTAAAAAAACAAAATGCCAACAATTTTCTTCAAGCTAGACATCACAAAAGCATTCGGCTCGGTAAGTTGGGGATATCTTCTAGAGTGTAGGATCTCAGATACCGACTTGAGGGGGGTGAATAGGCGGTTTTTAAGATCTTGCAAGTAATAACGATTTTTCACAATTCAAGAACTAAATCAACTAGGCTCACTACTGAACATACAAAAGGTAGCAATCTATGGGCTCAATCTCACAATCCAATTCCAAGAAAGTAAAGTGCGGAAAGTAACGAGCAAGAAAGTAAACAGTACAAGAAGCACTCGATAATGTTTGTTGTCGAAGTTCGTAACACTTGCCGGTATCTTATGTCTCCATTGAGGAAGCTTAACCCATGATCAAGCCAGCTCTGAATTGAGCTCTTTTCTCACATGACCTTGCCTTTGCAAGTCTCTTCTCTTGTGGTGATCCTTCACCTTGTGGTTGGCAGATCGCGAACCCCCACAAACGCTTTGGCCCATTCGTAATCTTCTATGATAAAAATGAGACCTATGAAAATTATTAGAAGGACTTCTCTAGGACATTTTTATCATAGGTTTTAATTAGGGTCAGATTTGGCCAATTTTGAACATTTTTAGTTTACAGTTATTTAAATTACTCTATATGCAGAAAATGCATGAAATAAAAAATGCTTTAATACATTAAGACTATCAAGGTTCTCATTACAATATGATTACAAAAGTGGGTCATTACACTTTAGGGACAAAGAAGATTTTGGTGTTGGGGATGGTTACAAAATCTTTTAGAATCAACACTCGGTCCTAGTTGAGCCCTTAGCAATAGACTTTCTCACCAGCTACTAGGCACGATCCCTCTTTATAGTATGATAGCCTAGACTTGAATCGATTAACCAAATCGACAAAGAGCCAGGAATATATCCTTAGCCTTCGATATTTTGTTGCCGATTGTTTTTCATCTTTTTAGGGGCCCTCAATGCCTGTTCCAAATAGCATTAGGCGCCTTTTACCTATGCTCGAACTAGTAAACACATTACTCCCTTAATCCGGTTGTCATGAACCACCAAAACACACTTAGGGGCTGAGATGCACTTTCAAAGAGGTACTACAACAACTCGGATTTAGGGGTAGATGGAGAGAGTGATCACAATTCAATTTGCGTCCTTAATTTCTAAAGTCCTACTAAATTCTGTTTGCATATATATATTTTTCCTTTCTTTTCATATGCTTATCCTCTATATTGTTTTGGAGCTGAAGGTATATATGAAGCAGTTTCAGGAGATTTCCTGGATGCACATAATTTGAGGCTGTTAAACCCTTATATGGTTAGTGTGCTTCATAGAATCGTAGATTCATAGTTTACACTTCATAGCACTTTATGTATAATTTAAAGCAGGACCTTATTTATTTCTCGATTGTGCAGCCAAATTTAAGTGCATCATGGTTGTTCCAAAGAGCAATGTCAACAAGGCCACAGATTAATGTTTCTCCGACTTTTATTAATGAGCTTCTCTTCGCTAATTTTCAGTCAATGCAGGTGAGTTTATTTATTAGATATACTGTTATTTAAGATTATTCATTTATCTTATTAAATTACTACTTTGTACAATTCCAGAAACTTGGGGATTCAGTACTTCGGCCATTTCTCCAGGTTGGTACTTGGACATTGTGATACTTGGCAATAAGAAACATTACGTTCCATATATACTTGAACTGTGCATCTGTAGGATGTAATACAATTTGGACCTCTGGTGAAAACATTGGGCCTAGTAATGCTCAGTCGGCCACAAATTTTGCCTTCCATATTTCAGCAGGTAGACTTTTTTTAATAAAAGAATATCATTCTGATTCTTCTTTTAACTTCGATGTTCAGCTCAGGCTTTAGACAAGCTGTGTTGGCTTTGCAATCAGTTCATGAGGCTTATCTGGTCATTCGAGTTTGTCTGTCTTTCCCCTGCTTTCTTGTAGGTTGGACTTGGAGTCATCCTTAACTGGTCAAGCCATTTTGTGATGCTTGGTTACTACACATTCCTTTCCACCTTTATCGATCCGGCCATTAGGTACAATTGAATTCATCTGTCTCTAATATCAAATTCACACACGAGTACCATATATGCAACCTATCCGAATTTTGATATGATTGGTATTTCTTAACTTTTGAAAGGCCTTGGGTTGAATCTTTACCTCCGAGGAACAAATATCAATGGAAACGGTATCTTGAAGCATGGAAATATGGAGCTGGATTAGATTATCGCCAAGAAAAATAAAGCTTCATCTCAGCAAAAAAATTATGTCTATACAGATGAACCATTGTGGAGTGTAGATACAATACAATGAAACACTTTATTTTATTTTTTTGCCAGGCCAAGCCATTATATCAATGGAACTTATATCAAATAGTACTCTTGGATTTGTTGGGATTTGGAATAAGTAGTGTAATTTGCCCACAGATGTCTCGAGGTTAGTGACCGAAGTGAATATGTATTGTCTTACATCATTCTAAACTATACAGAATCGATTTTAGAGGATTTCTAAAGTTTGTTAATTGAGATAACAAAATAAACTCTATAAGGCTGCAAGCAGAACTAAAAATAAGCTCATTCCTCAAATATCAAACAATATTACAAGTTCATAGAGGGAGATTATAGATATTTGGCTAAGTGCACAGACGTCAATGCAGCAATATTAGTAGTTGCAACAAGGGTTATCCTCAGTTTCTGACTACACATACTACCAGCCACTGGGTCTACAAAAAGGAATGGACAAATTCAAGTACCGCTATAGTTCGTCACAAGTTACATATCAGAATGACGTTATGATTCGTCAGTACACCAAACATTATCTGAACTCAAAATTGATGAACTATAATTATACAACACAGAGAACATGTAATTCCAGACAACTAACTGCAGATCTGTATATTAAAGTAACTTCTTTCCAGTGATACGGATACATTCAAAAAGGTTGGCTCCTTAGTTTCTCTATGCCAAAATCCTATCACACTACCAACAAAACGTTGCAATACCAACAAGTGCTGCTATCTTCTGACACATTCGATCTGGATAGTCAGATCTTGAACCCCAGCTTCACGAAATATTTGCGAAGCACTTTCTCTTATAAAAGATTTGTCAGCTTCCCTTGATATATGAAGATGAAAAGTTCCTACAATATCAGTATTTGTTAAGTTCCATAAATGGACATTATGGGCTCCAATGACACCCTTAATCTTCATTACATCATCCAAAGCTACCTTCAAGTCCTTCTCATGACTCCTTGGAACTCTTTGCAATAAAATTTCAGCAGAATTCCTTAACAATGGAAGGACAGAGGCTATAATCATTATTGAAATGAATACTGAGCAAATGGGATCTGCTATCAGCCATCCCTTGTACTTGATCAGTAAGGTTGATAGCACGACACCAACACTTCCCATTGTGTCAGCTAGGACATGTAAGAAGATCCCTTCCATGTTATGGTCGATGTGACGTCGGTTTCTCGACTTACCATGGTTTCCAGTTTCGGACAATTTCAGTTCTCCATTGCAAGACTGAGCTTCTGAGCAATGAGAGTGCATATGTCTCAGAGGAATCTCAAGAAGTCCCTGCTCACTGCTGATATTACTGCAATCTTGATGAGCATAATCTCCACCCTGCCGGTGATGTTCCAAATGGCCATGGTGATGATGCCCATGGCCACAGCTGTGGCTATGTTGGCAGCTGGTATTTTCCATGAGGTTATTATGATGGCTGTCATCGTTATTGCTACCATGCTGGTGATTATGATGATGGCTCTTGTTTGTGTCTCCGTGATGCCCAGAACAAGCCGTCTCCTCATGATCAACAACCTGATGAACATGATCATGATGGTGGTGGTGATCTTCATGGCCATGGTCATGTGAATGAGAATGAGAATGGGAATGGGAGTGAGAACAGCTACCACCATGTGCATAATGGTGCTCCTCATGAAAGAAAATCAATCCAATGACATTTACAAAAAGTCCACCGATTGAAACTGCCAAAAGGCTAGTTGTTGATATCTCCCGAGGCTCAAGGATCCTCTCAAACGACTCCAACACAATCAGTGCCCCAACAAGAACTAAGAACACTGCATTAACATATCCAGACAGCACCTCGAACCTGCCCCTTCCATAGTTATACAATCCATTTGCAGGCATCCTCGCGATGTAGGACGCATAGAGTCCGATTGCCAGGGCAGCACAATCAAATAACATATGGCAAGCGTCAGAGAGAAGCCCAAGACTATCGCTCATGAAACCGCTGGCGAACTCCACAAACATGTAAGCTGTATTGATCAACAGAAAAGCAGCAATCTTTCTGGACTTCCGTTCACTCAGGATATGCCGGACTGGCCCCATGACTGCCTCATACACCGACCCTGACACGTCTGCGCTCCCAAGCTCCACATACTCTGCAGGGGCCAGCTCCCTGCTGGCAATCCACAGAACGAACCCACAAATTAAGAACCCCGGTAAGGACAGCTTTGGGTAGTACAGCAGCTCCAGCACAACAGTGCACAAGAACGTCATTGCAAAATCCACGCTTGGCCTGCTTCTACTGCCATCGTAGGCTTGCCGTCGCCCCAAGGCCATGCCAAAGACGGCAGCGTTAAGGAGCAGCCACCAGAGCCTGCCGATCGGCACAGCTTCATCACCATGGCCGGTGTCACTGCCACCAAGAAAGAAGAGGCCCACAAGTGCCGGCACGGAGAGGAACGTGGCAGCGAGAGCAAACGCCGCCGCATGGGCGCGGCGGCTGCGGGTGACATGTCGCGCGGAGGCAGAGTACTCGGCGGAGGAGAGGAGACCGGAGGCGAAGGGGAGCGCAAGAAGCACGGAGGGGGAAGAGGAGATGGCAGCGAGCGAGAAGGAGGCCGCGGCGACGGAGAGAACACGGCGAGGGGAGGGACGGCTGAGAGCGCGGGCGAGCAGTGCGCCGGCGGAGTCCGCGAGGACGATGAGGCCGGGGGAGGCGATGAGGTGGAGGGAGGCGAGTCGGAGGAGGAGGGAGAGCGCTAGAAGGAGGGCAAGGCGGAGGAGGTGGTGGAGTGCCGGGAAGGGGTGGGGCTGGCTCTTGGAGGCGGTGGGGATGACGACGACGGCGGCGGCGGAGAGGATGGCGAGGAGCGGCGGGAGCAGGAGGAGGTGGGGCAGGGAGGGAAGCGCGCGGGCTGCGGGCGCGAGGAGGAAGAGGGAGTGGAGCGCGAGGAGGCGGAGGAGCGCGGCGGCGTAGGGGGGGGCGCCGGCGCCGGCGGGGAGGCGCGTCTTGGACGGGGTGGGGAGGGGCGTGGAGGGGAAGCGGAAGGAGGGTTGGGCCGCGAGCCGCGGCGGCACGGCCAGGCGGAGGTGCGGCACGTGGCGGCCGGCGCGGTGGCCGCCCGAGGAGTCCATCGGCGGCGGATCGGGGCCAGCGGACGCGGGAGGGAGCGGTGGTGGACTTGGGGCGAGGCGAGGCGTTGACAGGTCGGCAGTCGCTCGGCAGTCGGGGGTTGGTTCGCAAATGATGGGCCGCGTGCGAATCCTGCCGGGTCCCGTCAAGCCGAATTCAGAAGCACATCAGGCCGAAATCAGCCTGATAATCCGCTGGGCCGTCCTTTCCGGATGAGTTAGTCACTTAAGGTGCGTTTGGTTGGAGCGCGAGGTGGGATGGTATGAGCCCATCTAATTTTTTTGGGATGGGGTGACCTATTTTTTTGTTTGGTTCAGTGAATGGGGTGGACCAATTTTTTGTTTGGCAAAAATGGGATGAATTGGATGGGATGAGCCACTGACATGCGGGTCTCATACGTCATTGACTATCTCCATCTTTTCGCCTAATACCTCTCTCTCTCCATCCTCTCTCTCTCTCACAGCCGGCGAGCTCGAGCGGGGGCAGGAGGCCTCGGGCGGGCGCAGCAACCGGAGCTCGGGGCGGGCGCCGGAGCTCGGGCCGGGGAGCGGCGGGGCGGAGCTCGCACCGGCCGGCGGGGCCGAGCTCGCGCGGGAGGCGGGCGGAGCTCGGGCGGGGAGCGGTCGGCGGGCCGATCTCGGGCGGGGAGAGGCCGACAGAGGCCGGGGAGCGGCCGGCGAGCCGAGCTCGGGCGGGGAGAGGCCGGCGGGGGCCGAGGAGCGGCCGGCGGACCGAACTCGCGCGGGGAGAGGCCTACGGGGGGCGGGGAGCGGCCGGCGGGCCGAGCAGGGGCGGGGAGCAGCCAGCGGGGGCCGGGGAGTGGCCGGCGGGGGGCGGCCGGCGAGCGGCGGCCGACGAGAGCTCGGGCGGGATCCGGTGAAAAAAAAAGTCTAAGCACGATTATCAACAAACTAATTGCGATTAGATGGTGAAGCGCGATTAGAAAAAAATTAGGATGAACCCATCCGGTGAAATTTATCGAGCCAATTCATCCAGCATATTAGAGGAATATTCCTTTGGGGTGGATATCCCCATCCACCCCATCCACCAACCAAACACTCTAGAAAAATGGATGGCCATCTCCCATCCACCCTGAGCCAGCCAACCAAACGCACCCTTATTGCCGCCGGGTGCGACGTCACCACCTTTGAGGTAGAAGTGTCACCGTCGGAGCTTATTGGACATGCACCAAATAAGGCCCTTCCCAGTACTCCACGGTGTACAGGTGCTAAGAATGCCACATAGACAAAAAGCTGACGTGGCAAAGCAATTAAGGAGGAGAGAGAGCACTTTGGTGACCCTAGGAAGAAACGATGCTAAGTGCGCGGACCTATGCAAAACGCCTATGTGGCATCTATGCATTGGGGAGCTTAGTTGCTAAACAATTAAATGAAGGAAGCTTAGCTACAAAAAGCTAAGCACCTATGCATTGGGGAGTTTAGTTGCTAAATCCTTTTATGCACTTAGCACCTCATCTAAGCACCTGTGCATTGGGAGAGGCGTAATGAGAGCACGTGGAACACCAGGCACCCGCCGTCAGGGGGCAGATCCAACACGGGCAGCCGGGACTCCGTCAAACTCTACATAATCCCTAGCCAAGTAGGTATTAAAAAAAGGGAAATCTAATTTGGGAACCAGCCCACCAATGTTACTGGGTTTTTCATCTTGTGTTCACTTTTACACAGTAAAATGACGAAATTGTTGGCACTAGCATTAAATGCCAAATTATATATTAAAAAATAATTTATCTTTCAACCGTAAATCTATTTGACAATCTATTTTTACTAATGTGTTCATCTTAACGACAGCTTCCAAACTATGTCTCACTTGGGGTATATTTTGACGAATTTTTTTCGACGTCAATAGTTACCAGGTAATAACCAACGAGTTACCATGTTGTTTGTTTGTAAGCAATTATCAGGGTATAGTTAATGTGTTCTCAGGCAGTTGAACATCGCTCCTACACCTCTAGGACTTACATAACAATGATCTAATGGTTTGATACCATCAACAACATCAACTACTACTAGATAATACTCCACTTATATATTGGTGCAACAATGTCTAATAACAGATCACTTACTATTTGGTTACCATTCACTACTAACCTGAAAGCTATTGGCTACTAACCTGATAACCCCCGTATTATAACCTAGTAACTGTTGACGACAAAAATATTTTATCAAAACATATCCAAGTGGAATCTAGTTTTGAAGCTTCATCGAGACAAACCCAACAACGAAAAGTGAATGTGAATCGGACAAACAAATTGACCACTTAAACATTTTGAAAATTTTGAATTGTGAGAACCTTTGCTGACATCATCTTCTTTAGATAACTTGCATGCGCATTTTAAGTGGGTTGCTTGATGGCTTTAATTTGAAGAAAGAAGAGAATATGAAGTATAGAAGCAATGCATGCATGTCCAGGATATAGTGTCAGTGTGTTCTTTTGTACTACGCCTGATGTGTCGGGCGGTTGCATCGTAAGACAATGATGGCCGCATTGTAGTGTAGTTCAGTCCAAAAAAAAGTAAGTATCACTTGTTTTCATGAGGCAATGATACCAAACTCTGAAGGTAGCTTGCGAGGAATTAAGGTGGGAGACACAAAAAAGAAATATTAAGCGAGTACCTCGTAAAGTTCTGCAGTACTTCCTGTTGATTCCTAGGTTACAACGATTGTTCATGAACGAGGAAATAACTTCAGATTTATGATACCACAGCGATAAGCGTGTTGTCAAAGAATATGTGTTGAGACATCCAGCGGATGGTGAAGCTTGGAAACATATGGACAGGAAATACCCATGGCTTGCCCAAGACCCTCACCATTTGCAGCTCGCACTTGCAACTGATGGTTTCAAACCATTTTGAACTATGAGTATCTCATATAGTGTGTGGCCTGTTATAATAGTTATGTATAACTTGCCTCCATGGAGAAACATGAAAGTGCTCTTCCAATTGATGACCTTGTTGATTCCCGGGAAGAAAGCACCTGGAAGGGACATTAATGTGTATTTGAGGCCAGTGGTTGAAGAATTGAAGCAATATTTAATACCGTGGTTGTTACATACAACACATGTGTGGAAGATACTTTCAATCTATCTGTAGTGTTGCTATGCACTATTCATGACCTTCCTGCATTAGGTTCAGTGTTTAGGTATGCCCCAATGGGCTACAAAGCATGTCCCATTTTCCTAGATGGAAAATATTCACAATCGCTCAGAAGAAAAATTGGTTTCTTAGGTCATAGGCCATAGGTGGTGAAAAAAAAGGCCTTCAATGTTCTTTATTGAAAGGTATCTTTTGTTTCACCACTATTCTTTCATTGTGTGGTTCCAGTTTATGCAATCCATTGCAGTAAGATAGTAATATTGTTGTAGGTCCTTTGGTACATTAAAAGGCATGGTGACCAATAGGCACATCTGGAGGGTTCAATTGTTGAAGCCTATGTTACAAAAGAGTGTACAACATTCTGCTCCATGTATCTCCATGGAATCAAGACAAGGTTCAATAGAGAAGAACAGAATTTTGATGGAGAGAGGCAACCACTTGATCATTTCTCGGTATTCTAAACTAGGTTCAGTACTTTTGGCCATAAGGATGATGTTATGTTAACACAGGACCAATATGATTCTTTGTCTTGGTACGTGCTCAATAATTGTGAGGAACTACACGAATACCTATAATAAGTAGACACTATATAAAATTTTAGTTATGGTTATACATCTTTGTCTAGTTCTTAGGAACTTATCCCCTGATATCTATTTTAGTGAGCATGAGGATACCCTATTAGCAGAAGGTGTGAGAAATATTCTAGATAGGCAACGCAAAGAGTTTGGTTTATGGCTTTACCAAAGAGTAAGTCCGTAATATTACACGTGTAAGTGTAAGTCAATAGCTTCCATGAGCTAACTTGCATTATTTTGGCACTTAGGTGATAGATCTACACAACCAAGGATCATCATAAATGTCTTATTGTTTATATGCGCTAGCAATTGGGCCACATAAGATAGTGCACAAATACTCTGGATGCATTGTTGGTGGTGTTAGATTTTTGACAAAGAAGCGTGAAGAGGGTCATAAAAATCAGAATAGCAAAGTATGCACTAAGGGCCAACATAAAGAGAACACTATAACATATTATGGTATTCTCACAAATGTATATGTCTTGGATTACCCCAATAAATAACAAGTTTCTTTATTTGTGTGTGAATAGTATGACCTTGACGGAAACAAGCCTATGAGGATTGACAATGACTTTGTTAGTATTAATATAGGTAGAAGGTGGTACCAAGATGACTCCTTTGTGTTGGCTTGTCAAGTGAACCAGGTTTTTTATGTACCTGATACAAAATTGAAGGAACATTGGTAAGTAGTGCAGAAGGTTGCCCATCGTTACCTTTTCAATACAGAGGTTTGGAATCCAGTCAATGGAAGTTCTTTGGACAGTGCTACTAGCAAAGACATTGCATTTCAAGAAGAGGAAGCTACTGATGTTTTGCTGGATGAAATATTTGAAGCTAGTATGTTCTGTCGAGATGACGTTAGACCGAAAGTTGTTACTGATCCAAAAGAGTTAGCATCTTTGAAGGAGAGCGATGTTTCTCGGAGTAACCATGAAGAGGGACCAGAGTATTAGAATTTTTCTTTAGATATTTTGTACTAGATTTTAGTTGTTTAGCGCTTATGCGGTGTATTTTCAACATTCACTATTATTGGCTGAAGATTGCTTTTAGTATTTATGTTCGTACCTCTGTTATTGTTGCGTGAACATTGCTTTTATTCTATTTTCTATTTGTACCTCTATACATTGTTGGCTGAAGATTGCTTTTAGTATTTCTATTTGTACCTCTATATGTTGTTGACTGAATATTGCTTTTCTAGTGTAGTGTTATTTTGTTGCTTATTTCTTAAATCATCTCATCAAAGTAGTCATAACTTGGATATTTTCACTCATGTCTTATTTCTCTATGGCAGATGGCACCAAGACTAAGAGCTCGACCAAGAAGGAATGGATCACCATCTCAAGGTCAGCATGGTAGGACTCTTCTTAGCACATTAACATCCACATCTGAGAAGAATGTGCGTGGCATAAACAAAGGGAAGGGCTTGGAGCGCTTGATCAAAATAGCATATCATCTACAAAACTTGAACATTTCTAAAGAGAGAAGGCCGGTTAGAAAGAACAATGAACTACTTTCTAGAAAAATTGGGTTGTTACACAGTACATGCACCTATCAAGCCCACTGGCTGGCAGAGTATTACAGAGGCTGACAAGGAATCACTCTATGCACTTTTAAAGGTATGTAAAACTATCCTTCATCTTTCCTATAAAAATTAATTTTGGAAATTTTTTTAACTTTGAGTTTTCTCCTTTCTGTAGCTTAAGTTCAACCTTGATTTCACTCAAGCTCATGTCAAAGGTTGTGTGGAGCTACTCTTTTCTTCAAGCTACAAAATTTTTCTTCATAGGTGCTATGATCACCATCTGAAATCCAGGGGTGGGGATAATGCCAGAAGCAATCTTACATGCTGTTTGCTGGCAAAAGAGTTCTAGATTGGATTTGGCTCTGTGATTATTTTGAGACAGAGGAGTTTTAGGTATATTAATCTTTGCATGTTTCTTCTTGCAGCTGAATGCTTGTCATATGGAGGATAAGTTATATGGAGAAGTGTTCATATTAACTAGTATTTTTGTGGAAGGGCTGCAGCTATGTTTCTTTTATCTAACATGGTTATTCAAATCATTATATTACTATCATTTCATTCTCTTTTCTCAATATTAAAGACTGCAAGTACTAATAATAGGATCTTGCTCTAAATACTTAATCAAACTTATGAATTATCACTTTTTTTTTGCTCAATGGATGTGTTCATATTGACCAACCTTATGCAAAAACAATGTAATCGCTTAATTCTCCTTTATGTTCCTAAGAAGGGAACAAAGTCATTTGTAGCACTCAACATTAATTAGTAAGTCAACATCATTTGTTTCAATATGATATTATGTGAAGAAAATTGCTTTTTGACTAAAAATCATATATTGACATAATTGTGGTTAAATCACACTTTTACAAGGAATGTTGTTATAATGAGAAAGGATGGGCATCAACAAATGCTAGAGATACACATGTAAGTGTCATTTTGACTTGTAATAGTCAATAGTGTCCTTAACTAGTAAAATAACTATGGATTCATTTGTTTGAATAAAGGAACAAATGTTGGAGATGCAAGAAGAGGTCGTACAAGAGAGTGAAAAGCATTAAAAGAGCAAAAAGTATGTGAGAAGGTGCTAGGAAAGGTATATGGTTACATCAGGGGCTGCGGTCATGGCCCAAAACCAAATAGAAGAGCCTCCTTGAGTGCATCAACCTCAGCTCAACATGTGGAAGAAGAATTGGCTTCTACAAAGGAGCTTGTTGCTACATACTGAACTCAAATTGAATATCCACAACTCAAATTGAAGCTTAACAAAGGCAGATCAATTGGTTGCAAAGTGGGGTGTCTAATCTGGCCGGGATTTCACCTCCTATGGACGACACTAGTGCAGCAGAGCCAGCCTGCACAACTGCTCAAGAACTTCATATGATGGATTAGGTATACAACATATCATAATGCCTTTAATATATATTGCATTGTATTATAGGCACACATTAATATCAAGTATTTTTTGTCAAATGTATTTCATAGAAAATTATGATATTTGGCACACACCATTTTGCCTTTGATAAAACATTCCAAATTCAATTGTAGGGTCTCTTGTACCATACGAAGTCTCAAGGAGGTCAAGCATTCCTAGAACTATTAGGAGGTACTGTTATTTTTCACATTTCGTCCAGTATTTTGAATGATACTTCCATCTTAGGTGTCTATGTGCTATGGTTGTTTCTATTGAAATTTAGTCTAAGATTGTTACCTAGGTGACATTTGAATCTGTTGATTGCTCTTTTGAATAATATTTTTGTGAAAAATCAATTTTATGTGCATGGCAATATGAAGCATATGATCTCTATATCTTTTGTTTGTCTAAGAGTGATAAAAGCTACTAAGATATGTCTATTATGTCCAACAGTTATTTGAGGACAACCCCTAACAATTTCTTCCGAGGGAGTGGTATGCTACATCATTTTACCTTTGACAAAAGTAGTACAATATATTATGTTATTTGCCACATTTTATACATGAGCTTGAACTTACTTTTTCCAATTTGCAAGCATATGCTATCTGGTTTCATGTGGAGTGTCAACGAGGTGAAGCATTTAGACTTCCTTTGGGAGGTACTATTATTTTAAAATAAATATTGAGATGTTATTTTCAACTTGTCACATGTTGCTACCATTACTCTTTCTTACTAATGTGTGTGCACTTTATTACCGTTGTCTACTAAGTTCATGATACCAACTTGTTTCACACTCAATTCTTAAACATATTTGGAACATGTCCATGGCTTTTGCTCATTTCTTTAAACATTATTTGACTTTTTTTAGGTCAGTACCATGTCCACAAGTTGTTCCTCACAAGTGACAGTATTGCTTGGGAAAGACAATCTACATACTGCAATACTAAAAGTTGATACTTTATATGTAGAAACAATAGTTCAAATTCTATAGTGAAGTAAAATCTAGTTTACAGATGCTTTACATGTTAACAAATTTGTACCATTTGGACCATAAGTTTACAGCTCTAGTTGAACATGGTGCACTAAAACTGAAACACGTGCTGAAACTAACATTTTTGTGTTGATTGTCATAAACTATGAGATGTCTTGCACAACACAAATAGCAACATGTGAGTATATATTGTAATAGTGAGATAATTGTTCTATCATACTTTTAGCCACCAAGGTCTTCAATCTATTGGTTACAATAGACGTTTAGTCACCGACCAGTATATGGTGGCAAAATTGTTTTAGTTACCAAGCATCTTTTGGTTACAACACATGTATAGTCATCAATGAGCACATGGTAGCTAAATTATTTTAATTACCATGTATCCGTTGGTTACTAAATACTAGTAGTCATTAACATTTACTTGATAACTATTGCTTCTACCTATTGTTACCAAGCTATGGTTGGTAACTATTTGCACGTTCTTTAGTGACCAAGGATTGCAAAGTTAGTCACTAAATATCTTTAGCGACTAAATTGTAGCCACCAAGATGTGACCAAGTATTGTTGGTGACAATAGATTAATAATAAGTAATTTTGAACTTCTAGCAACCAATGACCTTGGCGACTAAAAGTCATATCTCTAGGACTATCCAACTGTCAATCCCCACACTCATGTAACGGCGTCTTCATAGCCTATAGTCTCCCCTATTTGCTCATCGTGGTTTACTTTCCTGTTTACATTGGTCAACTCATGGGCAACCGATATCTTGACCAAAATTTTGGCTATTTTGATAGGGTTGGAGTGGCTTGAACCAAACACATCAAAACAAACATACACAAAATACTCAGGCAGAATTTTCTTTGCAAAATAAGCCTTGAACAAGCATTTTATTTCAACGCATATTGGACGCATTAAAGCGGGTTTTACTTTACATGGATGTGTACAAATTACAACACATAATTTACATTCGAAATACACCATACTTCGTGTCTTCTGGAACCGACTTCGCCGAAGCAGAAAGGCAGAGGCTTAGGGTGTGTTTGGTAGAGTGTTTCACCTCAGCATGTCTGTCCTCATACAGTTTTTAGGGTGTTTGGTAGAGTGTGTGTCCATCTGGGCCATGCCCATGTGGTACCAAAAGGCCTTCGCAGCCCTGCTGAGCACAGACCAGAAATTCGAGCTTCGCTGGTCCGCTCTGCCCGCTTCGGACCCGAAAAAATTCCCTGCAGCGATTCTCCTCCCTCCCTCAGCGCGTCCCTTCTCCCCCAACGCACACCACCCACCATGGCCTCCCTCCCCCGAGCACACATCACCCGCCGCCGCCTCCCCTCCCCCACGTGCTGACTGCCCGCCGTCGCCTCCGCTCCCCCACGCGCAGACCGTCCCCCGCCGCCTCCCCTCCCCCACGCGCACACCGCCCGCCGCTGCCTCCCCTCCCCCACGCGCAGACCCACCGCCGCCAGAAGCCCATTACTGCAGATCTGTGGCCCCTGACGCCGGCTCCGTCCGGCCTGACGCCGCTAAACTTTGTAGATTGCATTCAATTTCAGATTGATAAGAACATGCTACATGTAGTTTATTTATTTTTTTTGTTAGAGTGGTGGTGCATATGTTGTTGTAAATTAAAGTTATTTTGTCCAATGTTGGTTGCTTATGTTGCTTATGTTTGTAACATTGATTTATTTCTATTTGTTTAGATGGATGAGTTGGAAAAAAAACGACAACAATTGATTGTGAGAGGGGCGGGCCTAGTTGCTGTAATGTGTGCATACATGAGCTTCATCCTAAGAAGATATAGGGAAAATACTCCTAGGATAACAAGTGGCCCTAGAGTCGATAGTGACATAGCTAGGGAGTCAAACTTGAGATATATTTATCATTCTAGTGATGCAAATTGCCTAAATCAGCTTAGAATGACAAGAGCTCCTTTTTTCCACTTATGTAATTTGTTTAGAGAGAGAGAGTTGTTGAAGGATAGCATCCATGCTTCTATTGAGGAACAAGTAGCCATGTTTCTTCTAGTAGTCGGCCATAATCATAGGTTTAGAGCTATGCAACCGACGTTTAGAAGATCCATCGAAACAATTAGTAGGTATTTTAAGGCGGTGCTTTTTGCTGTTGGAGAGTTGCGAGATGAGATGATTCGGGCTCCCTCCACTGATATTCACCCTAAAATTCAGAATAGCAGCCGCTTCAATCCTTACTTCAAGGTATAATGTTAATCGTTCAATGTATATTCAAAAGTATCATATGTCAACAATTAAATAGTTTAAATTATATTAATAAGTGCTTATTATTATTAATTAGGATTGTATTGGTGCAATTGACGGGACTCATGTGCTTGCTAGAGTTCCAATAAAGATCTCTACAGCCTTTAGGGGTAGAAAAGGTGGTACTACCCAAAATGTCATGGCTGCAGTGGACTTTGATCTAAGGTTCACATATGTACTTGCCGGATGGGAGGGGTTAGCCCATGATGCCCTTATACTTGCAAATGCATTGGAGAGGGACGATGGGTTGACAGTTCCTGCAGGTAATTATTTAAAGCCTAATAGCTAAATTTAATTGATAATGTTGGCCCAGAGCTAATAGTTCTTATGTGATAGGAAAATTCTATCTTGTTGATGCTGGGTATGCTGTGAGACCGGGATTTCTTCCACCATACCGTGGCACAAGATACCACTTGAAGGAGTATGGTGGAGGGAATTATCCTCAAAATGCTAGAGAGTTGTTCAATTTAAGGCACTCATCTTTGAGGACATCGATTGAGAGGGCATTTGCTGCATAGAAGAACCGTTGGAAAATTGTTTTTAATAAGCCATTTCATCCTTACAAGACCCAAGTTAAAGTTGTACTAGCATGTGATATTCTCCACAACTGGGTCCTTCAGTATGGCGAGGATGATTTGGTCCCATCTGAGACCACATGGGAGCCTAACCCCACAAATGGAAATCACAATGACTCACTTCCCGACAATAGTTCTTGGTCTCAAATAATGTATGATTACTTGTTGAATTCTATTATATGTGCTGAAATCTAATATATGGTGCTACTATTTGGTGCTGAAATCTTGATATGTGTTGGTGAAATCTATTATGTCGTGCTACTACCTTGATATTTGTTGATGAAATATTTACTTTGATGTATATTGCTGCAGATGGCTCAACGTGGTGAGGAGGGTTCTGAAAGTATTGGGGCTGGTTCCAAGAAGGCACTATTTTGGACCCCTCCAATGTCTACTTTCATGTTGAGATCACTTGCTGAGATAGTTGCGAAGGGTGTGAAGACCGACAAAGGATTCAAGGAGATCCACCTTAACCAGGTTGCAAAGTCTCTAAGTGATTACATAGGAGGTCATGTGTCTAGCACGCAAGTACACAATCACCTTCGCAAGTAGCGTGCAAGATGGGTGAAAATTAGTCAGTTAAAAGACCTTAGTGGGGCACTGTGGAAAGAAGAAAACAACATGATTGTGCTAGAAGAGCAACACTACTTAGGTCACACCAAGGTTTGTATATACATGTTCAATTTAATTGCTTTGATGCTATCAATGTGATTTGGAAATCAAATCTGTTATTTGCAGGATCATCCTAAGGATGCTGAGTTCCTGAACGTGCCACTTGAGAACTATGCATTCATGGAAGCCATCTTCAGCACTAGGCAAGCTACAGGAAAGTTTGCAATGGGATCCAATGAGCCATTGGGAGTTCCTATTGATGTGGAGAGCTCATGCAAAGATGGTAATGAGGGAATTGGAGAGGAGGTTGGTGGAGCTGGGTTGGAGTTTGGTGTTGAAGGGCTTTCAGCAACTACTCCTTCCCCATCTAGTTCAGCTAAAAAGAGGAAGAGGTCCTCTTTTTTGGATGAAGTTGAGTCCACTCAGTTTAACAACATGTCTGATGCTGTTCGTGAAATGGCAGATGCTATCAAGTACACAGTGCATGGAGACAAACCAGTTGGTTTGTACAAAGCTGTCATGGACCTCAAGGTTTTCCCTCTTAATCATCGCTTGACTGTTTTGGATCATTTGACGGAAAATAAGGGAAAATGTCTTAATTTCATGGAAATGGAGGAGGACGTCCGTGTTGCATTCGTTGAGCGCTTCATTGCAAAAAATCCCGATCTTCTCTGAGTTGGCATGATTTGCTCAAATCTGAAAATGTATCCCCCAGTTACTAGTATTACTATGTGACATATGCATGTGAGGTGGTATATGTAACCCTCCTATATAGTGAAGTATGGACACTATTTTGCTAAGTAGAATTTGTTGATGGACTATTATATATGTAATATGGATGGTTATGGATGTTGAACTATTATATATATAGTATGGACTTGTTAATTGTGCTTAAATCTGATTTATGGTACAAGATTGCTACTAAAACTAGCAAAATTGCTGACGAATTTTCTTATTTAATGCAATATATATGTTATTGATGTACAAATATTATTGAAATGTTTCATAATTAGGTTTTTAGTGCTGAAATCTTATTAAAATGGTGTGTAAAATTATTTTGTCAATACATGAGCTAGTATGGTGGTATCCTCACCATCATATGGAGGAGGTAACAAAATTCAGGGACGTACAGGCTACCAAACACACTCTCAGCTTAACATATCATAACTCATACAGACAGCCAAACAACATCTCAGCTCAGCATGTCTCAACACATACAGGCTACCAAACACAGCACAGTGGTACCAACTCAGCATGTCTTAATAGGGATAGCTATGTCAGGAACATACAGGGTACCAAACACACCCTTAAAACCCGTCTGGTATCCGCGAGATCTCTTATACCGTCGTCCCAAAGCCTAGCGGTAGAGTAGTATGGGCTTCCTTCTTTGTCATAAGCCTCCACAACTTTGGCTTTGAAGGAGGCTTCGTCATCCTTGGTCCACTGTTTAAGAACAAAAAGTTTCAGCTTCTACAAGTATTTTCCTACGAGGAAACTCTTCCTTTGTAGAAGCTGCGATTTGTCTAAGATGACTATAGGCATCTAATCTTGTTGAGCATTTCATTTGTTTTATGTTCTCTAAATCAAAGAAGTAATGCACCATACCTCCACTCCTTGCCTTTTCCTGTTGTTCTTTTCTATTCGGGTAGATATAGCTTGGCTCTCGTTTGTGCACTCCATAGAGGGAAAATACGCCTTATGTGTTCATCTACCAAAGAATCCACTAAATATTATCTTACTGTGCAGAGAGGCAAACAGGAAGTATTACATATTTTCTTTTCTTCATAGAGAAAGAAACAAACCAAATAAAATTAGTACGCTATTAGGTGAACTAGTTGGTGCATGGAACCTAATAAGGTGTAAGAGTCAACTTTCTTTAAGTTTGAGACATGTTTAACACTTCACTCTTCTTCTTTTGCCAACTTCAAGTCCAAGTTGTAGGCCTGGTGGAGCCTACATGTGAGTGAGAGCGCTGACTGTTGAAGTACATTTCTCATATTTCCTGACAGCTTAACCTTTGGGTGAACTGGTTGGTGCTTAAAATAAGCACGGACAGTCATTCTAGTATTATTATATATGTGTCCGAACATGCACCTCCTCTTATTTAGGGTACAAAACCACAGACCTCGGTCTGGACCAGGCGCTATTGTAGCACCTTGATTTGGTGTAGTTTAACACTTTCAGTGGAGATGCACTGATGAATATTATGGACGATTGAATAAACAAAAATGACTCAAATAAAATATGAAAAAAGATAAGAAAGAAAAATTCCAGCAAAACCCTGGAAACTGGTCATGGTCTGTTTATGTTTTGTTCTAAAAGGTGGTTTTTGCATCTTTGTACCCGTTTGTCTCCTGATTTGTTGAATACAGCATATTAATAACTTATACCCCTGCTAAAAAAAAACCTTATACCCAACTGTCAGTTATTTAACTTGTACTATTATTTCAGCTAATTATTCCCCTGAAAATTTATGGGCCAAGATACCACAGCTAGAAAGTAAGATTTCGATGCTTTGTTTGGTTTCAGAATAATTTACAGCCTGTATATTTTTATTTCCGAATGTTCTTCACTTACAAACCTAGACTAATCGAGGAATGGGGAAGGCTGATGTCAGGTAAATACATGGAAGTTTGTCCTGCCATTCTAGATTAGTTTTGCCAGGTTGCACCTCAAGAAAAGGTTTCTCACAACCCACAATTGTGCAGAAAGTGTTGACGGCATACTGGCAATTATTATTTGCAGCTGAGTAACATCCGAGATATGTCAAACAACTTGGATTATTCCAAGGAACTGATACGGAATCTTCAAAAGTCAAAGCACATGCACAATACTGCCAGATAGCAATACCCTGACCCAAGGCTTCAAAAGATGGGAATTGAATACCAAGAATTACATCCATGACATCCTTTACCAGGCAATGATACTAGTATAGTAAGACAACCTTATATAGTCAATTTCCTAAACAAAAAAAAATTATATAGTCAATAACAGGTCCAAAGGTCTTACCTGGATGGCTGGATGCCACCCATAACAGATATCCTAGCAGTTGGCCACATAAACAAAAAAATTGGGCTGTATGCACGTCCACACATTCCATAATTTCCAGCACCAAAACTTCCACCAACATTTATGGTAATTTTAGGAACCTGTGTAGAAATACTAGATATATATTATTGGGAAGTTAAATTGGTGTAAGGTCTGGTGTTTTATGTAAGTCATAAAAGAGATTGTCAGTAATTCAGTATAGCAAACGCATGACTGTCATTCAGTGGGTGGAACATCTGGCAAAGTAGATGGGTGATTGTAACATCCCCTAGTTTTCAATTGTGCTAATTGTGCATCATGGCATGAGCATTAAAAATTTGTTTTGAATTCGAGCAAACTTTGAATTGAAACCATTTGAATTAGAGCAAATTTGAAAAAGAAAAGAGAAACAGAAAATCAAAAAAAATATAAAAAGAAACCTATTTCTAAACGGGATGGGCCTTCCCGACCCATCTTTCCCTCCCCGCATGCGGCCCGCTTGGCCTGCCACCGCCCCCGCCCCCGCCCCCTCTCTTCTCCCTCCTCCCTTCTCTCTCTCCCCGCCACCAGCTCCTCCCCTGCCGCCACCTCACCGGACGCGTGGCGAGCGCCCGGGCTCCTTTCCCGCCACCTCTACTTCGGTCGCGTCGCCCGCCTCCCCTTAAAAACCCGAGCTCCCTCTCCTCTCTCCCATTTCCTCCGTCCCCGCCCCGAGCTCCTCCGTCCCCGTCTCCTCTGTCGCCGCCCCGACCGAGCCGGAGCTCGCCTCCTCCACCTCAGCCGTGCCCGCCGACTCCGCCCCGACGACGTCGCCCCTGTCCCGAGCACCCGCCGCTCCACCACCGAGCGCCGAGCCGAAGCCCGCCTCGGTGCCGCCTGCCATCTCCTCGCCGCGCCGCCCCGACCGAGCCACGCCACCATCGCCGCTCCTTCGTCGCCTCGTCGTCGGAGTTACTTCGCTGCCCGACCGAGCCTCCCCGTCGCCGGAGCTACCTCCTCGCCACGCCCCCGTCCCGAGCCGCCATCGCCGTCGGTGCCATCCGACCCGAGCCTCGGTGCCGCTCCGGCCACCGCTCGTCTTCGGCATCTCGCCGCCCGTCGCCGTCCCGAGTCTCCCCGCCACCGCGCCGTCTCGCCGCTCCGCCGGGCCACCCGGTAAGCCCAAGTGCCGCCACCCCTCTTCTCCTCTCCCTCCTCCGGCCGCGGCCTCGCCGCCGGTCAGACCGCCCGGGGCGCTCGATCTGACCGGGCATCCCGAGCCGGCCGTCCGACCGATTAAGCTCCGTCATAATGACCGAGTGCCATTATGGCTAATCATTAACCGGCTCCGACCGGTTAATTACTTCAATTAATGCTAACCGATCGGTTAATTGCTTCATTTATGCTAATGATTGTTATTACTATTAATCTGACACCTTAATGACTATAATTAATGACTAACAGTGCAATTAATGAGTTTATTAATTTTTCCGAATGACAGATGGGACCCACCCGACAGAAATTAAAACAAAAGAATAAAGAAAATGGAAATTGATGACAAGTGGGCCCCACTTGTCATTGACCCAAGTCAACTTTGCTCAAAATTGACCATAGGGCCCCACTTGTCAGCCTCTGAGGTTAAATTGAATTGAGTAATAAAAGTATTTAGGATTTAATATTTACTTTTATTTACTAAAAAATACAAAAAATATTTTTAAATTGATTAAATCTTAGAAAATTCGTAGAAAATTTATTTTTAATCAGAAAAATACAAATAATATATCAAAATATTCAGAAAAATGAGAGCTATTCAAATAGGTCATGTTCATACATGTTTGCATATTAGAAAAATATAAAATGGCTAAAAATTCAATTTAGGGTTTCCCCGATTAGCGGGAAGTCGTCGGATCGCGATATTTCGAGCATCCGGATTCCCGATTAAATTGATTCCACTTGCATTAATCTTCATTGTGCATCATCTATGCCATGGCATGCATTTCATCCCATGCCGATGTTCAGCATATTGATATTTACGATTATGCCCTTTTTCGGTGTTTCCGTTCTTCTTCGATAGAGCCGGAAGGTCCAGAAGAGGATAATCTCGATCACAAGCAGGGTATAGTTGCAGAGCAACAAGGCAAGCAGTCATTTTGAACATATTGTAGATACCCATTATTTGCAAAGTATTATTTGTTTTCAAATTCAATATCGCATGCGTTCAAATTCTACTTTTCGCTAAGTATTAGCCATATTCCTTTGCATGAAACTTACTTTGTCGCTCAATCAACTCCATTACTACCCCAACCTAGAGTAGTATAGTGTGTACCCTTATCCTGCTTATTATGTTATTATTGCTTAGACATGCTTAGACATGTAAAAGTTATAATTCCTTGGGTGGCAAATGAATTCACACCGTTGGATGGGTTACGCTGTAGGTGGGTGTTCACTGGAATGCAACTAACAACCTGCTTAATCATTATTGGGGTTAGACGAGAGGCCATGGCTGGGAGCATGGTGGGTTGTCTCGTCTTCCCACAAGGACCCGGTTACCGATGTCCCTTCGAACCAAGATTTGCGTACTTCTACACGGGTGGATTATAAGGCCACCCCCAACTAAATAATTGCCTAGATCTAGTGTATGAGCTACATTAGTTTGCTATTTTCATTTGCTGGGTATGTGAAAAAGGATGTGGTGTGGTATCTCAATATAAGGGTGGAGTGGACACACGGTCTGAGAGACTGGGATGTACCTCGATTCACAACTTATGGGACCGTGTCACGGTTACGGCCGGACTGGTGTACATGGAATGGCCCGTAAGGGTGGTCATACCTAGGTCGAAAGCACTATAACGATCGTGTTCGATCACCCTCTGCTAGCACATCTCGTGAAGTGTGTCATTGGCCTAGCACTAAGAGATGATCGATACTTGTAGGTAAAGATGTACACCCCTGCAGGGTTTGAACTATTCGAATAGCCGTGTCCGCGGTTATGGACAGCTTGGTAAGATTTTGCATCGAATTAGACAACTACAACAATAAATTTAAAACGTACCAACTCTAAGGTCGAAGTGTTAGTGATTACTTCCTCCCAGGCGTGGTCGAGGAAGAATCAGGGTATTTAAGGTGTGGTGTTCTGTAGCATAGGATGTTCGTGAATGGTGTTCGACTCACCCCTCTCCAGTAGTCGGATTTCATCTACTTACGGAATATTAACAAGAAAAATTGGCTTTCCGCAAAAGAGTCCACAATTACCCCTTTCTTGATACCTGTGCATCTATACTAATTCCCTTGTAAGTCTTGTGGAGTACAATTTTTATACTCACCTTGCCACCGTTGATATTTTATTGCAGAAGAGACCATTCCCTCCGAGGGTGGTTTCTACGTAGAGATCAGACGCCAACGACGACTAGTCGCTGGGAATCCCAGACAATGATCCTGCCCAGGGTTCGGCAGTTTGGTTTGTTCTCCTGCCATCTTTTGGCCCTACCTTTTTGGTTACTAGCCATATCTACTCTTCCGCTATGTAGTTGAATTGGGATCTCTGGATCCCTTGTATAAATATGTTGTTAAGTTTCAAAAGCTTATAATATCGCATTTTCAGTCATAAAGTTACTGCTGTGGTATATCTGTTTGTTCTCGCCTGCCTCATGTGTCATGCGTGTATATTATTGAAGCATATGATGCGGGTAGAGTTTCAGAGTCTATATCATAGAGTGTTAGGTTTAATCACCCTTGTGAAGTGACTCTCCTACTATGATGAGATTGAGAGCTATATCATCCTACTCCAGCCAAGCATTAATTTGTCCGGGACAAGTTCGGAGGCTCAGTAGAGAAAGAGTGAGGAGACCATATCACCCTACTGAATCTGTGCATTAGTTTGCCGGAGCCAGTTCGGGATTGATGTCTCGGGTTATTCGAAGCCATATCACTCCACTCCTCTTAGGATTGGTACCCGAGGGTTGAGGTCGGAGCTGGACGTTATGTCGACTTCTAGCGGGTGATTTCACTTTGAGACTCCCTGTCTACAGATTCTGGGTCTCACGACAGTGATTGATGAAATTATTATGAAAAAGAACGATTACTATGAGTTTTCCTAGTATTACTTTATCACTCGTTTCAATTTATGATTCTTGTGAAATTATACATAAAAAAAAACATGGACCAAATTTTGCCTCTTCCTTTTCCTTTTCCTTAAGTGGGGCGGGAATAGCTAGAGCACAGAGTGATAAACAAGGCAAAATGCATGCTATACATACTACAAGTCTACAAGTGAGATATATGACACCTGACAGAGTGATACTCTCAGGTGTCAAAATACTACTGAAAGTACATGTTTCCCACACATCACGGGTGAAAAATTCGAGAAAGGCATAGCCTCTAGAGATAATAGGAAACTAACAAATTTATGTGGGAGTTGCTTTCCATTGAATTTTACATGTAGCTAAAAATGACAGGACTAGGTATATATTGCACACGTTCAAGCAAATTTTGAAAACAAACCAAACGGTCATAACTAATAACTGAAAGAAACAGAACAAGTGTAATGGAAGCCTGGAACTGAAAGCATTAAACATTTAAGGGAAAATCCATCTGTGATGATCTATTACTACATATTCTGCTATGTCTGCAAGATGCTGCCTGATGGTGGAAGAAAGCATCACGGCTCAATGCTTTAACTAAAAACAGAACAAAAATGGGGAAAAAAAGAGAGGAAGGCTTGACCTTGGAACAGGTATCTGCCATGACCATTTTTGCACGAGCTTTCACAATTCCACTTGCTTCAGATTTCGATCCAACCTATAGAAAAGTGTCACTGAAAACGGTTAAAAAGCTCACACTTAAAATCAAAAACAATTGTATGTTAAGTTTTAGATTCCCAATATATACAAATCTTGACAAAACCTTATTTAATATGTATGCAGTCGTATTGTGGATCATACAGGGCCTTCTCATCCCCCAAAGATAACTGAGAGATGAGGAAGAACTTTTAATTAGGTCTCTTTCCCTGCTACAACTAATGTGGGATATTCCACAATCTCCCTCTTCACTCATTTGTGTCTCGGGTGCTATAATACCTTTCACTGTACACAGACGCTCTCCAGGCTCACGTGCCCCTTAATTGTGCATAGCGATACCCTCAGGCACCCGCGGTCTCTTCGGCCTTCACACCAGCTAGTCCATCATGTCAGATTATGTTCATGTATACCAGGCTTTGATACCAATTGTGTCGATCATATAGACGATCTTCTCTCATCCTCTAAAAGCTCAAACTTGTGACGGTGAGGGATTTCCCCAATGTCTAAGTTAGGCCCCTGGTGCCCTTCCTACAAGCCAATGTGCGACACTAGTCAACAGGTATTGCAAACGAAGAAGTGAATTGAACAGTACATACTACGATGCCATACCATGATCCAGTAATGTTTTGAAGGAATATCCCAAGGAATATTGCGCTGATGAGCACACAACTCAATGGAACGTGGCACACTTAAGCACGCTGACTCGGAAATAAAATGCATTGTGTTCACGACAATAATTCCCACTGGTGCTATGCCCACATAGTCTGCAGAAAGCCAGTCACACTGAGTGTCTGCCATAACAGTAATGAGAAACGCACACTCTGTAGTTGCGCACAACCTGCAAAACAGATACAGCGAATGCCTCGGATACTTAAGTATACGCGAGAGTAAATGCTTACAGTTCATACAATCTTTTCGAATTCATCGAATTCGCTTCACATCACACTATCTCGAGCTAAGTATTGAGCGACTATCAAAAGATTAGCTCATATACAGCTGTGCAATTGAGACGAGTTCCTGTATAGTCATACGAGCGGTTCATGTAATATCACACACAGCATTTGTCACATGTGTTACCACTTTAGCAGCCACAAGTGAGGTTCTTCACATGTTTCTCCCCATTGCAAGTCCATGAAGTTACATACTATATCACACACAGTGCCAAAATGTCTAAACCGTCGCAACATATCACTCAACTTACTGTGTCCAAAAACAAAATTGCATACATAAGAGAGCGTCTCATCCTGTTTAAGATAGAGAGATCCAACATGAGTAATCGACAGGCGCCAAGCACAAGAGCCGGGAATATATACGTCATGATCAAACACATCAAGAAATAAATACAATAAATACAGAAGAACAATCAAGAAAATGATTTTCTATGTACATATACAGGAGTGTACGGATCTGTATACAATGTACGATCCAATATTTGGAACATGCAAGCGTAGTAGTTACAACACAAAACAGGCTTAACCATGTTGTTTTCTACGCATTTTGCAGAGCGCAAAGTTTGAGTGGTACACATGGGAAAGAGTTTACGCCATTGGAATTTTTTAAGCAAGTTTTCTGCAAACACGATTGGCACGGTCCAAACAATGCTTGGAGACACCATTGATAATGACTTTTCTCCAGTCCTTGAAAAAAGTACGTCAGCTGTTCAAGGACCTTGATCCAACCTCTAGAAATAGTTAGTACGACGACCTTACCATCCGCATCGTAACGCCTACTCGGTACTACCATTGAGAAAGCGGCAGGATGGTGAACTCCCGCACATTGCCCCCAACAGGTCACTGGACCAGAAAATTCCTCATCACGTCGCCTCGTGAGACTAGCACTGCTCTCCACTTTCTGACGCAACTCAGGGAGCGGATGGCGCACCATCGCGGTGAGCTGGCACTACAGGCCTCGGCAAGGGACGGCGACGGATGGCGGACATGGTGCTCTGTGCTCGAGGCCTCAACCAGGCAGCGAGGATGGCAGGCTCTGCGACATACTACAGCACTCACTGTTCCAAAGACACTCAGCCGCCAGTTAGCTTTCTCATCACATAAGCAATGTGAAGAAGCTCCGATGAACGCTCCATAGGTATGTCCTCATGCCGGCACTGCACAAGAAATTATGAATTGTGTAATACCGAACCAGGTACGAATCACGAAATACTACTGTCATGTAGCATTTTATGCATTGGACTAACACACGCACATACATACACACATACATACATATAGTGTGTATGTATGTATATCTAGCTCCTAAATTAGAATCACTTATGGCATCTTCTAAAGTTGCATCAGATATCAGAAGCCGTGGAGATGCATGACGAAACGACACAGCCTCACAAGTCAGAAGATTAATAGCAGGATACTAATTTAATGACCTATGATGCTTAATCAATGATTGCAAGACAGGGATACTACACCTGTTATTGAATCTATTAAGGCGCTGGCTGCAAAAACCAACAGGTGTATGTTCAAATGTATGTGCAGATGAGGAGTTTTAATTCACAGTGCAGGAGAGATTGTAATTACCTCTAGCAAGGCCCTGATGCTAGCTTTTGTAGTCGGCGGAGACTCTTCCTCAGCGTCACACTACAGCCACAGAAACTAGCAAGCTCAACTACAGGTGGCATAACTAACGGCGCTGCCAGGGACAAGCGGCCTGCTTCGTCGGGCTCCCCAGCCAGGTTGGGAGTTGACGCGCCACGGCGAGTCTATTATAGTGACCCGCGGCGTTGCGCAGCAGGTGGGCACGGGCGGAGGAACATCAATACCATCGTACCCTCCTTGAATCAACGACATATCATGACGTGGTACCCATCTCTCACAATGCGAAGGTACAGTACCTCTAGGTACCTCTCTTGATAATATACTGTTAATAGAAGGAAAAAGAATAACAACAGAAAGAAGCAGAAGTCTTTACACTAAACAGACCATGAAAAATGCATCTTCTAACACATATGTACGTGCGACCAGCTTGCTCCATTCGCTAATACAACAAGAGCAGTAATCAAGTCATAGTATACAGTAAATTGTGTTAAAGTTCGTCCGCGCAAAATGATCAGAGATCTCCTGATATATCTTACAATGCACTGATGCTCACCAAGGCATCCTCAGCAGATGTCTCTTCTCACTAGTAGCAGCCTACAAATATTGGTCCCCGTAGACTTCAACATGATAAGGTAGACAGGGTCGTCAAAATGGTGAAGCAGTAAAATACTAACCTTGTATCACCAAGCGGTGGACGCAGCTAGAACATATGTGTTCCATTTCCCTAAATAGTTATACTTGCATCAGCCATTGCAGGATATAAGCCCCGCCAGCAGTACAAGAACCTGAAAAACTCATGCCATCATGAGGATACCATCTGCAGACATCATTAGCTGGATTGTAGATATTCGACAAAATTATCACGGTCTGGGAAACTTCAGCTGCTTGGGGAGATTAGTCACATCACTGTCAACAGATATATGCAAGGCAATTTACATTCAGAAGCTATTTCCTGTAGCCCGCAGATGCTCTGTTGACAGGATAGGGATAGCTATTGTAAACCCCTTGGATAGTTGGGTCATTGGACCACAAACATACATAAACGTCAGGACAGGTCCTATGGCGTTGTATTATACCCTTGATGTAATGCTTCCTCCTAAAACATCAGAGCCTGCAAGCTTTGGTGCAAAAAATACCATCAATAGCTTGTATCTAGGGTGCTATTGGATTTGAATGTCAGCTATACTTAGAAGTATAAGCACTTACATGACGAACTGTATATGTGCCACGAATAAATACAATGTGAGTGCAAAAGAGAGGCATGTTTTAGATCCACAGGGTGAAAAATTCAGTCCCATTTACTCAAATGAATTTTTATAACTGGACAAGTTTCCATGATCAGTTTTGTTTTACCCACACAGCCTACGGAAAGCTATAATTCAGAAGGCATGACAAGGGGGCGATTGTTCCAATCCCAAGAGCGGTGTCTTTCCGTAGTCCCCCTCGGACAACAACAGCTTAGAGGCACACTACTTGATAAGGGATTGCCTTCTGCCCAATCAACAACACTAGGTTTAATACTCATTCCCGAGCACCATTGCACAAAATAACATGTAAATTGGTGATGTAACGTAAGACAAACATGCAAAACATACAGCTGAGTAACACACGTCGCCCACCTGATCAAGTCGATACGCATTGCAATTTGCAAGGAAAAGAAGTTCCACTGACTGACGACCCGAGAGAGCTCGAGCAGGATCCCGCACGGGGTCGAGCAATGGCCCCCGGTCACGATGCGCTCCTCGGAGCAGCATTCCCAAGCGCCGTGTTCCGCCTCCACCGCCCTCCGCGCCTCCCCCGACCAACACATGCAGGGGGACACTCCGCGTTCCCGTTCGGTAGAGGAGGGAAGGATTAAGAAAGCTCAAATGGAAGGAGGCAGTCACCTAGCGGCACAACGCCCGCACGCACGCACCTGGGAAACGCGGTGATCATGCAGAGTCGGAGAGGAGCCGAGACGGCGGCGGGGTTGCGGGAGTAGGCGTCGGAGCGCCGGTCGAGGGAGCGGGGAGGACCGAGGAGACGGAGGGGCGTCCCCCGTCGGGCGTGGGCCGCGCCGCAGGAGTGGTAGGCGTGCGGTGACTGCACAGCAGGGTGTAGGTGGCCGGAGGCGCCGGGCGGCGATCGGCCGAGATAAGACAGAGGCGGATGGGTGTGGGCGAGTGGAGTGAGTAGCTTGCCGGTGGAGAAAACTGTCCGATGTGAGCCACACTATTCCCGTGCACGGGCCCCAGTTGCCGGCATGGACACTAGCGGACCCGTCGGAACCCTTTACTCGGGCCCAGTCGGGCCATGCCAGGCCAAGCCCGGCAAGCGGCCATGCCGTGCCGGCGGCGACAGGAAGGCACCGAAACCCGGCACCGAGGACGTCGGACCACCATCGGTCATGCCGGCACGGGACGGGCCCAAGCCAGGGAAGGCGGTTTCAGTAGCGGGCAGGGGAACGCGCGAGGGGGAGCCCGTCGCGAGGAGAGCGGTGATTGCGGGAGGCGGAGCAGATTCGGACAGCGACAGGAACTGGGGGGCGTTTGAGTGGCGGCGAGGAGGCGGCGCGAAGGGGGCAGTGGCGCGACGGGCGGCGAGGGAGCGAGTGGCGGCGGCGGCAAAGGAGGCGGGGGATGGGTGGGCGGCGCGGGTGGAGGAGGAGGAGGAAGGGCGGCGGTGAGGGTGGGGATGAGGAGGAGAGGGAGGGGACGAGGGGGCGGCGCAGCGCGGAGGGGAGAGGAGGAGGAGGACGAGGGATGCGAGCGAGGCGGCGCGGGACAGAGGAGAGGGCGCGGCCGGCGTGGCGCAGGTGGAGGTGGGAGTCCGAGGAGCAAGAGAGGAAATAAGGAGAGAAGAGAGACGAGATAAGGAAGTAAACAGAGAGAGAAAAAAAAGAGGAAGAAAAGAAAAGTGAAAGGAAGTAAAAGATGAGAAGAGAAAAAAAGAAAAAAATAAGAAAGGGGCCGAAAAGGAAAAATAAAGAGGAAAGAAGTAAAGAGGAAAAAGCGAAAAAGAAAAACTAATGAAGGAATTTGGTATCGCCGGGTCACAGGTCACAGCCACACCAGTATTGGGGTTAAATCAGTGTAATTTTATTATTGATAAAAAAATTACTGTGAGACCAATGTTACTGCCTCGTTACAAACCTTGCACCCTATTGTGGGGTTCCTGTGATATATGAAAAGAGTACAGTAACTACACTAAAGATACATATTCCGAACTACTCGTACGTCGACAGATGTCGAGATCGACTAAGGCCCCCTAGGATCTCAGGATCCTCTATCTAGATGGTGTTGTCTTTATCCGCGTTGATTGTTCCAATCCTTGAGGCATGTGATTGCTTCCACCGTTCTCGGGCCATGAGGACGACACTTCTTTCTTCGATTATTTACATGCCACCCATGCTGCACAGTTGCATCGGAAGAGACAGCGATCCCGGAAAACAAGTGAGCACATCCTCGTGCAAAAATGGGATAGGACAGGAATAGGAGCTGCAGGCATTCTTCCACCATAAAAGCAGGTCACACATCCTTCCAGTGCAAGTTTACCCATCGTGGCTTCAAATTGTGGTCGAGGTAGTGTTGAGTTATGAAGTAGGATTCCAGTTAGTGGTGACGACGAGTTGATGTAGTAGAAACCTAGAATCACCTGGGGCTCTTCCTCTCCATAGATTGTGCCGTCGCACATCCCTTAATATGCCGTATCTCTTCTAACCCCGTGAGACTGAGAACCCGTGCTTGTCGTTGTACAAGCGGAAGAATTGAAAGAGTTCCTGTTTAACATAGTCAAAAGCTTCGGAAAGCCAATTCCGATCTGGCCTCCATATTCCATCCAATAGCTTCTTGCAAAGCTTGTAGCTTCCTGTGGGGATCGAAAAATTGGTGGCAAAGCAATATGGTACGATATAGGATTCAAAGCTATGAATGATCTCTCCATTGGTGCAACAACATTCATCCGTCCTAAATATTGCTGGTCCTATATAGTTTAATGATTCCGCCATTAGCAAAATATACTCTATAATAGATAGGGACGGTAGATAATAAACACCTGATAGAATTTTACTTGATTATAGAAAGGTTTTAAGAAAACACGAAAAATTCTTAGCAATTGTCTAATCGGGGTGTAAAGCACAATACAAGAATTGCATTAAACAAAAGACAGTCAACAGATTTTCCATATCCTTAGTTCTTTAGCACGTATTACGTCGAGGTCACCTCACTCATGTCAAGAGACTGAATTTTCTTGGCTTTCACTCTTAGCAATGCATACTTCCTTGAAGTCCCTGACACACTAATGTTAGAGAACTTGCAGAGATCGAATTAGCGGCACGTATATTGTTCAAATTCTTTTTTTGATACCCATATACGCACTATACTCTTGCACAATAAGATTGGAGATGTGATCACGCAAATGCACCTCCTGGGTGGACAAAACATATCACCAATGTATGACCCGCAGCGCGTGGGGGGTGAGGATTTCCATAGCCATCGTATTCGACGAAGCATTATAAGTGTAATAGAAAAAAATCCTATCTTGGAATATTAAATCAGTAATTACGTGAATATGGTGCTCAGCAATGGCCTCACCGGTGTGTGCCTCTCGATCAACTAAACCCGATTAACTCTTATTTAAATTACATAACCATCATATAGTGGCAACAACACTAAGATACGAAGTTACTCTGTATGAGAGGACACTCCTCACGGCAAGTCCAATATCAGACGTTAATGCAAAAGAAAAGCTAACACTTTTGAAAGTTTTTTTTTTATGTGCAGTTAGCTCCTTATGGTAGATCGCATAATATTATTTTTGGTTGTTCCAGTATACTGGAATGCTAGTACTATGACAAAAGCCTCCATGTTATCATCGCTCAAAATGATCGCTCTCACCCATCCTAATAGGCACATCTTCTGATACTAGATAATGTGCTATTGCGTCTCACTAGCTACTTGGGGGTTGATAGAACCAACTTACTTACAGCAGCCGTCAGAAGCGTGACTCCGCTGGGTTGCATGTCCCTCGCCTTGGGTCTGTCACCCAAATTTTTGTCGGCACTTCTTGCAGTGCCGGTGAGATGCCCGTCCCGATTAGCCCGAATCTGGCAGTAAATTCTTTATGACAATAAATTTCATGTCGCATTACTACATTCTTACACCGTCTGCATCTGCAATCATCCTCGTCATGTGCGGCACAGCATGGCGCCTTCGTACTTCTCGATGGAAGCCACGACGTCTCTGGCTGCCATGGTAGGCATGGAGCTAGCGGGTAGCATGCGGTGAGGCTTTCCCCCGGCTCCCGTCGTCTTCACATAGCCCTAAGACGTCCATGTGCGGGTCTTTCATGCCGTAGTACTCCCATACTGGGGAGAGTAGGCGCGGATTGACCTCATCATCCCCATTGGAAGAACATGTGCGGCGCGGCGTCATGCGCCCAAGCGAGAAAACTCGAACCACTGATTGGGACGCACGTAGAAGAACTGGAAGGGCAGCGTTGGCGTGTGCCCACTCAAGCCTTTTCTCTTTCACGAGAAACATGGTGACAAAATAAGAAGAACTATAAAAGAATTTATGTGCTCTCTTCCTCTTGTGCTCCCTGGAAATTTAGCTTTTATATAGATGCGCCCCCCCCTCTCTCCTCTAATCCCCTGTCCATTCTCTCACACAAAATAAAGATCCCCTGTCACCCCACGGCAGGGCCCCCCGTGTCCGTACTCCCATTTCCCATCTCCCCATCTCTCTCCTTCCCAACGCCTCCCCCTCACTCCTCTTCAGTTAGCCCCGGTGCCCCACACTCGTCCCCTTGCCGACGGCCCCCCGCCTCAACCCCCTCTCTCTCACCTTGCCACACGCGGCGGCCGCGGCGCCTCAGCGCCCCAGCCCCCCCCGCTATCCTCCTGCCCGCGCGGTGCTGCCCCCGCCCCCTCGCCGCGGCCCCCCCATCTTCCCCCTTTGGCGACCTAAGTTCGTCGCACGCCACCTCCTCCTGTCTCTCCCCACGGCCCAGTAGTCTTAGCCTTCCTCACTCCTTGGTCCCCCCTCCCCCTCACCCCGCTAACAGAACACGAGCCAACGCCCCCCCGTATCCGGTCGGCTTCCGCAGCCACCGTCCGCTCCCCCCCCCTCCTACGGCGAACCTCACCACTTTTCCCCCCGGCCTTCCTATATGACCGTTCCCCCCCCATCTCCCAGATCCCCGCACGGCACTCCTCTCTCACCTCCCACCTCTGCTCTTCCATACTCTGCTACCCCCCATACGCGCAGCCAGCACCTCCGCAGCCAGAAACACGATCGCCCGCCGTCAGCCCCGACCCCCCCCCCTCCACGTGCGGACCCCCTCCTCCCCTTCACCGCCAGCAGCACATCCTTAAACCCCCCCTTCACTCCATCGCCTCTCGCCCCCTCTCCCTCTACTCGGATAGACCATTTAACATTGTGGGCCCCCGCTCACCTTGTACCCATACCGCAATCCGCATCTCTCTCTCCCCCACCCCTTCAACACCCTTTCCACCGCTCCCCTAATTACCATCGTCTTCTCTATCTTCATCCCACCTCTAATCCGGTCCTAACTCTGCGTATTCCTTTGTCATGTCCGGCCACTTAGAGACTCCCTTCCCATACCAAATTACAGTAGTATGAAACTTTTCTTTGAATTGCTCCTTTTCACGTTCAAGGAAAATCCTGCCAGAATTCTACTCTGCCGTCATCTTACACCTTCCCCCCCAGACTCCCTCTTTGTCAGTTTGCTATAGCAATTTCGTGATCGGAGCATACTTCCATGGTGACAATTCTGGGGGTACTTCCGATACCAACTCCCCGAGACCCTGGCCAATCAGATACGTTCTATGCCACATGAGCACCTACACTGAAAACTCCTTCAGCCACGCGCACTGTTCCATGCCGAATCCATGGAGCAGAAAAGATCAGCAATAGGGGACAGACTACACACCCGTCAAGAAGGCATTGGCCAACACCCTGAAAAATATTCGGTACCCATAAGCTCGATTTTTATTTCAACGTGCCGATAAGGACAGGTCCTTTCGGAACCCACAACAAGAGGTGTTGGCCACTGTTCCGACCTGGTTGCCCTTCTCGCGGTCTCATGATGCAGAAAATTTCCCGCCTGTACGTCGCGCAGGTGCAACAAGCCTTTTCTATTGCCCACTACACCTATATGCCCTTCCGTCGCATCGCTATGTGCTTAAGACAGCCAGCTTTACCAGTTGGGTACTAATGGTAGGACCCTTTATCTGTTTTCCCTCCTCTTTCATTCGTCACCGGCTTCATGCTTTATTAAAGGGAGGTCATCTAATCCACATGCGCAACATGCTCTGTACGTCCGTTGTGAGTCAGGCTGAAATTACTCGGATTCGTCGTCTGTCGGACAACCCTTCACCACCCACGACCCCTAGAACCGACGGAGCATCCAATCCACGCGACAAACCCACACCCTCCCCCCCTACCGCACTAGTGGCCTACTTTCATAACAACAAGGCTCGGACCGCGGCGCTTAGAGTGTCGTGCACTGACTCTCCCAGTTCCTTTTACCCCTTTTTCCCACTTTTTTTTCCCTTCCCCCCACCCCCCCCTTTTTACCTTCTTTCGCACACGACATATGGAATGAGGCCACCAGACAAAGGGTCCCCCCCATTGTTTGTTTCCTTTTCGACCCCCCCTTACTCACCCCCATGCGGGACCCCACACACGGCATCGGCGTTGCAATTCCCATGTGCTGCCTGAGGGCGGGACATCCGCGTTAATAGCAACAATGTTTCGCTTCCCGAACGCATAAAAGGAACAAGCACTGCACTCTCGAGGCGCGAATCCCACAGGCAAGGACACCGGCCAATCCCTTCTATTGGGAATAAACTCCCCCCCGGCTATTTTCGCTGGGGGGGGGGAGGTACGAGGGGCCTTTCGCCGAAAAACAAATGGTGACACATGACTTACGCACAGAGTGAAACCAAAGTGCTTCGATAATGTTACGTCTCGAAATAATGATTTGTTTACTCCTTCCAGTTATGTCAAAATTGTAGTACTCGTTTGAATATCGAAAATGTTTACGTAAAACTGTAGTGAACGTCTAATATGTGTTAGCTTTCTCGGGGCTATCGTATGTAATTGAACTATTCTTGTTGGAGTGTCTGCAGTTAAGTTCAAAAATGGTTCCGTTCTTTATGTAATAATCTACTGACGCAGTGCAGTACTGACTGACTATTGTGTCTAATTTGCCTTATCGCTCCGGTCAAAACAGGCTGCAGTTGTGTGTAGTGTCCTTCGAGTGCGCCGATTCGCAGGTCTCGTGGACCAGTAAGTCAATGATGGAAGAAGAATGATTGCGACTTGGCATGAGTTCCGCCTTCCATGGCAGAACAGATTTGGACCCGTAACCAATTTCTTGCCCCTAGTTCCGCCCCCCTGCCGTCTAGCTACGTCGTGTGAGTGCCCTCCTCGCCATGTAGTTCACTCAGTAGAAGTGGGGGTTCTAAAATCGAAGCCTGGCTTACTTTATTCTTTCCCCGGTAGCACACGTGGCCGGATGTTCAACATAGCTTGTGTGGATAATAGGCCTCAGAGACTAACATCTACACCTCCTCCGCCCGACACCCCATGGGTAAGCAAGTCATTTTTATATTACATATGGTTCAATTTACAGGTATGGACCTAGCGCTGTGCTGTTCGGTCCCCCCCTTTACTCTCGTCCTCCTTTCCTTCGCTCTCTGCTGCTTGCCTTTTTTCTCTCTTTTCTTTTCTTAATCGGTTGTTTATGGTCGGAGGGCACAGACTTTTTGAGGAGATACCGAACCCTCATTTTTGTTTTCATACAGGTGAGGACGAGGAAAACCTCACGACTATGGACAGCGCGCTTCAAGCGGATCCCTAGACATTTTCCTTCTCGACAAGCCGCTTTCTGACTCCCCCACCCCTTCCCCTCCGCACTACTCGCAACGTTACCCCTCCGTGCATCGTTCTCCATCGCATGGAGGGCCCCCGCAAGGACCACATATTGACTCCTCCTGTGACTTCTCCCGCGGGTTGGTTTTTTGTGACCGCTCTATCCCCCGAGCTCCTCCGGCCCCCGACCGCTTAACCAGGACACCTCTACCCCGGTCTTACCGCCCTACTCGTCTCCCTCTTCCCCTCCGATCCGGGTTGGCCCCGCACCGGCGTCCTTGGACCTTTGTGACCCCCGTCTCGTCACCCACCTGTCGGACCGTGTCGATCTCGTGACAGCGATTCCGCCAACGGGTTTCTCCACTGCCCATCCTATCGCCACCTCGCAGCACCAGATCACTCCCCCCCTCTTCTATAAGCCCACGGCCCTCCAACGTCGGGCCCCCTCCGTTCTCCCCCCCACCCCGTTCCCCCCCGCAACAGAGTTACTCTGACTGGTACTTCGAGGTTTATGTCTTGCGAAAACAAAAACTACTATCTCCAGGGCTCCCCCGCGTCCGCCGCGTTTGTTCTAACCCAGTTTCACCTAACAAAACACCGTGCATTCTAGATGCAGCTAGCACGCAGCTGGTTCGGCCTCCCCCCCCCCGCGTGGCACCCTATGTACGAAACCACCAAAAGTGCGAGACCTCCGAGCATTCTTTGTTATCGGTAGTTATCTGCTATGATTCGTATCATATCATGCGGGGTTGTATATTTCCGGCCACGCTCTACCGTGTACTGTCGCCAGTCGTTCAACGCATCAACATATCAGACGCAGGTGGCGGACTACCGGGTCAATGGCACAGTCTAACACTTACTCTGTGACCGATCTCAACCTAATTAAGCGACCTTGTCTTGACCGAACAGAATAACGCCGGCCTTCCCCCCTGACTTTAACGCGCAGCGTACCCCCAAGCGCCACTCTCCCATGTCCCCACCCATAGGTAATTGCGCTGTGTATCTCGGGACTCATATCCCGTATCCTCAAGGCATTACTGAAATCCTGGGATCCTCCCAGGGTTTTCTTTTGCCTCCGCGGCCCAATAACCTTAGCTAAACGTACGCTCCAATAATCACAACTTTTTCAAAATTTCTTCGTCACCGCAACCTACCTCCAGTTACTGTCAGTCTTCACCTCACAAACATTACTACTGCCTAGCCTACCCAACATCTTGTCACCTCCTCTCCAATCCAATCCTTTCCACTGCTTCCATACCCACCATTTGCTCCCTTCCCCTTCCCTGTCCCGTGCCAGCCCTCCTTCAAACCACTAGCATCTAACTCTACCTTTTATGTCTC